>WOFM01000097.1:390243-917543 GCA_011428145.1 Ericerus pela
CCCTATTAATTTTGTTCACTTCATTAACTTTATGTAAATTCTTTAATTGTATTCAACTCATTTGCTCAATTCTATTATTCTTGTGTTGTAAATGAAATTTATTATATTTTATAAAAAGAATTTCGTTGAAAATTAATTGAAGTCTAATCTCTCAACAAAGTTAAGGTCCACTATAGTGAAGTGGATACCTAGTACATTCAAGTTTAATTTATAAAGTCTATTTTATTTTATTATAAATATTTATTTGTGGTTTTCCTCAAATAAATATTTCGTAAAGTGTCAACGTCAAAAATAGGAAACAAATTGTGAACCAACACCTGTTTCTGGCGTTACAGCTCTATATTTTAATACTTCGTAATTTTCATCATTATTATGTTTATTATTATTAGCCAATTCGTTTAACAACCACTCACTATTATTATTAAATTTTTTTACCATGCAGGACATTTTTACTTGTTGCTCCGAACTATCTTTTTTATTATTATTTGATGGATTTACGTTTGCCTTTGGTGGGTAATTTCCTTGACTATTATTATTTGTATTTCCATTACTATTATTTCCTTGATTATTATTGTTCATACAATTTTGGGCTATGTGTCCAAATTGCCCACACTTATAGCATTTAGGATTATTTTGATTATTATTTCTACCATTTCCTCTGTAATTATTTCCTCTATAATTAGGGTTTCCTCTGTAATTATTTCCCCTATAGTTACCATTACCATTACTATTACCATTACTATTCGTATTATTATTATTTTAGTTTTGTTCTGATGAATTACCATTATTATTACTATTTTGACCATTATTATTGAAACCGTTTCTATTTCCATTTCTAAAGTTATTATAATTGTTATTTTGGTTTCTGTAATTATTTCTACCTCGATAATTACTATTGAATCTTCCTCTATAATTATACCTATTATTATTTCCATTACCATTATTATTCCGATACGTATTATTTGATTGGTTATTACCATTATTATTCTTTTTTAAAGTTTGGTCCCTATACTTTTGGTCTGAATCCTCCCTTAATATTCTTTTAAAATTATCCAAATTCTTTTCATTAGGGGGCAGGCTTTCGTATTGTATTTTAGCGATTTGCTGTTCGTAACATAATGCCAATTGCAAATTCTCCAATTCCTCATTCTCGGTAACTTCTTTACCACTATCTCTTACATCGGTTACCAATTCATCCCATTTTTTCAAAAATCCTTTCATGTTTCCGCCTGGTTGAAATCTAAATTCTAACCATTTTGCCTTCGCCATATTGGCTGTAACTGAAGTTTTGGTCCCATAAATATTATCTAATTTTTTAAGCATTAATATTGCGGTATTACAATCTCGTATCTGTTTTGTTATATCGTTTGATACTCTTTCTAACACAAACGCTTTGGCGTTATCCTGCATTTTGCAGTAATTTAGCATATCTTTATTTGGCCGAAAGTTTAGATCATCTATATTTTCTATATATGGCTGTAAAAATTCATGTTCCCCAAAGATGTCGTAATATCCCGCACCTCGGATGGCCGATATAATCATTCTACGCCAATCTAAGTAGTATTTTCCGTTAAAAACTTTTCCGAGTGGGGCTTGTATGGGTTTAATTTCGTTCGGGGATGCCATTTTTTCTTCTATTTTATAAAAACCTAACAAATTATTTTCTTTATTACTAACGGGTGTGTATTTTTTATTTTCGATTGACTCTCTTTCTAATTTTTCTATCAAATTTTTCTCCTCACGATTTTCCTTTTTATCCAGTTTTTCCAAATTTATTCAATTAAAGAATCTGTTCATAAATTTCTCTTTCGATTTAGCAGAACTATAAATTCTGTTCGAAAAATAATTTACTGAAGATTCTGAAATTACAATATATTTCAAAGTACTGATTTCCTCTATTCTCCCGGATATATCTATCACAAAGGATTCTAATATTATTTCACCTGTGAAATATTTAACGTGGGGTAAATTATAAATTTCAGTTTTCAAATCAACTACTCTTTCTCCCTCGAACTTTTTCACTAATTCCTCTAAATCTTCTTTTTCAATATTGTATTCACCAATTTTGCATTCAGACAAATTTATTATTTGGGACATATAATTTTTTATTTATTCTCAATTTCTTGGCTTCACTTCAAATACAATTACAAAATACGAAAAATAAATGATTTCAATAAATATTACCTTTACAATGATTTTTATTTTTCAATTTCTGCTGTGCTGGCGAATGATTTACGTTTTTTATGCTGTTGACCTCTGTACTTCCTGCCTAAATTTTGTTGTGGGTTGTCCGAAAAATTTGGGTCTTCGTTGATGGATCTACGATGAGTCCTCGATGACGGGAGCAGGTTTCCTTCGGCTGTTCTCACGATCTCTTTGGCGGTCCCTCTGGATTTGGCGTTCGATGACTTCCAGTATTGGCCGTTATTGAGTCTGGAACTTCAGCTATTCTTCAAATTTAAATTTTGATTTTTTCAAAATAAATTAAAATTCGAGTTACTTTCTCGAAAAACACGATAACTTTTCGTGTATTATTCAATAAAAAACATAAAAAATTTTACGCACAGCAGTAAATTGAATTTCAAAAAAATAATTATTTCATCGATTTAAATTTTCTAAGTCTCTCCTCAAAGTTCTGCCGTAGCAATGGCTACCATGATGTGAGGTATGCAGAGGATCGAAAGAACTTGAGACTTTTGACTTTTAAGACGTTTAATTCGCAACTAAAATATATTTCACAAACGAAAAAGTAAATGGCAAAGCAACAGCGATATGCGATCGAAAGTAGTAGTTGAAACACTTCGTGACTAGACTGTACATATGACATATATATATAGTGTGACAGTGATGATGATGATGAAGAATGAGATGAGGTGGGATTTCGTATCAACACATCTCATCTAAACTTTTGACATCACTTATTTAGAATTTTTAAATACTCTACTACTCAACTGGGACTGACGTGTTTCATTTTCAAATTTCGATTTTCAGCCATCTATTGGACAATTTGTAATGATTTAATATAATTGTTTTTTTCGGTTATTTTAATGTTCGACCGAACGATTTAATCTAATTCACTTACCCTTCTTTTTTAAAAATTTTTATTGTTACTGAGAAAATATGGTGGTTTGATGTACATTCATCAAGAATTTAGAAAACAAAATAATATACAATGATTACCACCTTCCTTTCGGGTTTACTTCTAATTTTCTATTTTCAACGGAGTGATGGTTTGTTTTTCCATATCGCTGAGACTGAACGGAAATGTTTCATCGAAGAAATTCCTGATGAAACCACTGTTATGGGTAATAAAATAAATCAATAAAACCTTTCGTTCTTGAGTCAAATTTAACTATAATCCACAATTTCATCATTTATCTTTTTATTTTAGTTCATTACAAAGTAGAACTTTTCGATCCTAGAACCAATGGATTTATGCCTTCACAACCCGGTATAGGCATGCATGTTGAAGTAAAAGATCCTGAGGAAAAAGTCATTCTTTCTCGAGTAAGTCTTCAACCTAAAAAGTTATTAACTGCTAAAATTGATTTTTCGTGCGATAATTTTCAATCCTGAATGTTAACAGGTATACAGCGCTGATGGCCGTTTATCTTTCACCTCTCATATCCCAGGTGAACATACCTTGTGCTTGTATTCTAATTCAACAAAATGGATTGGTGGCTCTCAGCTGGTATAAAAATAATTCTAGTATTCCTTGCATCTCGCATCAATAATTACTGATATTGCATTTGTCATTCTCATTCATATTTAGCGAGTTCATTTTGATATTCAAGTGGGTGAACAAGCTATTGATTACGCTCAAGTTGCTCAGAAAGAAAAGCTTTCTGAATTGCAGTTACGTATTCGCCAGTTGTTGGATCAAGTTGATCAAATAACAAAAGAACAAAATTATCAGAGGGTACGTTCTAAACTAGAAAAATATGAAACTTCATTATCTATATTTTTTGTTCTGGAATAATTATGAATTGTATTTTGGTAGTATCGTGAGGAGCGCTTCCGTGCCACCAGCGAGAATACAAATCAGCGAGTGTTCTGGTGGTCATTGTCGCAGTTATTAATTTTGGTTACGATGGGATTTTGGCAAATGAAACATTTGAAGAGTTTCTTTGAAGCTAAAAAACTTGTATAAATTGTATCTATTGCAATGTGTATATAATATTCCAATATGCAGTTACAATTGCCAGGAGTTTGTAATTATTGATAATTTTCTTGTTTTCATAAATTTGGTTTGTTCTGTGTAATTTTATGATTCATATTTTTATTGTGGTGATCCTACATTAGGAAATGATGTATATATATGAGCTCGTCTTTAGAAATCATCTACCAGTGAAGTACTTTCCTAACATTAATGTTCTTGTTTGTTCTCAAATTCTTATTATATTTTGATTTTTCCAAGTAAAATATCAATAAATCACGGTTAAACAATTGTGTTGCAATATGAACTGTCACGAGATGATTTGCCTTAACTGAAATTCAGAAGGAGATGAAGTCATTCACAGAAATTTTGAAATATGAATACTTATATCGTTTTGCCAACTCAAATCAACAAAGTAACAATAAAAATACTGTAATATTAATTTTTGATTATTGGTATGCTGCAGTATTATTAACGGCATAATTTGTTGAATAAATTAAGGAATAATAGAATTGCATAAAAAGCTTTTAAAAGTACGTTCCACTCTAAAAAACTAATAAATCATGAAAATCGTTTAATCTCTGAGAAAACTTCAGAATTTCAACATAACCACAACGAATTTTAAAACGTTAAAACTTGAAATAATTTTTTTATATAGGTATTATTTTGTGATACTGTTTATGTTGCCTCTTCACAAAGTAATGAAACTTGTTCATTGGTAATTGACTGAAATATTAGTTTTAATTTGAATAATATTAAAACTTGTGCTGATATCATAGTTACATGTTTCGGCTATGGTTACACCAAAATGCAACTCTATGATGATTTAAACTTGAAAAATGTACCCAGAATTGAAGTTATTTAGTTTTGTTTTTGTACTTGATGAATTGGGGAGAAAAATAGTGACTGTAGTTGGCGCAAAGGAGCATGGACAATATAAACATTAAATGTTGCACTATAGTGCGCCTCAAGTATTTAAGCTCAATTTGTTTAATGATAACTACAACCAGCATTAACGTATACTAATTAGTTGATCATACAACCGTGTTGATTATCTGTTTGGTCGATATGCTGTGCGAGTGTTGTACTACGTGAAATCATTGAAATGAAAGGTACCTAGCTAATGGCTACAATTGGTTGGTTCCATGAAAAGGAGATGCTCGAATATAATGCCATTTTTCGGCCTATAGGCTAGATGAGGTATTAATTTTTTCGATTGTGTGTACTGTATAGAGTAGACCTTTTATCATGTAATAAAACAACGCCGAACAACAATTGTACTTGAAAAAAAAAAAAAATATGGAAGTATTTAACAAAATAGAAGAATTTGCCACTTTTATCGAAGTTCAACTTTATTAATCAGTTATTTGAAGAATTTTATCGTAAAAAAAAAATGTAATATTAAGAAAAATTTAATGATTCAACATTAATAGCCTAAAATAAGTGGGTATTTATTTGAGATTTAAGGCTACTATATTCCAGATTTCCAGCATCTATTCAATTTTTTGAAAATTCCAAAATAATTTATTTCATCTGAGTGGATCTAATGAACCAAAGTTAAGTAATTATCATATAATAAGCTTAATGACATGTACATTCATGTACCTGTAGAAAAACAGCCATAAAAAGTTGGGTGTGTGACAAGTTTCTTTCCAAGCATAAGTGGCATTTATCCTTCCGTTCATTCATAGATACTTTTTCTACCATCATATTAATTTTTTTTTTGTATCATATTTAGTAATTTTCTCCTTTTCTGAAATATTGAATTTGCTGATTCGTCTTTCTGATTATTTCGGTTAGATTCTTTTTTATATGTGACAATTTTTTAAAGGACTAATTCCGTTTCAAATCGCATCGGACTAAAATTTTGTAACACTTTCCTGAAATTGTGACAGTTCAAAAAATAATTTCAATTTGTTTAATTCCTACTATACAGTTTCGAATTATCGTTAATGTTGATAAATTTCAGAATTAATTTAAAAATATTAAAAACAATTCATATATTTATTTGAAGCTCATATTCCGTCTATCTACATTCATTTGGAGAACATTAATATTCTAATTGTAAATAATTCTATGGTCTTGTCTCGGGCTGTAATCGGAGATGTTTCCTGTCAAAAAAAAAAACTTTTACATCAATGTACGGCAAACCTTGGCTGGTGAGCTACTAGTAGTTCGCATTGATTCTAGAATGTAGCTCGTGAACGGTCGATGTGGTACCAAGGGCACCATGATTTTTAGTACATTCTAAATTTCATCTTCAGGTAATCCGTTTTGAACCTTCATCGTATGATGACAGGCTTGAATCTTAGACTATCTAATCTTTTTTTTTTAATTTAGCTCGCCAGCTACTTTTAGTATTAAAAGTAGTTTATAGTAACTGAGGAAGTTTGGTGACCACTGTTTTACTTGGATCTATTAAGTGTTGCCGATTTTTTAGCATTCATTCCCGAAATACCCTGCATATTGTAATTCGTATTAACATGCTTCCGATATTTCGAGATCGGAAACGATCTTTGAATTACTGGCACTTTTAAGATAATTCTTGCCACAGTCCGAATTATTATAATTTTCACTTTTTTTTCCGTCGTTCTGTGAAATATTATTGGAACTATCACTGTAATTTTCTTCGTATTCTTCAGGTTTATGTTGATTCTTGCTGCTTTCGTTATGGATTTCATTTTTACCATGTGAATCCGCGGTTAGTTGTTCTGTCCTGATAGTAGTTTCGTCAACTATTTCCTGGGTTTGTTCTGAAATTTCTGTATTTGGTGAACCTTTTCCCAAACTATAATCTTCATTTTCGAATTGATCGTCTAGTAATACTCCTAAACGTTCTTGTAATTTAATTATTTCTTTCAGCATTTTATCCTGCAGTAAATACGTTCTCATTGAAAAATTGTTTTAATATTTTGTAAAAAAAAAATGAAGATTGATCGAGATTCATTGCATCGATTTTCCAAGATTTTTTTTTTCCAGAAGTGCTGCTGCCACCTCCATTTTAAAATAAATGTTTTGAAATAAAGATGAAGGTATGACTAATAAAATATATTTTCTGTAAACACAGTTACTGGTTTTCCTTAAATTGGCGGGGGTATCTAAAGGTTAGGGGGGCTCCATTGGACTAAAATGCTAATGAAAAAAAACAAAAGTTTTCTCATTAATTAGAGCAAACTTTTTAGCTATTAGCGATTTTCTATGGAGTTACAATGGCTTTTTCTAATTGAGGCCAATTTGATTAAGCTCCTAATACAATTTCAGTTACAATTCGTTTGAAATTTTGAACATGTTATGAAGTTAGACAAAGGAAAGAAAAAATTGAAAAATATTAAAAAGATAGAATGGAGACTATATATGTGTGTACATTAAATAAGTTGTTCGAAGGTTTAGACCAATTTCTGGATTCGAGAGAACTAAAATGTTACTTTTACAAAGTGCGGGGAAATTATTTCTGAGTTACAGTATCAAACAAATGGGGAAGGAGGCAAAAATTAAGAAAAATTGTATAATAGAGTGGGAGAAAAGCCCAATCGATAAGACGCATTTTTGATTTTCTTTTGTAATTTATTTCTGGTTATTCTTCAAAACAAATTACTCCATTGGTAAGCATAAATCGTAACAAAATGAATGGACATTTGCTCAAGTTATAATCTGAAGAACTTCTGCAAAAACTCTCAAAAAACAAGTCTACAATTCTCTCACACCAGGGACCAGTACTGAGAGTATGTTTCTTTTTTTTTGAATATTATATTTCTATTAATAATTTCGATAAGGTAAGAGGTTCGATGACTCTTTTTAAATATTATTGAAATAAAAATAAAAACATTACCAGCAAGCTGGAGTTGGTCATTTAAATTGCAGTCATGTAGTCTTATAGATAATGTTGCATCAGAAAGAAAGTTAAAAATATCATCTTCGTAACCTCCATGTAAAAATTTTTACATGGAGTTAGCATTACTCTTTATATCGAGGTTATGCTTCGATTGATGAAAAGCGTTACTTTCGGCTTGTAAAATAAAAGAATAAACATTTTCTTTCGGATAATGTGTTTTATAAAAAAGTATATAAATGCTACCATTTTATTCCGACACAAATGCTCCTCTAAAACCCACGTCATTATGTAAATTACGAATGCACGATGCATAGGCACCCCGAACTCAAAACATCTCCCTTGAATAGAAAAAAAAAGAATCAGGTGAACGTGTTTTCCCCCTTTTTCGTTAATTTTTTTTTCCCCGAGAGAATTATACCTACATACATGTATATGAGATACTTTTCTAAAACTGAACTACTTATTTTATTATATTCTCAAAATGGTATCTACAGGCATACCTTTCCATTCTTTATCTAATTATTCTATTTCTCTTTGATTTTTCGCCTTAATTTTAATTGACTGAACTAGAATTTTTACACCCTTCGTCAGTTCATTGACAAAAACTTGCGGTCATAATCATGAATAATTATACACCAACCGTGTACAGTTGGTATTTATTAAGGGTCATATACAGTTGAAACATGATCCACAGTCTTATTTGGTAAAATATTCTTCCTCAATATATTCGATGTTATCTCTTTCAAAAATTGAATGAACACATCTTTTGTATGTCTTAAAAAAAAAAAAAACCATACATTTAAGTATATTTTTCAAGATTGTTTTGATCTAAACACATATGTTGAAAATGTAATATATAAATTAAAGAAATTTTGTCAACTATTTCGTTATTAGTGGCCCCTAAAGCTCTCTTCAACAGTGGATTCTTGATAGTTCATATTATTCATAATCCTGGAAAAACCACTTTTCCAGTTCTCTCGGAAACTACCGAACAAATAAATACCAAACTTCTATCAGACTTGTACTAACATAAAGAAAATTTAATATGAAAATTCCAACCTGATCTCGTATCCAGTTTCTGTAAAATTATAGAAGAACCACTGTTAAACAAATTTTTTGTTGTCTGGTTTTCTAGGAAACTATCGAACAAGTAAGCACGAAACTTCTTTCAGACCTTATCCTATATGAGAACTATTTCTCGTGAAAATTTCAGCCGTATCAGTTTTATAGAATACTCAAAAATGTCAACACAAAATTTGGGTGATATATACATACATACATACAGACACACATACATACATACATAAATACATAATTTTATGTATAGTATAATTATACATTAAATAATACCTTATTTGCAAACAAACTGGGTAAAAAAAAAGGTCAAAATGGAAAAATGCCACCAATTCTCTTCTTTTCTCATGAAACAGATAATTTTTATCATCTCCACCCCTAACCCTTTTGTGAGGTCAATTTTAATACCAAGTTTGCTTGATTATAAAAAAAAAATTAATAAAATTTTAATGGCATAAAGACACATCTGTAAATTTTTAATTTAACAGCTACTGAAATATTATACTTTCAAAATTTCACAAAAACACTTGATTTAAAAATTAAATTACACCATAGACTAGAAAGACAGAAATAGAAAATAACGACCATCCGTTGATTGTAGTTCTACAAAATATTAAATGCATATCACAATTAAAAAAGTAAGAAAAGTTTTTAAAAAAGTTAGGTTCAACAGAAAAAAAATTATAGGTAGGTATACATTTTAATCTGAATTAGCTTGAAAAAAATTAACAACTTTGGTTCTCTTAATAAAAACCAGAACATAAAAAACAAAAAAAAATTATAAATAAAATTTGTAGACTAAAAAAAATAAATACTGCCTCTATCACGGCTCAAATAAGTAGATAAAAAAAAATTTAAAATAAGGAAAAAATGTACTATTGATAATAATTAAAATTCAATATGAAAAATACTAATGGTAAGAACGATGAATTATGGCCTAGATAAAATATTTTCCAAAATGCCCCATTCTCAAAAAAAAATCAAAAGCTGATAGTTTTGTTCTAATTTCCAAGTTACCAAAAACGAAAAAAAAAAAAAAAATGCAAGGGCAAAAAGCACAATATAATAAAATTATTTTTCAGTAGCCTTAGATTGATATTTGAAGATTTTATGAGCAAAAAAAATTTTATTCTAATTTAAATGATATCAAAGACAGAAATCATTCTTACAAAATATTTCCCGAAGTTGAAAACGAATAGTAAGCGAATATCCAATGGACAATCTAAATTTTTGTAAGACTGACAACTTTGAATGGAACATATTTTTAAATTATGGAAATGATAATGGGAGTAAAAACAGAATGCTCGAATGGAGAAGACAAAATTCATCACTCAATTTCTTTCTTCCTTCATTATTATTATTTTTAAATACAAGCTTTTTACCTGCAGTTTTGCTCACAGTCATAATATGCTAAATTGGAACAGAAGTTACCATGTTTAAATTCACCACGATAGCGAGAATGAATAATAGTAGAAGCTAGTAGAAGATAAGATTGTATGTGTACGTTTACTTAGTATATAGACTACTTCGTTACTAGGTACTCTCTGATCATTTCATTAGTGTGTTAGTGTGTCTAAAATGACGTCACATGTAGGATCCCAAATATACAAAATATTATACTTCCAGATTCAACCTATTCAACAAAGCCTGCATTTAAAACTGTTTTGTTTAAAATAATATTTTTAGTTTTATGAAGCTGTAAAGTGTGATTGTCTCTATGATGTTATGTGTTTTTCTTATTTGGAATGAAGTATAGTAGATGTCTATATATCTCGCGTCTACACCCGTAAATTATTCCAATATTTGGTACACGTGTAGAAATTACAAATACAATCAAAAACTGTTACGCATATTTTCTTTTGAAAGAAAGAGAAGTATCCGTAGGTCAGATACACTTTTTTCCTCCCATGAGAAAAATAGTTTTTGGCCTATATCTTGGATCCATTTATTTTTTTCGATATAAAAAAGTGTCTAGGCTTCTGAAGTTTACAGTTAGGTACCCTTATTCCAAATTTCAACCTTCTGGCACCATGGGAAGTAGGTGAAAACGACGATCACAGAAATTCTGACGTCTAAGGATTTTATACATAATATAATAAATAAATTTTCATCATTCATACCTCAAAATAATATTGCATTATTTACATAATTCAAATTCGCCTTTAAGTGAGACTTGCGTTTTCAAGTGTGCAAGCAGACATAATCAAGAAAAACAACACTGAATTAACTGAAGAAGGCAAAACACATTTCAGACGTCTAACCTTGTTTTTCTTTTGTCTTCTCTTTTTTTTATCGAGTGAGAATTTTTCCTTTTGCTCATAAAAATACGAAACATACAAAACCAATTGCTAAACATAACAAACAGTCTACGAACCAACTTACAGGTCTCTTATTATTCAAAAATAAAATAATTCAAATGCTTCGTTAACTGCTCGGTGTAACAAAGGAAAATTATTTCGCCCTTGGAATTACAAAATTTACGATTAGGAGAGAAACTGAGCATACACGAATTTTACTTGTCTCTGATTGTTAACCTCCATCAAAAGATCATCCATACAGCGTGTGATTTGAGTTCGAAAAATTCCATCAGCAAAAACTAGAATAAAATCAAATAACAGGACAATTTGTAGAAAAACCGATTAAAATTAATTTTCACTCACTAGCTCGTTTTCAAATGAATTTGAAACATTTTTGTTTATCATGAGGAATGCGAGTTTTGAACAAAATTGAGTCTACTCGAAATTGCGTATTCAGTAGTGGCGTATAACCAAATACCTACAAAATGATCAACAATAAAAAACAGTTTAACACAAGCTTAATGAAAACTGAAAATAATTTCAAACAAAAATCGATCGTACTTTGGTGAAGAAGTTGATGCAGCGATGTCTTTCGTTAAAATGAGATTCTTCTTCAGAAAGAGAAAGTGGACAACCTGGACACCTAAATGTCCATCTTGAAGTAACCTAAAACAGAAGAGGAAAAATTGTTTTTCTGACGAGCGATTTATTTTACTAATTACTAGTATATTTTTTTTTCCAATTATGTGGGGCGGTTGTTGAAGTTGATTACAGAAGTCTGATCTACGTACATAAATGATGTTAAACATTAACTGGATAAATAGTTTGAGAAAAAATGAAACAAGCGTACACAGATGCAATAACCCACATTTATCTTTTTCGGTTCCTGATTACGGAAGAATTTTCGACTAGCACAAGCCTCGTTATACTTTCTTTAGCACCCAAGATCCAATTCAAACCATACATCCACTTCCAACATGCGTTCTAGATAACTAAACCAACAATGCGGCTGAAATTTACAGGATAGATCTTTTCTGGAAGGGAGAAAACAATCAAAATACGTTCCAAGTTAAAGAAAATTCGTTCAACAGAAATATGAGCATTTCAGTCTATCCATCAGCAGTAAGTGATCACAGCTTAAGATGAAAAATTCGCCTCGAACGAACGTGATTTTTAGATTTGCAATCTGCCTATTATCAAATTTTGTGATTGACGATAAGCACAACGAATAGATGTCTCATATTGAATCTTGAATCATAGTTAATAATTTAACATCGATGTCTATTACTAAATTTTATTAATGAATTTAGAATTTGGATATTAAATTAAAAATATGAGTTTTTACTTTTTAGTGTATCCGAACAAATCTCAGTGAACATGTTCTTAATAGTTAATATATGACTCACCTTCACTGGGGGTTTTCTCGTAATATGAGACACTAGAAAGTTCATGGCTACATCCTCACAATTCATATACTCATCAACCATGTCCCGAATTGCTTGAGGCAAATAATAAGTGTACATGTACAAGTAATATTTGTGAACGAATGCAGCACCTACAACATAAACAGCGGTTAAAAAACTGTAAATATGCTAATTCAACAGAGGTAAAGTAGGAATAGAATTGACTGTTCAATTAAGCTGTTCTAACCAGTGAGCACCATTGACAATTCACAACTATAATTTGAATTGTATAACCAGCCACCATGATTCAAATCCAAAGCATGGTATCGACCAGGAAAACCAACAATTCTGTCTCTTTGCTCACGCCACACTCTGCAAGCCAAAATTTAAAATAATAAAATGAGAAGACGCCTAGATATTCACTTTTATGATAACGATTGAATTTTCTACCTGAAACCAAAAATTATTTCATCGTGTCGTAAATGAGCATCGTCATCAACTGACAACACAGCCTCAGTTTTAATTACTTCGTAAGGAAGAAATCTATTATTTAGGCTATTTTTACGGGCAGCAATAACCTATTAACATTGAATAATAATCATATTAAGTCAGTGAAAATGCTCATTGTGAAACATAGAAATTAAACTATGAGATACTAACATGAATCGGAACCGCAATATCAGGCCATCGTAAATCAGGAGATGGTTTCGTTGGGGAATTCCAAACAACAACGACTTTATTTAGATATGGTAAACCATGAAGACGACTTAGTGAATTAATGAGAACCTAACGAAAACTTATAAATCAATTTAAAAAGAAAGAATGGACCCTTCAAGGAGTACAAAATGATTTTTATACTTGTTCTCTTTCGTATGTTAATATAACAATGGTGAATTGCTCTTTTTGAGTATTTCCACCCAAACTTTCACAAAATTCTTTTCCTGCACCCCCTGCTCCTCCATTAATTGCACGAAAACCAATTTCTGATCCTGTCAATACCCAAAGAAGAACAATAAACGCATCCGAATATTTAAAAGAAATCATAAGGACTGTTAATTTTTAGATTACCAATAAACTTAGCATCCGATGGTAATATTGGATCGAATGGCAAATGAGGATACAAATGGAATGGATCTCCCCAATCATTCCAAAGTTCATAATTCTAAGAAAAAAAGAAAAAAAAAGAAAGAAAAACGAAATTACTATCGAAACGGAATCAAAAATCGAGTTACAATCAGTTCAGAAAGCTAGGTAACTCAAACAACAAACATTTGAGAGAAACCAGGACAGGAAGTTATAATTGTTCCGGAATAGCGATTCACCGCTATAAAGAGAGAGGTTCGTTTATTTATTTTTTTTTTCGAAAGGAAATTAAATCTTTCAACATAAGAAGGGTAGAGGTTTTAACTGCAAATCACAATCTCAATTTTTTTTTTTTCAACAGTACGATCACATCGAAAAACAACTTCTGCACTTTCGACATGACACTTAGATGGTTTCAGAGTAAAAATAAATGTTCAGGAAAAATAATATTCACAAGTACGTTTTTTGATTACATATTTAAAAATCTCTATATCTAACGCAAAATTGTGGCCACAACACGGCCATGGCAACTTTTAATATTTTTAAAAATTAAATAAAAGAATAATTTGTAAATGAATACAAAAAACTAAAAGAATATATATACGCGCAAAAATATGGAAACTGTAGATTTAACGCGTTGAACAAGTACGGAAATGAGTTGGAAGTCATCACTTCCTATATTTTTGAAATTTTTGAATAAAATTCTATTCTTACAAAAGTACGTTTTTCTCGCAATGCTACTTTTAAACGGAAAGGACACGAAAACAATAAGATTTACCTGATTAAACAAAATTGAAAAATTTCTTTTAAATTCTGGCGAATTAAAGGGTGGTTCGAGAGGACCCAGATTTTCCTCTGGTTCTGTTTCAGCGGCAATTGAATCCATTTTTAAAGGCTAAAGAAGTTACAAATTATTATATTCACTCTTAAATGTACTTACACGACAGAAGAATGCAATTTATAATAAGCGCACCTTGGATTTTCGAAGGGGGAGATTTCCTGTCTTCTTAAACGTAAAACATATTACTCAAACAATTTAATCTCTTTTCTTTCTTAAAGAAAGACTCCACTTTCACCAAGATGCACTTACGCAATAGGCGAAGCTGAATAATGGGTACCGTAAAAGTATCTGGAAATACGCTCGCAGCTGGCTCATCAGGAATTGATAAAGGGGGTATCAATAGGCGATTTCGAACGACGGCGAGTATAGTATCAATAATGGATTGACCTGTTGCAAAGTACTTATCATAGACTATTCTTCCTTGTCGTCTCATTAACAACAGATCAGAATCAGGAATGCTTCTCAACAACCAATGACATTCGGAAATCCGTGCGAGGGGAATCACTACGGCAGCTTTTCTCCAGTCGATAACCTTGATATAAGCTCGATGTATCAATAATAATTTACGAAATAGAAAATTTATTAAAAATAACTCATTCTTACTTCGTTGAATGGAAGTTCAACACGGTCACCTCCCAGAATTAATGGTATAGAACCGTATTTTAGTGATTCAAACAATCGCATGAGAAAAATTGGCGTTGATATCAATTGTTTACTGATCATACATGGAATTAATGCAAAGGTTGATTTTTTCAAAATACCAGCTCGATCATTTTCGGTTTTACACAACTGCCATTCACTGGAAACGTTTTTCGTCGCTGATAAACTGTTACAATCAAAATCCATAAAAAATTCATCTGTCGTAGCCATGGTTAAATACTGATGAATGAACCGTACTGAAATTTAAATAGAAAATAGAAAAATAATCATTAGCAATAATTAGATAAATACGAATGAGTACAATCCCAGTCACTTATCTTACTTTGAGATGCATCAAAATAATCCACCCCAGACATAATTTTCTCTGAAGTATATCCTTGAAACGATAGCAAATATTTTCGCCGGGCAGGCAACATATACGGTGATTCCATCCAAGTTTCTCCACCTGGTGGGCCGACAACTGGAGGAGTTATAATATCATGCCCGTGCCTGAATTCACTCGCTCCCCAACCAGACTGGGCAATTATAGCTCGACCAGTGGCAGAGGTTGGAATCAATCTTTCCGAAGCGTTAAACATTTTTTGCGATAAATTCAGAATCATATGATTTCTCCCTAAACATAAATATCAATGAAGCGAACAAAATAATTTCTATGCTGCTTGTCATTAAACTATGAAAATTACCATCGCCTCCCCAATAAGGTAAGAACTGCAGATTTGTAGCATTGATATTATACGATTCGCCGATCAGAATCAAATAAACGCAAGCGATTTGAGGATTTTTCGTAAAATGTTGATTGTAACTGATGGTCTGACGAGCAAGCGTCTTCAGGTAGACAGGAATTTTCCATGCAGGAAAGAATTTCTCTGGGTCATAAAGATACACTGGAAATCCAGACGTTAATGAACATCTAGAGTAATCGAAACAATCGTGCATATGATGGCACGGTAACCTATGATGGATCGGTTTTTCTTCAGTAGGTAGTTTTGATGGTAATAGAGCTAACGGTGGAGCTAACTCTGGGCTATTGTGCTGCAAGGCTTCCAAATGTGATAACTGAGCCTGTTTCAAATCAAGTGTTTCACAAATTTCGCAAGAACTGGATCAAATTCAGCGATAACGAATATTAAGGTACCTGTAGAACAGAAGTTTTTAATCGACTCAAATCCGATTGCTGTTTGGTCATTTCTAACTTGAGCTGTTCGATTTTCTGATGATACGAGGTAATTTCATTTTGAAGTTTTTGGCTTTTCGATTCTAACGTTCTCAATTCATTACTTACAGACGCTGAAACAAATGGGAATGAAAAATACATTTTAAAACAAACGAAATTTGTGGAATAAGCAAACGGATAAATTTAATTTTACAGATACCTTTCATTCTAAGCATTTCTGAAATACGATACTTAAAATCAGATGCTTTCAAATCTGAGAAACCTTCTAAAATGTCGAGCGTAGAACGACTGTAGTGAGTGAAGGCAGCATCTTGTTCCACCTAATGCAAGAACATAACTTCAGTATATGAAGACTTCACTGGAATACAAGAATAAATTATGAAGGATTTAATAAAATCACCTTGTATAAATAATAATGCACAATCAGCGGGATCAAAATCAAGGTACAAAATATGAAAATCAATATCTTGGACAACCTAATTGATGCCATACAAATTATAAATTTTAAAAAAGAAGTCATTTTTAAATAAGAGGATGAAATTTAAAATAACGAACTACAGTTCTACATGAAAACTACTGGTAGAAATGAAAATAGAAAAAACTGAATTATAAAAACAGATAATACAGAGATAAAATTTGAGGAAATCGTTGGCCGGCACCAATGTTGTACCTCATTTCATTTTATTTTTATCTATTTTCATGGTTTTCCTAGGGTATCCTATATTAAAAGCGATTACAGCCTTGTAAGCTTATAGGCATCCTTAGATTAACAGAAACGGAAAATTTAGCTTTTGAAATCTTTTGATGTTGGCGAGAACATTAAATAAATAATAAAATAATGCACTTCTGTAGACTTTGTGTTACAAGTTATTTACATAGTTTTAACAACTGGTTAAGGACCAGTACGAACCACCATAAATCATACTTGTCTTTGTCTACGGACTGTTGTTATGTACGTCTGTCTACTCTGCTTGCTTAAATCTTCGAAGATATAATTATATGTAGACGACATGTGTGCTGTTTTAAAATGAGATGGACTGTCGTTAACGTCTACATCGAGCACGTGTACACTGGCGCACAAATTACTCCAAATCAATTAACATCAACCAATCAGAATAATCAGATTCTCCGAAATAGGGTAATTTGTACGCCAGTGTTTATGAACAAATGCAAGCAGTGATTTTTTCCTCCAATCAAATTTTTAGAAAGCAAAACATAAGGCGTCGGCAGTGCTATCAATAGGTGTGATATCAAAACCACTATTATATCCTTTGACTATACAGAATTAACATGGACTGTTATTTGATTGGAAAATATTATAATTGCCAAGACATAGGAGGAAAAAGTTAGTCGGGTTGGGTTGATAATGATTTTAATGTTCTTTGCGCAGTAATTTTGTTTAGAATGGAAATTATGAAAATTTAATTTAATACCATAGAAAATGCTTCTACTTATTACTCTCTCATTAATAAAAATTTTAAAATATAATTAATTCAGTTCAACCTCAAATTTCAGCAATATTTTACTGTTTTACGAATCCTTATCATACCTGACCCGACTAATTTCATCTTACATCTTCTAACGTCATTCTTATCACAAATAGCAGTCCATGTTAATTCTGTATAGTCAAAGATTATATCGTCTCCATCATATATATATCCTCGAAACCTCTTGCAACAGGTAAGGGGATAGACAGCAACATTTTTTTGGCACAATGACGTCATAAATCATTGGATTAAAACATGAATGAGAAGAGATTGTATGTTTTTGACGTCACCATGATTCAGCGGTCAAGTGAGGGATGGCACCTCGGAGTTGTAGGTTTGAATCTGGGAGCTTATTCCTGAACTACTTACTTGGCTAATGTCGCATAGCATAATTTAGGGGCACTTGGCTTACAACTGAGTCAAAAAAAGGGTATTCTGTAAAATCTGAACTTCTGTTATCATTTTGGTCGCCCTTAAATTAATCAGGATTTGTCACCATTAAATTAATTAGAATTTTGCTCATTGTATGTCCGTGGCCATAGTTTATATCCATTTCAGTTTCAATCACATCTTCAACCGTGATATTGTTAAAATAAATATTGATTGCATTCATTTCCTCAATAAAATTGAAATTTCAGTTGAAGAGAATAATTTGGGATAGTTAATTGAATTTATTTTTTTTTTCAAATTATTACAAAAAATCACATTTACAACTTTGATTCCTCTAATCATCAACAATTATGAGTGTTTATCAACAACTTCAACAACAAACGCTTCCAACGCTAAATAAGACATCAAATATTTGTCGCAATTGGCATTGGTGGATGCGCCTAGATACAATCACTTACGCATGATAAGCTATTACAGAATACACAGCATCAGTCACTTACACAATGGTACGTCATGTGCTCAGTTCAGGAATAAGCCTCCTGAAGCGAGGTTGATTTCCGAGAAAAAAAAATGATAAATTGGTTTGAAATACTGTAATACATTAAACGAACAAAATATGTATAAGTCTGAAATAAGTTTGAGGAAGATGAAGGATCTTCCTCTATTGCACAAAAGAAGTTTAAGTGGGAAAAACATATTAGTGTTTACGGGGTTAGAGAGAAAAAAGTTTTAGTAAACTTTAATATTTTTGTGTATTGGAATACGGGATGGGGTCTTTTTTCATTTTTTCAGATTTTTCGTCATACTTATCATTAAAAACAAAAAAAGCCAAAGCCAGTCCATAATGTCATTGTGCTAAACTTTCAAGAATATATATGTATATGATGTAGATGATACATAGGCAGTTTTGGTGTCCTACTTATAGAAAACCTTTTTACAAACACGTGTAATTCCAACTAAATATTTGATTGGAGGAAAATCTCACAAGGTGCATTTGTTTATAAACACTGGCATACAAAGTATCTCACATTTATACCAATTTTTGATTCTGATTGGTTGGGGTGTTCAATCTGAGGTACTTGGTACACCAGCACGCACCATCTATAGTCTGGACACTCAACCCCATGTTAAAACTGTTCCATGTCATTTCCATCACACACATATATATATATATATATATATATATATATATATATATCCTCGAAGTGCCATATGAATTTTATAGATGTTGTTATTTTTACCAGCTTTGTTGAGGCGTTTGTATTCAAATGATTCAGTGAATCATGCAAAGTGGTATAGAAATACAAGTTCAGTTATTGGACTTTTTTATCATTAGAGTTGATGGTGACTGGAGAGTGGAAATTTTTCATTTTTCAATTTAAATTTGCCAAAAAATTAAGTACTCTAATTTATTTTGTAGATTATTGACGTAATGTCGAATTAAAGTTGAATATTTTATGAAAACAATATTAGCTTGTGGTGTCCAAAAAAACTTGTCATATTTAAAATAGACTAAGTACCTGTCCAATTCGTAGTTTAGTTAATGTGTTTGACAGGTCTGAAGTTAATTGAGTAGGTAAGAAGATACCTTTTCAGAATTCACTGATGTATTTTAATATTTGATGAATGGATAGAAAATGAAATGCCGACTTTCTTCAGCTTTTGTGAAAATTTTTCAAAACTTTCTTCACTTTCTATAACACATTCAATAACCTTGACATAAAATACTCGTCTTATGCTGTTGTGACCTCAGCTTACCTTATTGATAGATCACCAACAAAAGCAAATGAGGGATTTAAAACAACCTATGAATTATTTTACGGAATAAAACCAAATTTAAGTCTTTGGTGCATTAACATATAGACACATACCTATGGAAATGAGAAGACAAAATGCTACCAAAGCAAAATCTAAATCAAAAAATAAAATTGATCCCAAATTAGCACATAGGGCAGAGAAAAATATAATGATGGGCTATACTAATATAGGATACTGTCTTAGGGATCCATATGACACAAAATTGTATATCTCATGTGATGTCAAAGTGGACCAATCACAAAATATAAAATCTTTACAAATAAATAATAAACCCCTAACAATAAAACTGGCCAATTATGAATAGGATCTAGGTATAATTAATCCCATTATAATGAATGTCAATATTAAATATAATAAAACATATATAGAGGATAATATTCCGAAAACATTTTCTGAAATTGATACTAATCTATTTAGGGAGGATTGGATCAAGACTATTGATGACGAATTCAATTCTCTTTATTGACATGAAAGTCTGGGAAATAGTAGACTATGATCGCCAAAAACTTATGGATACACATTGGGTTTTCACAATCAAGTTTGATGAATTTGGAAATCCAAAACCAAAAGCCAGACTGTTGGCAAGAGGCTTTAAAGATCGAACCAAATATGGTATTGCTGAAACCCATGGCCCAGTGGCATCTATAGGAACTATAAGATGGTTATTATCCACTGTTAATAAAGAAAAATTAATACTCGTCCAGTATGACATAAAAACTGCTTATCTAAATTCCCCAATAATAAAACCTATTTTTGTAAGAAAGCCAGAAGGAATAAATATTAATACAAATCAAGTACTTGAGTTAAAGAAATCAATTTATGGGTTGAAAACATCCAGCAAATTGTGGTACGATTTATTGGACATGAAAGTAAGAGATATGGGCTTTACTAGAACAAAAAGTGATAGATGTCTATATATAATTAATAATAATGAAGAAAAAATTTATTTTTTAACATATGTGGATGACATATTGATCGCATCCAACTCGCAATTATCTATAACGAAAATAAATGAAGAATTGCAAAAGAACTTCACGATCACAATTGTAAATAACCCTAGATTTTTTGTGAGATTAGAAATAATTAGAAATATTGAAAATAACACGATAATACTTTCTCAATATAAACATATAGATAAAATGTTAAAGAAATTTGGAATTTTAGAATTAAAAAATACTAACACCCCTATGGAAATGGGATTGAAAATAGACAAAATTGAAAATGGTAGAGATGATACTGAGTATAGGTCAATGATAGGAGGGCTATTTTATTTAGCAAGACTCACAAGGCCAGATATATTATTTCCAGTCAACTTCTTTTCACATTTTCAGAATAACTCAAATGAAACCCTTGAAAACTACGTAAGATGAATTTTTAGGTATGTCAACATAACAAAAAATTATAATTTAATGTATACATCACAAGGGGATGGCATACAGGCCTATATCAATGCCTCATATGCACCCCAGGTTGATGAAACAAATATTGAAATAAATAATCTTTGAAAAGGTAAGTCAATAACTAGTTTTATGTTATTTGCTAATGGAGACTTGGTGGAGTGGAATTGCTCTAAGCAAACAATTCACGCCTCATCAAGTACTGCAGCAGAAATAATTGCAGTTTTTGACACCTTGGACAGGATAAAAGTAATACAATTTATGAATTATGAAATATTTGGAGAAAAATTGATCGTAGATATAATGGAGGACAATATTTCCACCCAAAAAATATGTTCAGGGGGAAGTAAAAAAAAGTCAAGGGCCCTCATGATTAAATGTTGTTCGATCCTAGAGGCACTTGAAGATAAAATAATATATTTTAGGACTGTGAGTTTGGAGAATCAATTGGCCGATATTCTGACCAAATCTCTAGACTGCACAAAATTTGAAAATATAGTGGTCAAAATATTAAATGACACAAACATATGCATATAATACATAAAATTCGTTTATTTCATATAATATAAAATAGAAAAAATATTTCCTTCCAAGTACAAGTCGTCCCAAGTCCAAATAAAAGTCGTAACATGAAAATTTTTGCTGAAAAATTACCCTTCAATTATTGCAAAAATAGTAGGTACTTAACAAAAGCCATTTACTAGAAAATTCTTGCCAGAAATAGATACTCGAATTCTCGAAAAATGTAACAAAGAAAACTGCATTAAAATCGAGCAAGAAAAAACCCTACAATTCGAATAATATCCAAGTTACCATAATAATGTTGAAATCATATCGTCATAATAATTTTTTATTTTAATTTCTTAAGTTTACTTCGAAATTTATTCATGAAAAATAATAATGCGTTCACTTTCAGCGGACATGATGATGAAAAACTTGAACGGTAAAATTTCAGGGGGGTGTTTTAACAGAAATCCCACCCCATCCCCTTCTTCATCATCATCATCATCACAATTATATATATATGTCATATGCTCATCTCACACACAAACCACTTCCCCTACTTTTCTAGAACCGATAATTCTGTGCTTCGCCATTTCGTATTTCAGTTGTAAAATATATTTCAGTCTGCAATTAAATGTTGTAAAATTACAAAGTCTGAAGTTCTTTCAATCCTCACACGCCTCACATAAATTTTTATCATCTTCATCAAAACTGATACTATTTTTTTCAAGTCAAGATGAAATCTTTGTACGAAAACATTGTGAATATTATAAAGTATTAATATTAAGAAAGAAATGAAAAGCCGACTTTTTATTTCCTTGTTTCAACTTTGCTAAATTTATTGAGGTGAGGTCTGATCACTTTGCAAAGAAAAGATAAGCACGGACCTCCATCTTGAAAATGTTTATTGACGACGTTAGTACGACTGACGAACGGAGAACATTCTCCGTCGAGCAATGGCGGAAAGAATATTATGTTGGCGATCAGTGTCGCCACATGTAAAACAAATAAATGTAATAGTATGTTACATACAGTGTTAGTCAATGTGATGTTCTGTGTTCGTGAGGTAGTGAGGGAATCGTATCCCAACAAAATTTTCATATATTTTTCCTGACTATAATGATAACATCAAAAAATAAAGGAACACCCAGGGAGTACGAGCAATCTCGTTCATATTCAGTACAGATCCGAGCAACTCCTCACCCAAGCTGGTAGAAATAACAACACCCGAATTTTATTGTCCATCCGCTTTCCTTTCCTCTCGCGACAGTCTTATCATTATCTTATCACAAATTTTATTTTCAAATTTTGATTTGGAGTCAGGTATGAATTAAAATAACTTTATTTTTCGTGATTTTATGAACTAACTATTACAATTTATAACTGTATTCAGTGCTATTTAATTTCTCATCTCTTGTTAAATATGAATTATATGATTCATTAAGTGTTGTATAATTTATTTCTGTTTTTTTCTTATTGAACTGTTAAAAATCATCTGTCTAATCGCTCCTCAGTGACAATCAGAATGGAACCTATTCAAAGTACCGCTGGAGCCGTTCCTATTCTGAACGAAAAAGGTAACTTAGTTTCGGATTATAATCATCCAGACGTGTATGCAAAAATAATGTCGCAAGGGTTTTAAAATTTTGGGAAAGCAGGTGAAAGGGTAGAATTTTTTTTGCTGAACGGAGGAAGACGATCTAACATTTGTCGTACCAAAAATATTTCGGGGCTCAACCATTCTCCACATCTATACGCGCCTGTAATACTCGTTTTGGTTAGTTATCCTTTTCTAAAGTGTCTTCAATATTCGTTCCCCTGTAGGTGAAGTATCCATGCAGAAAGTGAAGGTCCACCGATATGTATCCGGAAAACGACCAGAATATGCGCCTGCATCGAGCAGCGAAGAAGAATCTGAAGAAGAAGATTTTCTGGAAGCACAGAAACCGAAGGAACCTTCGCCTGGTCCTGAATTTATTGAAATGCCTCCGGAGAAAATCCTCGCTTCCGAAGACCGACGTTTGAAACGACTTATTCAGCGAAAGCTTCAAGAAGAGCAGGAAGTCATTGACGAAGAACGTGACCGTCGAAGGTGAGTCAATCTTTATGATAGATATTTTCTTCTATTAGTTTTATTATGAACGATGATGTTTTTCATTGTAGACACGGTCGTGAAACAGAAATCGTAGAAAGTGATGGCTCAGAAGACGACAATGATCGTATGGATCTCAGCGACGATGAAGGAGAGGAAGAAGAAGATGAAGAAGAAGAGGATGACGAAGATTTGAGCGACGAAGAAATTGAAAGGCGACGTAAAATGTTGAGACTAAGAGTTCTTAATCAAAAAGTGGAACAGGTTGGTTTAGTTATTCGGTAAATTAATTAATTGCGTAAGAAGTCGCGATTACTTGATGGAGGCTTATTTTATTTATAGTCTGAAGCTCTTGAAAAAGAGGAAGAAAAAATTATGTCGTCGGAAGAAAGTGGTACTGAATCTTCAGAGTACGAAGAATATACAGGTTGATCTCGTAAATATTTGTGCGACCAAAAGTCGTAGGATTTGATTTTACTATTGCTAAAATGTGGTATTAATATACACAGATTCCGAAGAAGAAGCAGAGGCTCGCTTAAAGCCCGTCTTCACGCGCAAGAAAGATCGATTGACGCTAATTGAAAAAGAGAAAGAAGTTGCGAAGAGGAAACAAGAGGAAATTGAAGCAAAGAAAAAGGCTGAAGAACGACGACGGCATACGTTGAAAGTAAGTTGTTGTATGAATGACTAATTCCGGAGAAATGCAGTTTCTGAATATACATATTTGTTTAAAAGATCGTTGAGGAAGAAATTCGTAAAGATCAAGCTGCCATGAAAAATAACGAGGAAGGTTCCATCGACGATGTTTGCACTGATGATGAAAACGACGAAGTTGAATACGAAGCGTGGAAATTGCGAGAACTGAAGCGAAACAAGCGGGACAAAGAAGAACGAGAACAGTACGAATGTTGTTCGCTGAGTTCCTGTATATTCGTAACTGAACTTTTTAAGTTTTGATTGAAATTTGTTCCAGGAGAGAACGTGAAATTATGGAAATTGAAAGGCTGCGCAACATGACAGAAGAGGAACGAAGGCAGGAACTTCGCCTCAATCCGAAGCTTGTTACGAATAAGAGTGTCAAAGGAAAATACAAATTCATGCAAAAATATTATCATCGTGGTGCATTCTATTTGGTAAGAACGTTGAATAATTATTTGAAAATTAATTTAATTGCAAGATAATCATCATTATGACTGTGTAGTTTACAATCGAGGAATTTTGCGAAATACTTTCGTGTGTTTGAATACTGTTGCGTGAATGGCGTGTTCGTGAAACGAGATTGAAAGGGTACTGCCCAAAATTAGATTGCTTCGGCGTATTTTCTTCCTCTTGAAGGGTAGTTCTCCGAATCATTCTACTAATATTTTCGGCGTAATTTATATTGACATGATTATACAATCGTATACGCGCTATTCTTTTTCGCAAAGGGGGATGGGGCGAAGAAAAGTCGCAGCGAAGTTGTGCAAATATGTTCCGATAAATTATTGCTATCTATGTTTCTTAGGATAAAGACGACACCATATTCAAGAGGAACTTTGCTACTGCAACGCTTGATGACCACTTCGATAAGACTGTTTTACCTAAAGTTATGCAGGTAATTCTTCCATATTTTGTAACTGCTTGCTTCTATAAAATTCTTCAGCCCGTTATAACGCGTAAATTGAATTGGTTACAGGTCAAAAATTTCGGTCGAAGTGGGCGAACGAAATACACGCATCTTGTTGACCAAGATACCACACAGTTCGACTCTCCGTGGATTTCGGAAACATCGCAAAATCTTAAATTTCATAACAACCAAGCTGCCGGAGTTAAACAAGTATTTGCAAGACCAAGTTTACGGAAGAATAAACAAAAATAGTTTTTTTTTTGTTTTTTTTTTCTCCTTTTGTATTATTATTAAAAAAATATTATGAACGTAGGTGTAAAAAATGAAAAAAAGATTTGTAACTTTGTATTGTAAGGATATGATTACGTTTCAGAACAGAGGAGTGGCTGTAAACAATTTTAAATAGAATAATATGTTGTATATTTTTCGCAGCACTTGACTCTATTTCCCAACTATGGAAGGTGTCAAATATAATAATCCCAACTCAGAGAAAAAAAAAATCACTTTCTTGTTTAGGTACACTTAAGATTTTACTAAAAAACTGTTCGCGTGAACGAATAACATATTGTTTGCAGTACCCAAATCCACATTATTTCGGACTAATTCATCGATTCTAACGAAGATTTTAGTATTAGGGAAGGGCTTTAGCGAAGGTGATCATGTGAGCTCATTAAATTTTTCTTAGCTATTATCCTAAATAAAAAATTTTTTTTTGGTGTTCTATCGGGCTTTCACGAAGTATAATAATAATAATAATAATATTTGTGTAATTTTATTCAACTATACGATAGCGTGTTGGTTGGTTCGATTAGGTTAAACTGGCGACCATTTTACATTTTCTTTTATGTAGGTTTTCTGTAAAAATCTACATATTAGTTTTGATCCAATGAAATGAATAAGGGGAGGGGATGTGTACGTTTTAGGCAGATCTCTTAAAATCTACCTATTTCCGGAGAGTGGCATGTCACGACTTTCGGGAAAATTTATATAATTTGAATTCCTTCGAATGTAGTCTACAAACATTTTAGGAGCTTGTCTGAATGCTAAGTACAAAAGGTTTACATATTATATTAACCACTGAATGATGTTCTGGGAGTAATCAAGTACAATTAGTTCCATCAGACCCACACTCTGAACAGTATATTCTATTTTTAGCAGGTTTTCAAACCTAGTGCTATTTAATATCATGCGTGTAAGTGAAGTTAGGACTGGAACCATGATAGTTCCTCATTTCATGTCAAATAATGACCTCCATCATAAAAATTAATAATTTATATAGTTATGTGTAGGTATTACCTTCATAAACGTACACATCAAACACTTTTCTTGTAAGCGCAATAGAGGTCTCAATTTTACTTCAGTTGGGCTGAAGTTTAATATGTAGGTAGACCGAAAAAAATTTGGGAACAGTTTCGCGTGGGATTACTTTTGGAGCCCATTGTTTGAGTGGTTGAGGCGTAGAGGCCTAAAACCAGCTTCACAATGAGAAAATCGAGATGAGCCAAAGAAGTTGGACCAAAAATAGGCTTGCTGTTATTTTATTTGCCAAGCCCTACTAGTTTCAGGAAAAGATTTATGAAAAACTATCGGTGGTTATCGATGTCTTCAACAAAAATGTCGATCTATCGATGTTTTATTGCTAAAAACCTTTGACTATAATAGTACTGAACCAGTAAAGAAAGATGATTTCTGGTTAGACATACCGGCGCTAAATAAGCAACCAGAACATACCTTTTGTTGACGCATTTTGCTTTATGTTTATGTACGCTATCCTTGTGAACTTAAGGGATCTCTTTATAAGATGTATTCTAAATTGATGAACTTAAGTAAAACGTCGAAAATACGCAAAAGGTACATTAGGGTTATCTACTTTTTCGGGGGCATGTCTTGACCCTAAAAAGAACATTGGTCTTATGGAGCTTTACTGGTTTGGTCCACAGATTCCTACAAAGTGCCAAAATGAGAAAAAATTAGAAATATATATATTTATTGTGTACAGAGGAATTTGATTGACCTATGTATTCGTAATTTACGACTTACCATTCCACTGAATGCAACAATTGTATTTTCCAAAGGAAAATACACTAAAAAATGATACTGCCATGAACTTTTTTGCTTCTTTCGATGAGTTCCACAAGACCTATTTGGTTTGGGAGATGTTTTTTGGACACCCTGTATATATCTACATACAGTGTATATACTTATACAAAAAACAAAATTAAATCAAAATAGGAACACCGTGTTGTTAGTCTTCTTTCGTCGCAAAATGGAAAATTTTCACTACCCCCATCTTTAACTCTACCATGAGGTCAATTTTAATGCCCCAGTCTCCAAGCAAACTAGGTAAAAAAATCTAGTGCCTAATTGAAGACTTCGTCAGAAAAACCAAGTTTTCACAAAACGAGAAAAATTCAGAAATTTTTCACCAAACAAGCTTTTATCAAACATTAGCTGAAAAGTGGAAATTATAGGCTACTCATTCACAATGAAATGAATTTGGTGAGGTATTTCTCGTACAAGGCATTTTCATAAAACTCGCATTTAACAGAACTTGCGGAGAATTTGGAATTTTGAGTTCAGTGCTTTCGCCCTTGACCGAACAAAGCTGTATCTGAAAGACGTGCAGCGTATAGTTGGATATGATATGAGTTATAACCCGGCAAAAAATTTATGGCTAACTGGCAAAAAAATTAGGGAGTCTCCTCTGCTAATTTTAGCAGTACTTTAGTATTTTCGCAGCTAAAAACCAATACTAAATTAACAGAAACTCCTAATTTGACACACTTTTTAGGACTAATGCACTGCTATTCTACAGCTAACAATTTTTATAGATATCCGTATTTTAAGAGCAACCCTGCTAAATTACAGATATAATTAGGGGTGAACTGGCTGTATTTTAACTGTAGATTGTGGCTCAAGAGGATGTTACAGCTTAATTTGCTGCTAAAATATGGATATTCTTGAAAAATTATTAGCTGCAAATTAGCAGTGTTCAAGCTGTAAGAAGTGTTCCAAATAAAGAGATACTTACTGAATTCAATATTAGTTTGGTCTGCTGAAATTTTCAAACACCACTAAAATTAGCAATGGAGATTCCAATATTGTACCATCTTAAAGAGATCATTTTTTCCAAATCAAGTAGGTATTAATATTGTTTATTTAAGCTAAAAGTTTGGTTATTGTTTGTGATAAGAGGCATGTAAAAGGGGATCTGAAGGAGTTGCAATGCCTTTCCTTTGCTTATTTTTTTTTTTTTAGAGGAGGTGGGTTTATTGTCCTCTGATCAAAACTATAACCCATAAATAGGAAAATACAATGATTCTTAAAAGAGAAAATAAGTTACTTTCCATTATTATAATGATAAAGTTACGCTACTTATTAAAAACATTTTTGCATACTTAGCCTAGAATGAAAATTAATTTGAGGTAATTTCATAGCTATGTGCTATCAAGAGTAGGTATAGCAGGATAAGCAGAGAAATTGGCTATTGAGTATAACTGAATACTCTTTTTTTCTCAAAAGTTACTTTTACATTAATATAATTTTCCCAATTATCAACTTAGAAATGTTCTTTTTTGGTGTGAAAATGAAAATTTTCAAATTTGAAAAAACACATTTGTCAAAAACTACAGATGTGAATTACATGGTATTGCAATATGTTTTAGAGGTAGATATATACTGAGAATCAATTAGTTGTTAGCCTGCTGATTTTTTATAATTTTCACACTGCAATAAAAGTTGAAGAACTGGTCAAAATTTTTCAAAAACCAAAAGAATGGTCTTATACTTAAGAGAAAAAGCAGTCACCATGATTTATTTCCTTGTCCAGTAGGTGAATAGGTATTTTTCATAATTTTTATACTTACATTTTATAATCTTGAGGAATATCAGGTTTGTTTAGATTGAGAAATTCATGAAGCGATTACAAATACGCAGCGTTTATTCTAACATTCAGCTGCACACATATATTGTGCAGCTCCAAAAAGTTTTATTGAAGCTAGCTTCAGTTATTGTTTTCGTTTTCCAATTCTTTTTAAATCCAAAATTTGAAATTCAAATTTATGTATTTGTCTTTTGGCCACTAATTTAAATAGTTGACAATTCTAAACTTGTCAGCAGCTACTGTTGATAAGTTTTGAACAATGATTGCGATTCAACAAATTTTTTTTATGGGGGAAGGGATTGAAAATGTATGTAGCTTCTAGCTTCAAAAATTTTCAATTTGTGCAGCTCCTAAAAATCCTTAGAATAATCACTGCAAATAGGGTACATCTTAATTTGTAGGTTACTGTGAGCTAATTTTGGAACTTTAATATTTAGGAAATTGAAAACTCAGAATTAATGAAAATACATGTTTACTCGTTGAAGCACAAAATTTATTGAATGATAATATTAAATATTTAGGGTAAACTCAGTTAAATTAGATTGACTATAATTGTTTAACAGACACAATGGATTTCATAAAGTATTAAGCTCTTTCTAAAAATAAATAAAAAGTACTTTTAACTTTTGAAAAACATTTTCAATGGAAAAAGTGTATCAGATGACTGAACTTAATCCTGGCAAACAATTTGTAAAAAAATTTGGGAACTCCACTGCTAATTTTAGTGGTACTTTAGTATTCTCACATCTAAAAACCAATAATAAATTAGCCGTCTCTCCTAATTTAGCACACTTTTTACAGCTAATACACAGCTATACAATGTCTTACTGCTAAATTAGCCATAAAAAGTGTGCCAAATGGCTAATACACAACTATGTAACATCTCATTGCTAAATTAACCATAAAAAGTGTGCCAAATTAGGAGTGACAGCTAATTTAGCATTGCTTTTTAGCTGTGAGAATACTAAAGTACCTACCACTAAAATTAGCAGTGGAGACTCCTAATTTTTTTACCAGTTAGTCGTGAATTGTTTGCCGGGATTAATTCACTAAAATTCTGAAACACTTTCACAACATAGAATGAAATCTGATAAAGGAATACAACTAACTGTAAGGAGAAAATACACCAGCAGGTCAAGACCAATCTTGAATAACTCAACAGGAATTTATAATGTAACGGACAATGGAGGGGAGTCTGTAAATTAGCTTCCCCACAACTACAATACAGACATGCATGAGATAGATGCATGTCAGCCTCAAAACTGCCAATTTACCCCTAATATTAAATCTTTTCTAGGTGTAACATAGCATTTTCATCCCTAAAATTTTTTTTATTTGACAGTTAGCTGCCTCACTGACAAAATCAGTATAATTAAAAAAAAGAAACATTTAAGAAATGGCACTCTCATTTAGATATCTGCAAAATACCATTCTTACAGATATTTTACAGATAGGTAAATCAACTACACGGATTCTCATAATTTACAGTGAATTAGACATGTAGTTATTGGTGTTAGCATTGAATTTGTAGTATAATTAGCAGTCCTACAGCTAAATGTACTGCTATATAAATTGTTTGCTGGGAACAAATTGAAAATATTTGGAAAGGGGAGCGCGTCGTTACCCTCCTTGCTCCCCTGTATAAGCGTCGAGCGGATGAAATTGACGAATAAAAGGAGCTTTACTTTATTTCAGAAAAATCAAAGATTTTACCACCCTTGGCTAACGAGCACTCGGCAGTCTTATGAAACCTTTCATTCGGTTCGTCGCCATCGTTGCCAGCCAAAACCGCCGTAGGTACGTTCCGACTGCGCTTCCATCTGCTGCTGCTAATTTAAAACGAGTAAGTATTCGCATTAAAACTTAAATTTCATTAAAGTTTTAAAAGAGAGTACACTGTGACGGTTTTATTGAGAAATTTTTCCACAATAATGGGTACCTACCCATTTCTTTGCAGTGTACGTGTGAACGCTTTGAACAATTTGTCACAGGTACCTGAAAGTCGATAGCCTAACTTGAAAATTTACGAAAATTTTAATCACTTTTAAACGCGAATAAATCTTTTTTTTTTTTTTTTACCGGTTTAGAAAAATATATTTAATAAAATTTAGACATTTTCACCCTGTCGACAAAAAATAAAAAATCGTCGATGAAGTTATTCCATTTTGCGTTCGTCATTAACCCGAAATTAATCCAACAATCGGACGAATTACAAAGAATTGTTTTTTGGAGAGGGAATAGTGGCCATTTTTCGTCTATCATAGGATAAAAAAAAAAAAAAAAAAAAAAAAAACATAAAATAGTGGAATTTTGAACTTTTTACTGCTGTTTCCTCTATTTAAATGTTCATTCTTTATGTTTATGAAACTTTTATTATATAGGTGTCAGAAACTTAAATAAATATTTAGATCAATTAGTTGGGTCGTTTGTTATTTTTCAAGTATTTTTGACAGTCCGAAATAGGTATAAGTATAAAAAAAAAAGTTGGTCAGTCATTAAGTTCGGATACCTAGGAGTATCGATTGCCTTTGTTTCGTGGTGTCCTTTTATGTGAAATGGATAATTAAACAGCTATGGAATTTGCGAAAGAACATTCAATTACCCTTATAGATGGAATTTATATAGAGCCTAAAATCTCGAAATAATGAATACCTAGATACGCATTCGTTTTATAATTATTAATGTTTATTAATCGTCACATATATTTTTATCAAAAACATTCTTTTGATAGTCGACAAATTGTAGAATTAAACGGAGTCAAAATTCAAAACTGCTAAATTTTCTCAATAAGTAAACATAGTCCCGTACCTAATTTCAGGATTTTACTTCGAACAAATTCCTATTTAGCTGAATTTTTCACACACCTTTATAAAAAATGAGCTAATTCTCTAACATCATGTGAGACTGCTCTTATTAATGCTCCGTATAATGCAGCTGACGCTTATATTAAGCTGTTTAAAGTGAAACAGTTACTCACATGGGAAAAAAATGTAAGAGATTGGAAAACAAAAAATTCGGTAGGTTGGCTTTTGTTTCTCATAATGTTCATTTCTCTTTCTAATATATAGTGTTTGTTTCTGAAAATTTTTGTTGTCATTTCTATTAATTTTCATTTATAAAAATTTTTGTTTCAATTACGGTTTTACCTGAGTGGTATAAAAATCTCGACATGAGTAGGTAACTGGAGATGTATCGCATGAAACAAAAGAAAAAGTATGTAGCCTACTTTTAATTTGGGAATGTTACATATTAGACTGGTACCTATAACAATAGTATATTACACAACTAAGTTCAAAAGTGAGTGTTTACATAGAAGGGAAAGTTAAACTCACCTTTGAATCTTGTTGAGAAAGATATTTTTTATAATTAATTAATGATCGGAAAGCGACCGAACATTAATTAAATGCCTTACCTAAAGGTAATCTTAATGATGGGTAAAGTACTTTCAAAATGATAGAATATGGTGAACACACCCCTCTTAGTGCTTGTATTTGTGGCGCTATGTGTAGAGAATTAGTCCGTTATGTAGGAGGCTAAAGGCTCAAATCCCTCTAGGACTTTTATTTTTTTGATCGGGTGGGAGGTTAAGTGACTTTTGATGTGTAAACATCTTAGCACTCTGTGTCTACAATAGGGGCTAAATGAGAATTATGATCGTCAGATTCGTGTACTCTTACAATCGTAACTCTTGTTTGTGTGTGTGTTACATGATGTGAATGTGTATTACATGATGTGTATGTGTGTGGTTGTGTCACTATTTTATGTTTACGCGTCAATCCTTAATGAGTATGCTCCAGTGGAACTCACTCTTGTTTTTTTAATATTATTGAAATAAAAAAAAAAAAATCTTTATCAGTAAGCTGGAGTTTGTCATTTCAATAGCAGTCTTATAGATTAACGTTGCATCAGAGGGAAAGTTTACCTTGTTACCTTGTAACCTACTAAAAATTTTTACATGGAGGCAGTGTTACTCTTTATTTCAAGTTTATGCTATGATAATGAAAAGTACTACTTCTGGCTTGCAAAATATCAATGTAAACGTTGCCTTTTAGATCACGTATTATAAAAACATAATTATTCAAATACAAAATTTTATTTTATTGCCAAGTGGAAAACAAAAAATTTTGTTTCCATTTCTATTTTTTTCAATTTTTCAGAATTTTGTTTTAATTTATTTTTTGTTTCATTGTTTCAAAATTTTCTTTTCATTTGAGTTAATTTTTGTTCCTTAAAATGTTATTTCTGTTTAAGTTAGCTTCCATTATTCGGTGGAAAAAAAGAAAAGTTTCTGGTTCGTTTCTATTTTATTTAAAAATTGTTTTTTTTGTTGTTTTTTTTTCTAATGTTTATTCCAGCATAACTTCTCAATCTCGGTATCCACTTTAATAAACTTTTTATATAGATTTTCAAAGAAAATCTAAATATTTAAATTAATCTCGTATGGAGATCCACGGGTGATGGTAAGTTCATTTTTTGTCTCATGACGTCAGGAAAATTATGGCACTGTTAGCGGAAATTCATACACGCGCACGCGCACGCGCATATAAATGTAAAATTACAAGCCTTGAAGAACAGCTTTGCACCAGTTTGGTTTGTGGCAGCCTGGTAACACTGTCCAATTTGTAAATAGGTAGAAAAGACAACTTTTAATAGCTTTTGGATTTACAATTTTTGTAGTAACTACAACTGTCATTTGACTGAGGGAAACTTAGATTTTCATGAAAAATTATTCTTTGTGACCTTTGACCTTAAAAATCCTCCGATGGAAGATAACACGATGACGATGGTGACTTTCAGCATATAGCTACCTATTGCTTTATAAACCTTTGAATGAAGGTGTGTAAAAAAATCTAACTAGAGAATTTTTCTAAAGGGACCGTCTTTTTTCATCTGAAGTTACATACTGGTACACATTATTTTTACTAGTTTATCATGTAGGTATTTGATGATTTGATAGGCAAGGCACAGGTATGGTGTATTCAATTAAAAAAAATTAACAGATTTTACCGAAACGATGAAGTTCTTAGTACATTGAAAATTATTTATGTTTTTTCCATTAACGTGCGCAGACGTCAGAAGTCATGGGTGCCTGAGAAAGTGCGAAAACTTTTTTGCCTCCCACAATTTTTTCCTCATCCAATTTTTACCCCTTCGACTATCACTCAATTTTTGGGCCGCTTAATTTGTGCTTTGGTATAATTATTGTTTTTTTTTTTATACGCTTTTATTCTACTCATTAAATTTGTTGAAGTACACCGGATGACCAACTTCAGCGCTGCTTTCACGTGTTGCGGCACACGCATACATACACTTATATCCGTTTTTATCAGTTGTTTTTTCAATTTTTGTTCATTGTTTCTGTCTCAGAAAAAAAGTGAGAAAATAAATTTTATTTTCTCTTTCGCCATTATTTTCTTCTTCAAATTATAAAAGCGTATTTTTTTAAAACTCGTTTTTAATCTAACTTATTCTTCCTTTTTTTATCCTCTGGATGTCATACAGCATACACATAATCATTTTATTACTACACAGTATAAAACGAAATGAAGCTTATCTAAAAAATTTTTCAATATTATTACTATATTATGATGAGAAAAAAAAGTTGCTATTGGTGCCAGGCATCCACGTGCGCATGCTTATGGTTTTTTCAGGATTGTTGTATACGAATAGGTAACTTCTAGCATAGCAGTAAGATTTAATATGTAATCCAAAATTTTGAGAAATCAGATACTATAAAGAAGACATTAAAGTTTATTCACGACTTTCCTTCCAAAATTTTCTTTTAAATACAATTATTGTATTATGATAGAATTTTTATTGATTTTTTATAAAAATTATTTGCTGAACTTTATTAATTCGAGTAGCCAGTTTGAGAAAAAAAATATAGGTATTTTTATTATTATTATTATAATACGTACGGAAAATTTCTGATTTTTTTTGAGGAATCAAAGAATTTCATGCACTATCGCACAATTTTCTACACATCTATATAGTAAATTGAAATTTCTATTTTATTTCTTTGTCACAGCATCACGCCTCTCCCACTCGTCAGATTCTCACTAAATTTTAACCTTATATAGATGTTTATCCTCAGATGGTTTTTGCCATATTCTATTCTGAGACCTGTAATTAAGTTCGAAAGTTTCAATTCGAAACCTGTTCTTTTCAAAGTTGGGTATCAATTCTACCCAATGGTTTCTGTATCGTTTCTGTATACTTACCTTCAATTTTCATTATTTTTTCTTTCTCGTATTTTTCACTGATTTTATTTCAGTCTTTTAGTTTTTTTGATGCCTAGCAATTGTTGATTGTTGATGTCTGATAATTTTTACAGAAGTTGAACAATTTCAATGTTAAAAAATTCCACGTATGTCGGTCATTCAGTTAATAGGCGAAAAATGGCCCTTAATCATACAGAATAAAAATTGGGTTGAATATAAAGGAAACTGAATTTTAACAGAATTGATGAAAACGTAGAACTAAAGTGCAGAACTTTTTTACCACATCGAACGTAACCTTTGTGTAGCTGATGGTGCTCTTCAATCTGAGACATCAAAGAAGCGCGATAGCAAAAAAAAAAAACATGCCTGTTGTTGGATTATATATAGGTACGAAGCATTCAGGTAACTCAATATGATGTCCAAATGGAGTTTAATTTTAGTCAAAAATCAAAAAATACCAATACAGTACCTATAGGTTACTTAAAATGAAAACTTTCAGTTTCGCAGCAGACATTCGGTTGTTTGAACGAGCATCGCAACAACAGACGGTTTATTTATTGAGGTGAGTCAGAAAAAAAAAAAAATACAAACAAGCAGCGACGATCAGCGAGTAGAAATTGAAAAAATGATTCCAACGATCACTGGCGGACTATTCTCAGGTAGTAATTTGCGATTAAAATATTCGAACATCTTCATGTTGCCTAATACCAAACATTTCTTTGCTGTCGCCTACATAAAATTATGTATGATAGGTACTGACAGTGAAACCAATAATAAGCGATAGGTATTTCAAAATCGTAGATGAAGTTACATAGGTGTATATCTACGTGAAAATGCGTTTGATTTTGCAAATGAACCAGAATTTAGACTCCCAATAGGCTAAAATACGATAAAATTTTTGGGGGGAGGGTGGCTTATAATGTCCAGTCACTCATCCGAAGCAGTAATTCAATAAGTACGTATAATTTTTTCGTTTTTCTCGACAGCATAGTATTTTTTTGAATTTTCAAAGAAACTTCACCAGGCTTTTTGGCGGAGAAGGGGTTCAGCCTTCCCCCACATAGCACATACTTCCTTGCTTCGCCTCTGATTTCTGATAACCAGAATTGTTTTTTTACCTCTCTATAATAATTATAATTATGTACCTATTTTTATAACTAACATCTGTAACTTGAAACAAACATTCATCTAATTGGTTTGCAGGAAAATTATTCTCCTTAGGCTACCTAACTTAGACCGGCATTCATAGATGACACTTAGGATTCACTTACCTAAGTGTCCATTTAAAACCTGCATTTCTCAGCTATATTTCTCAATAAAACTAATTTTTTTCATAGCTTTATTGTAGTTTATCTCAAGGAAGCTACATTTCTCACCATTCTCAGTTAAACTACTTTTTTTTTGTAGCTTTACATTTGTTTAAAAATAGACCCTTAGGTAAGTTAACCCTAAGTGTCGTCTATGAATACCGGTCTTAGTATACCCGTAGATTTTTTCCCCATTTCACTGCAGGATACGAAAACAAAAAAAGTCAGTATATTTTTCATACCTATATGTTTTTTGACTGAATTTCGAAGAGCAGTGCTTATTTAGTCAACATGGTGTATACACCACTTCAACTAATCCCAAAATTATCGAATTCCAAGGGCGTAGATAGCTCCATTACAAGTAGGGGAGAGATGTTCCTACACTTCCTCCTATGCATTTTCTTACCCCCTTCCCCATGACACTGACAGAGACGTTCTACTTTTAAACGTCAAGCATTTCTTTTGCCTAGTGCAGGGTTCCAGACAACCAGAACAACGTCCTAACCTACGCCCTTCTCACATTTTAATATATGTAACCTACTAAAGTTAATGATGATGTAGAAATTTTGCTACCATCAGAATATTGGTCCATATAAAGAACTATAGATAGCCTCTTTTTTCTTCTTTTTTTTCTGGTAGGTTCGACGTAGGCGTCGTAACTTAACACGTGACTAAAAATTGTTATAAATTTGTATTCAAGGCTTCTAAATTTTTTTTTTTTTTGTTTTATGGTGATGTTGTGTCATTGTAAAAGACAGTTTTCACATTCGTTGGTTTCATCGTTAGTGGTAAATGCAACGAACCCACTTCGAATGGTGTTTCCAGGGGAGAAGACTGCCAGGTCACTCCGGTCATCCACGTGTTGCAGTATCCAGGCTGTGTGCCAAAACCAATTCCATCTTTTGCATGCACTGGAAGATGCAGTAGCTACGTACAGGTAAATACAGATCAATTAAAGTCTACTCTAGATGAAAGCTATTGTTCATCGAGAAGAAAAAATGCACAACTCTGTCTCCGATGCGAGGCTGCTCAGTTTGTCGAAGCAGGAACAGAAGTGCAAAAAAAAAACTTTATATTTCAATAAACCTTAGCCTCCAGACCCAACTCAGGGAGTAAGATCCTTCGACCATATACTAGATAGACTCTTTATGTCAATGGAAATTTAAGCACACATAAATGACGTCACAATGTAGCAAATGGGTGTTAAATCCCATAAGGAATTTTTGAAGAAAAAAAAAAGAAATGATTATGTACAATTTTTCAAACAAAAACTCTAACCTGGCTAAAATCAACTTCAAAAACCTGGAAATAACAGCAGTATAACCTGGGTAAAATAACTTCTTGCCTCAATATGACGTCACTCTTTGTATTTATCAGGGCTTCAATGGAAATGATTGTACAAGATTGTACAGGGCCAGTCTATCTAGTATATGGTCGAAGGTAGGATCTGACTGAAAATTACAGTATCTACGAACAATCAATGTACATAATAAGTGTCTTAACATTTATTTTTTGGACAATACGTTATACTTCCTCAAAGAAAACTGAAAAATCAACTACACTGAGGTGGAAGGCAGTAGAAGAATTCTCACAGAATAGTAATTACAATTTTTGGGTATATCCTGTCTCACTTTGGAATATAACCACTTTGATTCATTTCAAAGGGAACTGCAGCAGTAATCTAAATAGAGATACTTTATCACACAAGCCGTAACTTTTTTTTCCTGAAGGAAAATGGCAAATTGATTTGATTAATTGATCATTAATAAATTAATGGACAAATATTTAATTTTTCTTCATCAATCTCCTCTCTTCCCTAAAATAAACAAAAAAATTGCTTGTCTCGACATTTTTGTTATTATAATATATGACAACACTGAATTCAGGTTTCTGGATCCAAGATATGGCAAATGGAGAGGTCATGTATGTGCTGCCAAGAAAGTGGGGAACGCGAAGCATCTGTCTCTTTATTCTGTCCAAAAGCGAAGCAAGGTGATAAAAAATTTCGGAAAGTAAGTCTTAAGCCAAAGATCAATGTGGTAAAATCTTTGATTATATATTACCACATACCTATGAATGTATGGACATGCTCTTTACTGATAAGAGCTCTCTTTAAAAGGACTACACCAACTTACACCAACCTACACCAGGAAGGCAATTCCACAAATGTAGGAATGTTACATGATTTTGTGCCAAATTTTACTTGAATATTTGTGAAATATCTCTACTGGTGTAGGTTGGTGTAAGTTAGTGTAATCCTATCAAACAGAGCTAAGATTACACAGAAAACTTGCCATTATTAGCGTCTCAACATCTCGTGAAAATACTTTCATATGTTCGGTTTTTATAAGCTTTTATTCTACTCACTACTGCGATTTTAAAATATACCAATACTGCAGCCAACCTTCCACAACAAAATAATATTTTATTTTACACGAACCTAAGACTAAAAAAATAAATAAATAAAATCTTATATCTTAAAATCAGATTGTTTTTTATGTAAACTTATTATAGAACGGAAATGCTGAAAGTGAGAAACTTCCAGAATTATCGCAACAATTTAATTGTTCTATTCATAAAAGTGCTGAACTTAATTATCATTGTTCATATTAAATAGATTGCTTCTGGTTGTTTCATTGATTAGTGCACCAAAATTAATGAAAGTAGTTTGAAAGATGTTTGGACGCCAATCGTATCAATTGGAGCCAGTGATGTCCTGAAAGAATTTTTTTTCAGGAGGGGGTGAATGTGTTCAAATTTGCACGCTAAGAAAAAAAAACAAAAAAAAAACGTACGGCATGTTTATTAATTGAATTGATAATCTCCATTTTTATTTAAGTCGCTTGATACTTGAATCTGTCAACTGCTTTAAAAGTTTCCCAATTTGCCAACAAATTTGTTTGGCTGGGGGGTGACTCACCCCCTCAACCCTCATCGGGACATCTCTGGTTGGAGCAGTTCATACGTGATAATATATATATATATATATACGTATAGTCAAAGAGTAAATTATAAAATCAGACCCTAATTGTGAAAACAAATTAATGCATGATTTGGGTGCCCTCACATTTAGATTATCAAAGTGATGATTACTGAAATACTTGCCTTTATTCTTGTTTAAATTCAGATTACAACTAAGGCTCCGTTGGAATGTATGTGTAGACCATGTACCAGCGTTGAAGAAAGCGCCATAGTGCCACAAGAAATGATAGACTTTCCAAACGAGCAGCCAATAAACGGCCATTTTGCCAAAAGCGAGTAAAAAAAAATTGAAAAAAGGGATGAAGATCGAACTCGTCGTCGAATGAAATTAATTATCCTTATCTGCGTGTATACATGTGTGTTTAAGAAAGTTGTTCAATATTGGTAACGATTAAAAATAACTATTTTTGTTTTTACTCTTCACTATAGTTTTTGGTTATTTTGGCCAGTAGCCCATTGCATTCCCATCGTGTATGCATATAAGGGGTGAAGTACTGGTCTGAAGGTTGTGACAATCTGGCAGTGGTATAATTTTTGTGGAAGAAGTTGGAATGGAAGGTCGTAAAGAATTAGACCTTCTCTTACGATCGATCTATAAACACACTTGATTCCAGTACAATGTACATTATTGATTCGGCTTGAAAATGCTTTGCACTAGTTGCTCCTATTGTAGTAAAAGCCCTTTGATTAACAGTTTTAGCTCTGTGACAGTTTTCAGTTTTTTGAAGTGAGAAAACCCGAAAACCTAAAAAATTGAAAAACTCAAGAACAATTTTCTAGATAAAAAGAACAGTGTATTTGATACAGAACACACTGCCATCTTAAGAAGCGAACTTTTCATCCAAATTTAGTCACCCACTTTGGTCAGGAAATTTGGCACTTTTTGGGAAAAATTTATTTTTAAATTCTACTTATCGATAAATTTAATACCCTCAAATTTACACTCTTTTCACATTGGTAACTGGTGCCGCATCTTTCTCAAATTAAACAGCCAGTTTTCAAAAAGTGGAAAATATGCCTCATCCTTTTTTCCATTTCCAGCGATAAATCGTTAGTAATTATTGTTCTAAATTAATATGACATACCTACTTACTTCTTTTATATTCAATTTTTATTTTTGCGATATGGTAGCAGTTCCCAGCTTGTGGTACGCAGATTCCCAGGAGGTCTGCAACCAGCTACTGTATTGACAATGTTGTTTTATTTATGTAAAAATTTTCCATGTGAGTAAATTTACTAGGGGGTCCACAAAGTTATGGTTTCTGTGCCAAGGTGTCTGAGAGTAAAAAAGGTTAGGAACCGCTGTGATAGGTGTAACGATATTCGTTTAAAAATTTACACTAATACCGCTATTTTTTCTCCTAAATTTTCATGGATTTCTTCGAATATTTTAATTTAGAAATAATCTTTCTGACATTTTGATACAGAAATTATCATTACATTCTTAACTATCCAAATTATATCTGCCTTAATGCTGACTGAATAATTGAGCTGTAGAATACAATTTATCCATATGGATGGTGGATAGGGAGCTAAATTATTTGTTTCACATAATCCCCAAATTTATCAATTTTTTCTGGAATTATTTAAAATTTAAATTATTAAAATTATTTACAATTAGTTTGAGACGAGTGTTTGAAAAGGCGTTTAAAACGTTGATGTTCTTAAATTAATATAAAAACTCCTGCCAGGGAGAGTTACAAAAGCATACAAAAACCAAAATAAGTATACGTTTAAAAAAAAATAGGTACCTACTTAGTAAAACTACAAAAAATGTCAAATGGATGGAGCAAAATCAAGGAGTTGAATAAATAGCCAAAAGAAAAATTTTTTGAGCATACTGTATCAGCGAGGAATTTTACTGATGGCACATCTGCATGAAATGCTGAGACCAGAACACGGCTAGAACCCAAAATTGACCAACTCTTTCAAACAGATTTTATTAAATCAAATGTTAGTTTTGTACAGAAACAACCGCAGTACTGATCTAAAAAACTTTTTCGATGCGAAGGAAATGATATATTATGTCACGCAGGGTATGACAGTATTGGGTAAACATGATCACACCTTCCACAGAGAACTTAATTATATATCAGAACCTACCAAGTAAAATTAGAAGTTTTTCACGTAGTTAGGAGAAGTAGTACCACACATTTCCTTAGGACACTCTGTATATATAAGGTGTCGACTACCTTACGAAACTTCGGTAGTTCGTAGTACTTGGAGCGCATTCTGTAGTTCATTCGGAAAACACCCGGAGGACACCCAAATGTCAATTACCTAACCATTCTGTAATCACAGAGTGATTCCTGTGGAGTCATTCCTTTGACTATATACATACTGGACTGCTAATACTGATAAGAATAACACAGAGTCTAATGAACCACCGGTGAAGTTGAGTCAGACACCCGTATCCCCGTTCAAAATGTTAGTTTACTGGTAGGCTCAAAATGTTCCCGACCATTCGGAAAATGTTCTAGGTTATTAATATTTGAAAATTGAAAAATTAGGTGTAATTAAAGAAAATGGAAATTTAAAGATTGAAAAAATTGTTGGCATAAATTTAGGCATATCCACCAGTAAGAGCTATGCATCAATAAATCAAATTTTAAATTAATTTAACTGAAATTTTTGAACTTCTGAGTTTTATAAAACTACAACATTACCGATTTAATTCGTAATTAAAAGCATTAATTGTGGTAAGAAGAGACCTAGTCAATTGAAAAGACAATAAGTATTAATAAATTTGATAATGAACTAACATTTTGAACAGGGATACGCCTGTTTGTTTTGAACACAACTTTTTATCAGTATTAGCAGTCCAGTATGTATATAGTCAAAGAGTCATTCTGAACTGTTTTATAACCCCATTGGTTGACGTCCGGATGTGTTCCACATCTACCTATTCAAGATTGGGTAGATGTGGACGATATTTTTGAATTATAGTGAATTATTGATTAGTTTTATTGTTTACATAATAAAACATTGTTCAGATAGTGAAGTGAATTTTTTTAGTTGGTTAAATTTAAAAAATAAAAATTATTACGTAGATAATTTTATAAATTTAAATTTTCTTTACCGGTTGAATTGATAATGATGTAGGTATATCTCCCCAAGACCCCAAGTGCGTTCTGAAACAACATTACTTAATTATATTCTCACTCTGATGACGTCATTTTATCACCTCTGCCAGAATGATACAAGAAGTCTTCCCAGAATTACAGAACGCGCCCTTGAAGAAGCCTGCGTGAAAGAGATGCTATACTCACTTACTATACATTTAGCATACGTATATACATGGAGTTGCAAAGCACTTTTTTTGGTTGGAGTAATTTCAAAACGTTGGGAATTAATTGTCCTACACTTCGGTGGTAGTCAGCTGGTTTCACAAAAAAATTACATTTTTCAAAAACAGAAACGATACCTTAAACTCCCGCCGGTGTGGGACATTTTCTAAATTTCCATGCATAAAGAATAATAATTGTCTAACCAAAATTGCTTTGTCTATTTAGGCTCCAGCCTCGAGCTTTGGTGAACCTAATGAATATTCTTATTTCAACTTCGCTCAGATTTGTTCAGTCGAAAAAGATTCGTTCACCCCGGACTGGTAAAAATGTAAAAATCAAAATCCGATTGTCGTACGACGAAATAGAAAAGCCATTAGTAGTCGTCGGTATGCCTGCGACGCTTCAGCTCCCAGCCAGAAGGTGCACCACAAAAACACGAATCATAATTTTGAAAAAGTCAGCGTGATATTTGGGACAGATTTTTTCTACGTACAACGCATAAGTAAAATCTCATGTCGTATGTTAAAGAATTTTGACCTTTCCACCCCCCTCGTGTTTCGTCCGTTATAAAAGGAAATTCCGACCATTAGCTCTTCGTGTATTTTATTCGACATGTCGAAAAAATTATTCCTTTGAACTAAAGTGAAGGATTCCCCCTCCCTCTTCCTAACTTTTACAACACCATAAACATGGGGAACGATAAAAAAAATTAAAAAAACTGAAAAAACTAGCGTAGTGATACTTTGCTGGAAAACCCAATTTGCCAATTTTCATGGACGATATTTAAACGATAAATGAAAAATTGAAATAAAAAGAAAAACTAAATTAATGCAGTGCAGAAAAAGACGCCGATTACCCTTGCGCTGTAAATAAGAAAAAGATACTTCAAGCAACACAAACTTGCTTTTCTCCAGCATTTTTAACAAGCAAATTGAGTTATTAAAATTGACATCATGAAGGTGTTAGCGGTGGGGTTGGTGAAAATTTTACATTTCATGAAGAGAGAAAATTAAAAACACAATTTTCCAATTTTGACCTAATTGTTTTTCTCATATATATTGTGACATCTGAAAACCCACAGTCTTTGTAATAAAACGTGAATTGTTCTGATGGGTTGGCCAACTTATTTAACTCACCTACTTGAAATTGCCTGACATACTATGTAAGCCTTAGGGGTTTTTGCTGGTAGGCTGGCAGCTAAACTGTTTGAGCTGACTTGTGGTTTCGACTTTCTTGAGACTTCTTGATATACATTGTCTCGTGATTTCAAACCCATATACTTGGGATGTATGCTGTTTTCAGACGTCACAATGTACATATAAAAATATGTCTTTATGTATGTATGTATGTATAACTTTACTTTTTGGTTTACAGTTTTGAGAAATCTACAAAAAGGATAGGGCTGAATTTTCATGACACGTAGTTTTTATAAACAATCAAGTCTGAAAGAAGTTTGATGCCTATTGGTTTAATAGTTTTTGAGAAAACTGGAGAAGAAAAGTTTCCTTGAAAAGTCGTTTTTCCAGAATTTTTAGAAAACTACAAAAAGGATTTAGGTTGAAATTTTAACAAAAGGTATAGGTTTTCCTTACATATGTGCTGGTCTGATAGACGATTGGTGTCATGTTGATTTATCCAGTTTCCGAAAAAAATGTAAAACAAAAATGAAAAAATGCTGGAGATAAGCACAAGTTGACTGCTCTGCTTAAAGTATCTTTTTCTCATTTATGGTACAAGGGGTTACGCATTGCGTTAATTTGGTTTTATTTATTATTTTGTTTTTTCGCTGTTTGTTTTAATATTATCAATGAAAATTGGCAAACTGGGTTTTCTAACGAAGTATTACTGCACATAGAGTTTTTATTTTTATTTAAAATTATTCTCAAAAACTGCTAAACCAACAGGCACCAATCTACAGTGAAAATTTCGGCTCAATCCCTTTTACAGTTTCATCAAAATTCAGGAAAAACCAATTTTCCAGGAATTTTATGTTACAGTTTTCTTGGAAACTACTGAGACGATATAGGCAACAAACTCATACACAACCTGGTCCTATAGTTATAATAACTAATTTTTGTGAAAATTTTAGTCATCGGTATAACCCTTTTGTAGTGTTTTCAAAACCTGAACCAATATTATTTTCTAATTTTCTAGGAAATTACCTGACCAATAACCCACAAACTTCGGTCAGACTTAGACACAGGTGAGGAAAATTTATCATGAAAATTTACATCGGAGTCATGCTTTAGTAATTTCCTTGAAATCTCAGAAAAATCAATTTTCTTCTTTTCCAGTTTTCTCTGAAACTACTTGACCAATCGGCACCAAATATCTTTCACACTTAGTCTTGTATAAAGACTTCTGAAAGGTCAATTTTAATACCCAGTTTGCAAGCAACTGGGTTAAAAAAAAAACAATTTTCCCTAAAAACTGAGTAATAACCAGACTCAACTAGGAGAAAAAAGTTTTTTACTGAAAATATAAGTGAGTTTGTAACGATTAAGTACTTATTACCCCTGTTATCAAAAAAATTTGTTTGATTTTTCTATTTAAATTATTCATTTTCACGAACTGAACATCACACTAAAATCATAAAGTAGAACTGGGAAATAACTCCTAACAGAGCTGGGCTCGACTTAAAACTTTTTTGGCAAATCAAACACAACTGCTGAATAACAAAGCATCGTATATGTTTTTTTGATCTGATGGGGTCAAATTCATTGTCTATTTTCACACTGAATTAGAACTTGGTTATTTTGCAATTCTAAAAAAGGATCTGACCAAATTTTTCATAAATTATTGAGTCACACATCGTCGGACATGTTTTTTGAGGTGGTGAACTCGAATGTTAGGTCCATTTTACCCTCCTCAGGGACTCCAATAAGAGGTGAAATAAAATTGGACCAGTTTCTTGAGGTGATTGTGATCAAATTAATTCACTTTTTTCAAATTGAATTTCAACAACTCAATTAACCTTCACAAATAACTCGTAAGAAGGATAGTAGGTACTTTTGTGGTATGTTCAAATAAGAAATGGAAATAGAAACAATTCATCATTTGGTTTCCATTATTGGTCTTGAAAATAATGCATTAATTGTTTCCGATTCTGTTTCCATTTTAGAATTTTTGTGCTTCTATTTATGTCAGTTTCAGGCATAAAAAATTTTGGCTTCCATTTTCAAAAAATTTGACTTTTGTTTTGGTTTCTCAATCCTTGTTGATTCTCAAACACGCTATGGCGCTCTCCTGAAATCCACTTAAGAAATCGTATGCCGTTGGTTCGAATGCCAGGCAAGGAATATTTTATTTTATCGTTTTCATGTTTTTTTTTTTTTTTCAAATGATGTTTTTTAAGGATGTTTATAGTTAGCCTACGTCTAAAATATGTACTTAGCTCATTTGTGAGATAGCTGGTGAGATCTTTCTGGTAGATGAGGGGCCTGGTTCATGGTATGCCACTTTTAGGGCAATGACAGTAGGGGGTAAGTGAGTGGGAATTTTTCCAACCCCCTGGTGACCACTCTGTATCACCAACATACAAGGTGGCATGCCTTGACTCAAGCTCTTCACATCATTGGAAAGATCTTTCTGCTGGTAATATGCTGGCATATATAGGATCACTAACTACATGTAAAAAACAGAAAAAAATTTAACCAATCAAGCACTCGTTAATTGCTCCCATTACTGCAGTGGCAGATATAGAGGGGAGGTGCAGGAGGTGTGTGCCCCTGAGATAACGGTTGTCTGATTTTTGGAAGTGGAACTATCTGATCAATAGAAGAGATACGTAAAATTATTAGTTGAGGTACAGAATTGTTCAGAAAATTAAAAAAAAAAAGTGATAATAGATTAACTGTATTGTGAGAACAGGAAAAGCCAATAATGTTTTGAAAACACAAACTTTTTTCATTATTTTCAATTTTTTTTTTTTTTAAATAGCTATAAATAAATTTTATTTATTCAAAGATAGTAAGTTGTAGGTTAGAGAATTTTTGCTGTGTATTTTTTTGGATAATTTTCAATAATGTGTAGTTAATATGGTAAATTTTATATTCGAAGATGTGTTTCACTTATTACTACAAAAATAAATTTAAATTTTCTTCAGTAATATGAAAAACAAAAATAGAAAATGAACTTACAGTGTGGAAACTCATCTTGTATGAGATTAAGAGACTCAGACCCCCGACAACAGTTGCCACCACAAGGCTGGCAAATATTTGTCTCAATATTAAACCAATAGCACTAATTATGTTTGATCATAATTACTTGCACATACATGCAAGTAATGTATGAGTATTGAATCGCAACCAGTTTCAACAATACAATGTCACAATTCCATACACAAACCAGCCTATCATACCAACCTGTTCACACGAACATATGTAATCACTACATATATGTGTTGAAGCCCGTATATAAACCGTCCAAATTGGCTCTAAAATTGCCAGTGTTTGCCCAGGTTTTGGCTTACCCATATGTTTACATATGAAGGGGTTGATCATGCAAAATCTGTTGATTATTTTCTGGTGTAAATATCTTTTCATAACAAGGTATTCCACATACAGGAATAAATTTTGTAAAGCAAAAATCTAAAAAAATCAAATAGGGGAGGTCAGGGTATTCAGGAGGATCACGATTGTTGTTGGTTGGTGATAGCATTGGAACTGAAATAAAGGTACTTTAAATAAGTTATTTTAGCAATGAAATTATCATAGGAGGGGAAAGAGGGTAGAAGATGTTCAACATTTTTTAGAGGACATTCACCTCTACCTTAGGCCATCCTCAGTTACATTTATAGATAAGTGCCCCGTCAAGAAAATCCTGGATTTGCCCCTGCGTTATTGGTTCGTCAAATTAGCTGAAAACATGCCAAATTCCAAGGCAGGAATTTTTTATTCTTTAAACAATTTTCTAACAAAATCAAGACGTAATTTTATTAATGTGCCCTTACAAGTTCTGAAGTTGTTACAATTGTGAGGACTACATCTGGAGAGAAGTCCTTTCTTCAAAATCCTGGAACTAACTATTAAAAGAAGAAATTTTAAAGCAACAATTATATAAATTTGTCTAAATAACAATTTCAAAGAAAATGTTGATTAGTAATAATATTAGTTTTATGTTATAAAGTAATAATATGAATAATATGCGAGCAGCGACCGTTTGGATCATTATCAAATTAAGCGCACTTCAGTGCCCATACTCCATTCTAAATAAGAAACATATATGTCATATAAGTTAATGGACCAGAGGGAAAAGGAAAAGGTAGAATTCACCCAATGGGGAATTTTACTTCTGACATTGCAACGGGGGTGGTGCTTCAGAAAAAGAGTTTAACTATGTGGACAAACAAATAATCAACCAGTAAAAAGGCCCAAAAACACTAAAATTGAGACAATTTTTTCTTTTTTTTATTTTCTCGGCTTCTGAGGGCTCAAAATTATTGTTCCTGGTCTCAATTTATTCCTTAGTCTCCTATTTAATTTGGTATGTCCAATGAAAAGTCAAATGTTCTTTAAAGAGAATTAAGAAGTATTTGAAGATTGCTATATACTTACCATGATTTTATTTTGTTTGTTTGGCTACAGAGTTATATACAAGCACTGAAATGTTGCTCTGTGATGCTTTGGCCTGTACTACCACAAGTAGCTTCTGCCCACACACAGAACTTTTTCTAACTAAGGACTGAAAAGAGTGGCACATTATTTTTCATAATTGGTATACATAGCCATAGTAGTTTTTTTTTCTTTTTATTTAACATTCTTCCTTCTTTTTGTTTAGGTTACTTTTAGCTCTATTTGATAGGATTATACAAATTTTCACCAAACTACACGTAGGGATATTCCACAAATATTCAAGTAAAACTTGACGCAAAGTCATAACATTCTTACATTTGTTGAACTGCTTTCCTGATGTAGGTTGGTATAGCCTTATCAAACAGAACTAGTATTGTGTTTTGTTCCATCTCTCTTTCTCCCTTTCATTGTCTGCAATTTCACATGCGCGTTGAATTTTGTCTGAATAATTTTTATTTAATTTTGTTTTAATAATTTTCGTAATATTTTTGTCTTGAAAAAAAAAAGGTTATATGTTTATTATAATGATAATGCGCAAATGCCACAGTTAATCTTTCAGGAAGACTCCCCCATTTAACAAAGGCTTTAAACAAAACTGTTACGTTACATCAATATTTTTAGGTTTGAAAAGCTATGAAATATGATTGTCTCTTAACTCACGTCTTTTTTATTTGGAATAAAGTACATATCTAAGCAAGCATACTGAATCATTTAATGCGGTATACATTCTTATTTTTTCAGACTGGTAATATTGTATAATTTGTTTAGTGGAAACAATAGAATTCCATTTTTTTATACGCATTTATTCTACTCACTCAATTTGTTGAAGTACAGAGGATGACCAACTTCAGCGTTGCTTTCAAGTATTGCGACACACGCACAAATAAACTTACATCCGTTTTTATCAGTTGTTTTTCAATTTTTGTTTGGTTCTGTCTGGGAGAAAAAGTGAGAAATTTTATTTTATTTTTTCTTCTTCAAATTATAAAAGCGTATTTTTTAAAAACTCGTTTTTAACCTAACTTATTATTTAGTGTGCATATGTTAAACACAATCAAATACACATGCACTCGTAACAAATTTTTCTTTCTTCTCTTTTTCTTTCTACAGTCCAAGAAAATTAGAATTTAAAAAGGAAATAATTGAAAGAAAACTGAATTTTGGTATCGGCGTCAGCTTCACTATCCTTACAGCAATCTAATAATTCTCAATACGAAACATTAGGGCTTTCCTTCCAGGAGGGTTAAAATTATAGGGCAAAGTAGTTTTTAATGTGATAACGTTTTATTTTCACTACAGCAAAATACGGGGTGTTTTTACATTCGATGTTGTTTTTTCTTGTTAAATTTTCCACCAAATAATATATTGATACGAACTACATAGGTTTCTTGTGACACATCGAAATATTGATATTTCATTCAACATTGATAAAACAATTTTGAGGAAATCCATGTATTTGTTAACACAGTATCAATAGTTGATGGTAAAACATTAATATTGAAGACGAAAATGTTATAACATTAAATGTAATAGTTTGTGGTAGTTATCGTGGGGATATCACCACGAGTCCTGCGCGCCTGGCCTGCGCAAAGGACACATGCCTACTGAAGAAATGTAGGTAGGCATGTGACCAGGCTGAGGCAGTTGCTTCATTCCGTTGTCGCACAGTGAGAGAGAAAGGTGTGTGTCAACGGTTATATTTTGTTGTCTCCGGATGTTAAACGCACATTATATATAAGCATAAATGGTTAGTGGTTAGTTACCACTACTGGTAGCAGAGGCAAGAGGAGAGAAATTCGGCGAAAATGATATTTTTATAAAAAATCAGCCTCAAAGAATTAATAGCGGGAATTAAAATTCGGCGAATTTTAGTTACCTAACAGAAAAATGGACTTGTTGTATAGGCCTGTTTTCCTGTATGCTATACTGCGCTCCTACAGTCAATGCAAATTAAATACTTGAAAAAGAATTCAACCTGCAGACGCAAATGAAACAAAATTGTAACACAATTTTGAATAGCCTAAGTCAAAAATTGAATCAATCTTCGACTGTTACGTATTTGCAATGTGCAAGTACATTATAGGCATCTCTTTTTTTATCTCCTGTATACAGGTTCTGGTGACGAACTTGTTGAGAGAATTACTTATTTGCAACTTGCAAGTAAATAATAAGATAAAATTTTTTTTTCATCTCTCGTCTACAAATTCTAATGACGAACTTGTTGAGAGAATTACTTATTTGCAACTTGCAAGTAAATAATAAGATAAAATGTTTTTTTCATCTCTCGTCTACAAATTCTAATGACGAGCTTGTTGAGACAATTACGGCATTTACCGTAAATACCTAATAACAGTAAGGAACCTGTAAAAATAAACAGTCTCTTTATTGTATATTTAATCTTAAAACAATTGATGAATTCCCAGTTGTTGAGAGTAAAACATTCCTTCACTCAAGGAATTGAAAATGTACGTAATATTTTTCAAGGCCATGTATTGGGATAGCATGTTGGTGCGACCAACATGCGACAATCCGCTAAAAATTCTTTGTAAAAGAATTTTCAGCCGCCCTCAGTATAATACGTAATGTTAACCATATGGTTTTCATCACGTAGCTGTTGAACCTTTTTAACAACTTCAATACAAGCAGATGGAAAAATTCTACCTGCCAGTGTTGAAAAAATGGTCGATCGCTTTCTTTACTGTAATAACTGAAGAAAACAATCAGCCAACTCTACAAAAAATCAAGGCCGATTATCGTATTTTTTTGTGTAAAAGGAGTGAACAAAGAGAAAAAGAGATATCTCCTTTCTCACTCACTTTCACACAAAAAACCCAATACTGTAGAAATACAGAAATAACATTTTTTTGTCAAATATAACATCGGCAATAAATTTCTTTAGGTACAAAGTGTGAAATGCTTGTCATGGCGTTGCATCTAGATAAACTAAATGCAACCACTTCAACTTTGATTATAGTCTCTTACATTGGTAGTGCGCCGTATGATAATTATGACGCAACAAGCCACATGTACAGCATATCTGAATCAAAAATGCACACAAAACTCACTTCTCTGGCAGTACACAACACATTAGACGATCATTAAAAAGAACTCAACAAATAATTAAAAATTATATAATTTTTGTATAAATATTATTGTAAATGTTCTTTGACAGAATTATGTCGTCAAACAACGACACTTCTGATGCGGCTGGTTCACCACTGCCGCCACCGATCAAAAATCCTCCGGCAATCTTAATTGCTCCACAACAACTCCTAGAGCCAGGAACGTCAATGCCAACATCGATGCCACCACCACCAGGAATTACAAAGCCATCAACATCGACCACAGATCCATGTAATATGGCGGCAGTGGCTAAATAGCTTACACAGCAAACTGGAAAGTTGCTTGTGCAGGTGGAAAAAAGCCTGCTTGCCAAAGTGGCAGGTAGTGCCCGTATGGAAGGAGCTGAATATAGCATCAGTAACATGAGTGGCATCGACAAATATGAACTCACTTTGGAGATATTCACCGAGTCACTTCATGCGGCTGATGCCTATCTGCTTGAGTTGAGCATGTTACTGAACATGCCACAGCTTACTTTTGTGCAAGCATGAAAGGAGCTGCCGGCAATTAGCAATGCAGTGGACAAGCTGAAGAACCCTCCAGTAGGGGCAGTCAAACAGACCATCCTCCTGGCCAAGATGTTGGTTAAACAACTCTTGGTCAAGAAAGGGGAGACTGAAGCCAGATTTCCTCTGGTTCCAACCTCATCCCTACCACTCGAAAAACCCCAGGTTTCTCCCGCCACTCCAGCTGACTCAACACCTTGTCCAAACCAACAAAATGTAGAGAGTCAACAGGAGGCACGTTTCCGCGAAGAGCAAAGATCTGCGAAGGAACAGAAGAGGGAGAACGAGTTAAGGGTGATGGCCGAGAAGGCGGCACACAACCACCTGCGTAAGGAGCACTACAAGGCACAAATAGTGGAAATAGAACGAACAAAGGAAGATATCATTCGGCAGGCACAAAATAACTATGACATTACCTTTGAAGAATTCAAAGGCCAATACGTAATGCCTGCAATCAAAAGAGGTAATACAACACCCACTTCAGTTAGTACCGATAAAAGAGATTGCCCGGATGAATTTCTGGATATGGAGGAAGAACCATCATGTAAAAAAATATGTATGGACACTTCAACTCATGACCAGGAAAGCATCGCATCCTCCACACCTAATCAAAATTGTTTGTCTCCTGTGATTGTGAGCTTGGAAAAACCAAACTCACAATATTCAGCAACAGCTCTGGTACCCAGACCTGTCACTGCAAAAAACCATATTGAAGCCACTCAACATCAAAAAGTTGTGGACCCAATTCCCCGTTGTTGGGAAGTGGATCCCCACGACACTGTTGAACAACCAAAACCACCCAAATTCTACCTAGAGAAATGGGATGGAGCCACCCTGATGTATCCAGGATTTATCAGAAGTTTCAAAATGTATGTGCATCTTCACACAGACATTGCGATTCTTCAGAAAATTAACATCTTGTAAAATGCAATGCCTAAGGACATTGTCCAAAAGTTTAGTCATTTTGCACCAGATGACGTCGGCTACATCCAGAGACTTCAATTTTTGCATGACAGATTTGGGGATCAGAGTAAAGTGAGAGTGGAAATCTGGCATAATATAACCAAATTTCTTATCTCCACCAACACCATTTTGTCAATCCAAGACAGAATGGATGGTATTGCTATCCTAATTGATCGATATTGGCTGGTTTCTACGGTAGTTGATGAAGAACAACTGTTCAACGTCACAGTGAAGAAATTTCCACCTAGAGCCTATATTAACAATCTGAAAAGTAGTGAAAAACATGTTTCTCACTCATTTTCAGCTATCCGAGAATTTATCAAGATACATGAAATGTTTGAAAACAAGCATCCAATGAATCAAAATCCTTCAAGATACAGTAACCAAAACAAAAAAGGACAAGCTAAAGCCAGTCCAAAATTTTTGGCCACAACTTTTCAAAAAGCTGACAACGATCAATATACAGATCTAGGAAAAGATAAATCTAATCCTAGGAATAAAAAACAAATGAGAAAACGTAAACTTAACAAAAAACATGCAAATACTTCCAATGTTTCAGAACAAAAAATCTAGGAGGAAGTGCGGATTGCTCAGGATACTCCCTGGAGCATTATCAATATGCCATTTACCTCAGATAAACCCTGTTTGTTTTGCACAAACAGGCATCCTTCGTTCCTCTGCTCTGACATCCGCTATAATACCCTCCAGAAAAGAGAAAGGGTATATGAGGCGCGTAGGCTTTGTTGGCAATGTGGTTGCTGCCATACAGCAACAACTTGTCAACAAACGACAGAGGCACATTGCAAGTGGTTTGATTGTTTATCATCAAGCCACCATGCAAACCTGTGCCCCAAGGCGCCATACCCGATCTCAGAGGGGCACATGGAGAGGTGGTATGCGACCTTGTGGGAGCGGAAGGAACTAATCAGTAAACAACAAATTGATAAACAACTTGTCATGCCAAAAACTTCTGCAGTTACTAATGATACTTTTGTCACACAGGGCGAGCAATACGATAGTCAGTTGCGAGCCAGAGCACCCATCAAGCTCAGTGTGGAACAAAAGGAGTGCTTGCCAGTTAGCAGTGAGTACTTCCTATCTTTTATTAAGCACAATGAAAATTCTACTTTTCTTGTGTTTAAGGCTTATGCTCAATCTCCGTTTACAAAAAACCCGATTAAAATAAAAGGATTTTTTGACTGCGGTAGTATCGACACTTTTGTAACAAAGGCTTATGCATTCGAATCCTTGAAATTAAAAGGATATGAGACTGAATTCATAAGACTTAAAGGTGTAGAAAATCAAAAATCTAATGTTTTTAAATCTAGCCTAGTGGATTTTGAAATTCAAACTCCATAAGGCAAAAATGTACAGATCACGGCAAAAACAATAAATTATATAACCCACAATTTGAAGCAGCCAGATCTTACAGGATTTCGTAAACATTATCCGCAGTATTCAACCTATTATTAGGAAATGATTATATTTGGTCATTTGTAAAGCGAATTGAACATATATCACCTACCCTTACCCTCATAGAAACTGAGTTTGGTTATATGCTAGGAGGTATCATTCCAAATCAGAATGATATCGATGAAAAATTCACTCCAGTATTTTTCATCAATCCTCAGGAAGTAGAAAACCTTTGGAGACTGGATGCAATAGGCATTGAGTCGAATAACTTAGAAGAAGCCCAAGCAAAAGCTCAAGCTTTAGTTATTCGACAAAAATGTGGAGTTGGTAAATAATCGTTACCAAATTAGATGGTTGTACAAAAATTATCCACCACCATTGGCCGATAATTATAACCTATCTTTTAAACGATTAGAACATCAGCTCCCAAAAATGCAGAAAATGCCAGAATTCTATCAGAGGTATGGTGAATATTTCATCATGCTACTCGATCTACAAATGATAGAAAAAGTTGACCCAAACGCCAATGACAGCATTATACACTACCAACCCCATAAAGGAATACTTGACTTAACAAAAAGTACACCACTTCGTGTAGTTTTTGACGGGTCTGCAAAAACAAAGAAATCAAAATATTCATTAAATGATTGCATGTTCAAAGGAGCTAATCTCCTACCCAACCTTATGCAAATACTTCTATCTTTCTGTAAATATAGATATGCTATAATTGCAGACATAAAGAAGGCCTTTCACCAAATAGGACTACATCCAGATGATCGGGATGTAACAAGATTCCTATGGGTAAAGGACCCTTCAAAACCACTAAGCAAATCCAACATAATTATCTACAGATTTCAAAGGGTACCGTTTGGAATAGTGACAGCTCCATTTCTACTGGCAGCTATATTGCTACACCATTTTCAAATGGCCAATCCTGAATTTCACAAAAAGTTTTCTGAAAACTTTTATGTAGATAATTTAGTAACATCCTTACCAACTTATGAAGGATTATTGGACTTGCACAATGAGGCTAACAACCTCATAGAGGATATCTCGATGGAATTGTCCCAATGGGGAAAAAATTGTATTTCATTGAGAAAAGACTTCAATCCTCAACATGCTTTAACTAAACCACAAGTTAAAGTTCTAGGATTAACTTGGGATATGGATAAAGATGTCGTCTTTATCAGTTCCCCCAAATTGAAAAACCTAGATCAGGACTGGACAAAAAGACTCTTCCTTAAGGCAGTGACACAATTTTTTGATCCACATGGCTGGTTTGCTCCAGCCTCTATTCCATCCAGAGTCTTTATAAAAAGACTCTGGAACAAAAATTACAAGTGGGACGAGTCCCTACCTCCGATGCTACAATCTATAGTGACAGACTTAGTTAAAGATTTGTCCAACTGCACAGAATATTTTATGCCCAGGCAAATATATTCTGGTACATTTAATCCAGATATATGTCAATTACATATATTTGTGGATGCACCAAAAATAGCATATTCTGCTGTTGCATTATTACGTTTCAGCAATACTGAAACCAATAATGCAGTAGTCAGATTTGTCTTTGGAAAATCCAGAATTGCTCCTATGAAAAATGTAACAATTCCCAGAATTGAATTGTTAGCAGCATTAATAGGAGCAAGAGCAGTGCAAAACATTAGGAAACAGTTAGACTTAAGTAATTGTCCTACTTACTTATGGTCAGATAGTAAATGCGTTCTAACATGGTTATTAGAACGCAGAGTACTAACGCAATTTGTCTTGAATAGAGTAACAGAAATAAAAAAGGTTCCAAATTTGCAATTTCGGTATGTTCCATCTGCAGAAAACCCTGCAGACATTAGTTCAAGAGGTTCAATGATTAACCCTTTCGATCCCAATTTTTTGTAGGTGAGTAACAAACCCCAAAATAGGCTCAATCGCTTAGATAGGACCTGAAGAACCCCTCCAAATTTTTTTAGAATTTTCCCATGCCCCCTTCATCCACAATTACCCTGGGACACGCATGTCCCACTGGTGGTTTTAGCTGGGACCTCTTTGTCCCAGTGGTACTGTAAAAACATGTTTTACAAAAAGAATTAGTTAACAAAATTTATTAGGAATCATTATAAATTTACTTTTATTGATGGAATGGTGTGAAACAGAGTTTAGAAAGTGGAACATCGCATGCAAAACAGATCGTTTTTGTTCTTGTCTCCTTTTTTTCAGAGCATCTTGTACAGCGACGAAGAGTATTGCCCTCTACAGGTAAATGATCGCTTACTTTCCTCCTATTCAGCTTTCTATTTTTCATATTTCTACCAGCTTTTGATGTTGCTTTCCGTTTCATTGGTGTTGTTACTCGACCTTTCTGAACAAGTTGCTCCGTAAGAGGAACAATAAAATTGAAAAGTGGAAGGTTGCTGTTATGTCGAGAGAGAGACTTGAAAATAATACACGAATTCACAATCGCAATACCAAACAATTTATAAAATACTTTTTTCCACTACTTCATCGATTTCCGTTCATGCTTGTACAAAGATGAAAATTGATCAAAAAGATCTACCCCTCCCATATACTGATTGTAAAACTTGATCATTGCAGGACAATCTACAGTAAGCTTTTCACCTGTTTTCTGTCTGCTCTCAACTTGAACAGTGTCATCTCAAAAACAATTCCCCAACACAAAAACATCTTTTGTATCTTTCCATTGAACAGCAAGTGTGCCTCTTCCATTACACATAAAACAAGATGTGTATTTTTCCAATGCAGGTTTATCTGGAAATTTTGGAGTTAGTTTTCGAGTTCTTATGTAGGTACCAACAGCTGGAAATTGCAGCTTGCCTAATAATTTGACAGAAGTAAAAAAATGATCAAAACAAAGAGTAACATCAGCAGTTTGTATAGTGTCACAAAGTTTCTCTACAACTCGTTCACCCAAAGTACCATCTATTTTTTCTGTTTCGCGACCACAGTATACATTCAAATCATAACAATACCCTGTCATTGAATCACAACGCATCCACAGCTTGATTCCTCTTTTGACCGGTTTCAGAGGCATGTATTGTTTTAGTGAACTCCTTCCTTTGAATTTCACCATTCCCTCATCTATTGATTGCCTCGGCAAATCTTGTCTACAACGTTGGAAAGCTACTTTCAAACAATCCACTATCTCATCAATGTAATAGGTTTTAGTAGCATCGTTGGGCTTCTGTGGTTCAGCAAAGTATAATTTTGAGGCCAGCAACTAAAATCTATTACGAGATATATATTTCTTCACAAATGCATTTCCTATGGATTCGTTATTGCTCCAATATTGACGAATGCTAGGCAATCGATTGTAAGATAATACAAGGGAAATTCCTAGGAAAATAAGTATTTCACCACAATTAGTGTTTGGGATCAGTGTGCGCTTTGTTTGTGCATGGAGCTGGAGCCATTTGTTGGTACACTCAGCGATATATTTTACAAAACTAAGAGGAAATAGTTTCAAAAATACATCAACTTCAAGGCATTTTTTTGGTAACCCAGTTACTTGGGTAGCAGTTGGTCGTTCTGGAAATTGAGTGAGGTCAAATTTAGGGCTAAATAAATCATCCACACAATCCCACTTATGGGCATCTGGATCAGAATCGTCTGAAGAGTCATGATTATTTGGTGGTGAATTTACTTGATTACGTGACGGCGAATTTACAGGACTATTAGTGGGCAAATTGACTGAACTACTCGAAGGCAAATTAATTTGTTCATCTTCACTTTCTTCTTCAGAATCACTATCATTTTCGTCATTTGATTCCTCCGAATCATCAGCTTCAGATTCTGTTATCGGATAAAATATTTCAAGTTTATGATTGTAAAGTACAAAGTAATTCAATAGTCAAATATAGGTACCTGAAGGTGAGTAATCAGTATCATCTTCATCACTTGATTCTTCCTCTTCTTCACTCAATTCTTGCATATATTGCAGTAATTTGTCATCTCGAAGCAAATTGTTTTTCGCACCATATGGCATTTTACAGACCCACTGGGATAAATATGACCCAAACAAAATAACCAATGGGACAAATATTTCCCAAACGTTAATTATTTCCAAATTTACTCACAAAATTTCACTAATTAGATGCAAGTATATTTTATTCTTACGCAGAATCACTTTGTAATTGAAAATATCCACCTATGATGAAAAACATTTACGATTTATGCTTAGAATATATAAAAACAATCGATATTTCACACAACTGTGTTCGTTTGTTATGAATATTTCATCACCAGTGTTGCCAATCACAAAAATTTTTGCATCAATCAAAAAAGGAGCTCAAGAACTACCAGTTCAGCATAATAACATGAGTTTTTGGGACCATAGGGTCCCAGTGGAATTTTTTGTTTGATACTTGGGACTTATATATCCTGTTGGGATCGAAAGGGTTAATGATCTTTTTCATTCTACCTGGTGGTCAGGCCCAGACTGGTTGAGAAACAGTCCGGAATTTTGACTAGAGACTGATTTACATGTAATTCAGTCTCTACCAGATATCTCAGAGGAAGATGAAACTGTACCAGTTTTTTCAACCCTCAGAGAATCATTAAAAATTTCTGACAAATTGTCAGAAATGATACCTCAAGAACATGATATGTTATTTGACAGTCATAAAACTGCTAAATTACATAGGCAACTGAAATCACGCAAACTTGCAATACCTAAATTCAAAATGGGATTGATTAACCATATTTGTACAGTGAAAATATTTACTACACAAATTGACCAAGGACTACAGGATATAGACCATAATGGATCAGATTCTGCACAATTCTCATCCCAAATTGGTTCACAACAGGTTCTGGACTTATCTACAAAATCAAAGTTAGATCAACCAAAACCAACTCCGTATGATATATTCATACATGAACCAACAAATACTCCATTCAATATAGACATAACAAATTTCAATACTCTAGTCAGTTTCAAGCGAACTTTTTACCACTGCATAACAGCAGCCAGAAAGTTTGCAAGAAAACAAATCAAACGAACTAGATCAGTTTCATCTTGGGTTTTGTTACCCAACAACTACCAATTTGCACTGCTATGCTTTATTTATGCAGACCAGAAAAAACATTTTTCTGATATATTTAAAGCATTACTGGTACCAAATCCACCAGATTATGTAGCATATGAAAAATTTCACATAATCGTCGACGAATCAGGACTACTGAGATTAAGAAACTATATACCAATAACACCTTTTACTGAAGATATATTATCTCCAGTACTGTTACATCCGAAATCTCATTTGACAAAACTCATACTACTCAATGTACACACATTGAATAGTCACACCGGAGTAAAATACACGATGGCTGCTTATCACAGAACGTATTTTGTACCGAGAGCAATGAGAATTCTACCGGGTGTCCTCAAAAAGTTGTGCCTGATTTGCAAGAAATCAGACAAACGACCATATGCTCAACATACTCATACGAGCATGCCGGACTTTAGGCTAGTGCCTTTCACTCACCCGTTGATTTATACAGGTGTAGATATTTTTGGCCCGTATTCAGTCTTTGACAAATACCTACCAAAAAAGAAGAAAGCACTAGCCACCCCAACAACACCTGCTTATAAAAAGTGGGTGCTGATATTTACTTGTGTCTCAACAAGAGCAGTATACTTTCTCTCACTATCGTCACTGACGACAGGAGAGATTTGGATAGCATTCCAGACGTTTTTTGCTGATTGGGGAACCCCAAAGGCAATGCTATCCAACAATGCAGCCCAATTCAGACTTGTAGCAACACATTTGCCACAATTCTGGGAAGCAATTACCAAAGACTGCAGCATTGAAGACAAACTGCAGCAAAAAGGGATAACATGGCATTTCACGCCACCCAAAGCGCCTTGGTACGGTGCAACCTATGAAAGACTCATAGGCGTCTACAAACAAGCTTTCGAGCGAGTTATGGGGCCACACTCACATCATAAACCTAATTTTCAAGCAGCGCTTAAAAATATACAAGTTATGATGAACTAGTGTCCGCTATGCCCAGCTGTAGATGAAGCGGAGCAAGTAACACTTACTCCTGCCCATTTCATGCATGCAAACTTTAGAAATTTCACCTTAGACCTTGATAAGCCAATAACAGAAATAACTGTAACGGCTAAAAATTTACAAAGTTTATGGAAAAAGTACAAAGATAACTTATAAATCTTTGGGCAGCATGGAAAGGCCTCTATCTCCCATACTTGAGAGATAGAGTTCCACAAGGTGTGAGTAATGTTTACCGCACAGTGGCTTTCCAACCTAAGGTTGGTGACGTAGTCCATGTTCTGGACATAATGTCAAAACCAGCAGTCTACAAGTTAGCAACTGTAGTCAACCTGCTGACATCACGTGATGGTGAAGTCCACCACATGGATGTCAGATTACCCAGCTCTAATATAGTCACGAGACCCATAAAGTTCTTGGCGCCATTAGAGTTGAGCATCCCACCCTCAGAAGATAGTTCACCAGCAACTAACTTCGAACTGAGGGAATGATTTGGAAAATGGAAAATACACTCGAGCTACCACTCTAATGCGGAACACCACATTAGAACCTAGCTATCTTTGAAGCTATGGCAAAACTATTTGTTCAAAGCTTACTTTCACCATCCAGCAACCCTTCGAGGATAAAAAGGTGATAGCGGATCGCGATCCAAATGACCTGAATTTATTATAACTTTATTATAAACCCTTTATAATAAACTTATTATCACAAGTTCAGAAACTACATTGCTAATTACTAATTCTTTTCTTACAGAGTCACTCCTGAATAGCGCTAATAAACCATCCAAATCCTGCTCCTGCCTGTAACCAATATTGTACTAGTTTATCATGCAACGCATCATAAACTAGCAGGAAGCAAATCATACAAGATGGAACCTGCACCAGATTCCATCAATAAGAAGAAAAACATATCTATGTTTCTTCGTCCATGCTTTATTATTGCTTCAATAATAAAGCATAAGACAATTTGTAAAAAAGTTGTAAATATGATTTTTGTTCCTATGTATATATTTGGTAGTTATAATTTTTTGTTTTTATGTTTTTTAAATAAATGAAAAATTGTATTTGAGTGTACGTACTTAATTGTTTCCTTTATAGATCATTAGGGCCTTATTACCAGTCTTGGAAGACCGGTGATGGACACTGTCCCTAGTATCGTGGGGATACCCCCACGAGTCCTGCGCGCCTGGTGTGCGCAAAGGACACATGCCTACTGAAGAAATGTAGGTAGGCATGTGACCGGGCTGAGGCGGTCACTTCATTCCATTGTCGCACAGTGAGAGAGAAAGGTGTGTGTCAACGGTTATATTTTGTTGTCTCCGGATGTTAAACGCACATTATATATAAGCATAAATGGTTAGTGGTTAGTTACCACTACTGTAGTCACTGATACTGGAGCTTTCTTTTTTTTATATTTATGTCACTTCATTTTCATTTGAGTAAAAAACAGTTAAAACAAAATTGAGAGAAGACTAAAAAATCTATAAAAAATTTATTTTATAATTTTTTTGTCAGACACTGCATGTGTCTGATTCATTTAAAAACTGAGAGCATGACAAAAAAAATAGTGATTCTTTCAATTCTGTTTCAACAATTTTACACTCACAGTGAAAATAGAAATGTAGATGAAAATAAACAAGGCTAAACTAAAAAATGTTATGCAAATTAGCACCAAGTGGTTTGGGGGAAATTGGTTCCAACAAAGGGAAGATGAATTAAATTAAACATCACTATAACTCTAAAAATAATTACTGATTATTACAGATTTATTCAGTAAAGTCAAAATATGGGATAAAACAATATAATTTAAAAAACAGAGAAACAAAAATAGCACAACTTCCTTCATATTCGAAGTCATTAAAATGCATTATCACTTCGTTTGATTCTCCACCAATGAATAAGAAATAAATAAATTGTTTCATGGGTTTTATATTCTAATCATTGATAATTGAAATATCGCATGAATTGAAACACATATTTTATCCTTCTTGAATCATTGCATCAAGCATGAGCAGGATCTTCCAACGTCATTTAGGATTAACGTATAATAAAAATGGAAAAAACTCCTTTTCCCGAATTGAGACAAAAATTTATGAAAGCGAGGGGTAATAATGAAATTCAGATTATCAACAGAAGACATTGGAATGAATATCACGTAGTTATCTGATAAATAAATCACAATATCAAGACAATTAAAATAGCGATGAATAATAAGATTATGATAACCCAGTAGCCTGTAAAGAAAAAGGAAAATATTTGAGATAAAAACTATTCCGCACCAACTTTGGACATTTACTAATGTCAAAAACAGTTTTAGCAAATTTACCGCAAGTAGAATCCCTCCTGGATACAACATGAATATGATCAGTGCCAGCTCTAAGACCTGTGGTAGTGCGTTCCATTCTCGTAGATATATCGTCCAAAATGTCTACAATTTTAAAACACAAAACATTCCAAAGATCACTGGTAGGGATTAGTATCTAAACAGTGAAATTTAAAAAACAGTACCATTTTGAGTATCAGCTTCGCTACCAATCTTTATAGCGATATTTTTTTGACGAGAAATAATCTTCGATAGTTCTTCAAGCCCATTATCTTGTTCTAAGATTAGAAATTATTTCATCAGGCTGCATATTATTATACAATATTCCATATAAATAAAGACTAAATAAAATACAAATACCTTTCATCATCAGTTTCTGTTGGGACCTTAACCTTTCAACGTCCATTTCAGATGGATTTTCTGGCAACATAGAATCATCTTCAGTGGAGGACCAGCCACTTGCTTGAGCACTCGATTTGTTCGATGACGTTCCGAATCTATTATTCAATAACTCAGCTCGATTAATTTGCGACATTGAATCTCTAAGAACAACAGAAATTTACATTTATCGATGTTACTCTGCATACAAACGGAAAAATTTATACAGATATAAGGAAACAGACGATATAACGCTCACCTGTCATTGAATCTCCTTTGGAGTTGAATGACTTTACTTTTCAACTGTTCAGTGAGTCTCTCTCGTCGTTCTCCTTCATCGAGGGTACTGAAAGATGAATAAATAAATCATTTATATTATACTTATTTAAAATCAGAGGGAAGACATCTAAAACATGAAATAAAACTTGCATGGAGCGAGATAGTGTGGCTTCTCGTAGTTTCTTCGCCAGCTGCTGTACTTCATCATCAAACTGTTTTAAGCGTAATCTGATAGTGGAAGAAAGGCGAGCGTAAGTATCCGAGGTTTTTAGTTCCACACTTCTTTTATTCAATAGATCTATAATTTCTCTCTCAAGTTTCTCCATCAAATCATGCTCCACCAGCCTTAAAAGACATAAATTACTTGACAAAAATGCATATACGAGGAACTTAGGAACTTAGGAACTTAAAATTCGAGAAGTACCTATTCCCATAGTAGTAATAAAATACGATTATGATTAGAACCCGAAAAAAAAAAAAAGTAAAAATAAAAATATTCAATAAGCTCTACTTTTTAGAATTCAAGATAAATTTCTAAACTTACTAACCACGGATCATTATCAATAATAATAAGAGACATGTTTCAGCTCAATAATGCAATTTAAACTTCCAACAGTTGAATAGAAAGTACCCGAAGACTTTTACGTAATTAAACAGTAAAAGTATAACTATAAAAATACATTTATAAACAGATCTCATAAATCAGTTCAAATTTCTTCAATCATTGGACATTCAAAAGTTAAAGTTCACTGTATGTATAATCATAGTATCGCACAACCTTCTCCTGAAGTTCGGAACAATAGATAGAGTATTACGACTACCATATTCGAGTATTGGAGGAAAACGGAAATATTAATATATAAAAATATTGTAATAAAGAGAATTAAATCCACTTTAATCTCCCTTCAATTAAACTTCACTTTAAAAAAGTTTTTTGCACAATTTCGTACTTAAAAATGTGGGAACATCGTACCTCTTATGAGAGTTCAAAAATATAAAATGTTACCACCCTCTTGGGCCAATATTCACAAACGTCACTTTAACCTCCCTTCACTTAAACACCACTTAAAAATGACTTTTGGCACAATTTTGTATTTAAGACTGTGGTAACATTTCATTTTTATATTGGAACTTTCATGAGAAATACAGTGTTCCCAAATTTTTATGTACAAAATTGTGCGAAAATTTTTTTTTAAGTGAAATTTAAGTGAAAGTAGGTTAAAGTGACGTTTATTTTTTGAAAACCTAACACACTATCTTCTATATTTGATGTGAGGCGTGCAGAACGAGGATCGAAAGAACTTGAGATTTTATTATTTTACGACATTTAATTGCAGACTGAAATATATTTCACAACTAAAATAAGAAATGGCGAAACACAGCATTATCGGTTCGAGAAAAGTAGGGGAAGTGATTTGTAAGTGAGGTGAACGTATGACATATATATATATAGAATTGTAATGATGATGATGAAGAAGTAGATGAGGTGAGATTTCCATTATAACACTCCCCTGAAATTTTACCGTTCGAATTCTTAATCATCATGTTCGCTGAAAGTAAACGAATTTTTATTTTTCATAAATAAATTTTAAATTAAAAAAAAATTAAAGGAAGAGAGAAGAAAATAAAAATTAAACAAAAATTATTATGACAATACGATTTTAACATTATTATGGTAACTTGGATTTCATCATAAAAAATTTTGGTCTGCTGCGCTTCAGAAAAATTAAACGAATAAAATAAATAAAATACAGTAAAATGGAATAAATAATATAGTAACATGCATAAGAATATTCAAATAAATATATGTTGTGTAAAAATGGTAATATGTGATAAATATTATAATAATAAAAAATGGTAACATGCAAAAATATTCGTATAAAAATGAGTAATAAATGATTCATATTATCGTGTGCTGAAAAAAAAGAAAAAGGGAAAAATTATTCACGAACACATATTATTGTAAAGAAAAGGAAAGAAAAAAAATTCACAATGGTATTCATGATTATAAGTTCAATGCATTTAGAAAACGTTACGTTTGATATCTTATCTTAAATACATGACAAGCTACAGATTGTAAGATAATATAAGTTGCATCGCTTATTTTATCTTTCGTGCGTTGCTATTGTATTTGAAGTGACGTCTAACATGTTTTCATGATAAGACAAGTTCTTCGATTTATCTTAATTGCAGTCGTGTAATGGGTTTTAATCTTTATTGTATTTATTCTTGCCTGTTTTCCTTTCATCATTCGTGTGGGAATATTATGTATTTTTCTCTCACGCTTGTTCAAAAATGTATAGGGTTTTTATTATTCGTATTGTAGGGTTTTTTCTTGCTCGATTTTAATTTAGTTTTCTTTGTTACATTTTTTGAAAATTCGAGTATCTATTTCTGGCAAGAATTTTCTAGTAGATGCTTTTTGTTAAGTACTATTTTGTGATAATTCAAGGATAATTTTTCAGCAAATAATTTCAGGTTACGACTTGTACTTGGAAGGAAATATTTTTTCTATTTTGAAATTCATGAAATAAACGAATTTTTATTTATTATATATATATATTTGTGTCATTTAATATTTTGACAATTATGTTTTCAAATTTGGTGTGATCCAGATATTTGGTCAGGATATCGGCCAATTGATTTTCCAAACTTACAGTTCTAAAATATATTATTTTTTCTTCAAGTGCCTCCAGTATCAAATAACATTTAATCATGAGGGTCCTTGATTTTTTCTGACTTCCCCCTGAACATATTTTTTGATTGGAAATGTTATCCTCCATTATATCTACGATCAATTTCTCTCCATATATTTCATAATTCATAAACTGTATCACTTTTATCGTGTCCAAGGTATCAAAAACTGCAATTATTTCTGCTGCAGTACTTGATGCGTGAATTGTTTGCTTAGAGCAATTCCACTCCACCAAGTCTCCATTAGAAAATATCATAAAACCAGTTATTGATTTACCTTTTCCAAGATTATTTATATTAATATTTGTTTCATCAATCTGGGGTGCATATGAGGCATCGATATAAGCCTGTATGCCATCCCCTTGTGATTTATATATTAAATTATAATTTTTTGTTTTGTTAACATACCTAAAAATTTGTCTTACGTAATTTTTAAGAGTTTCATTTGAGTTATTTTGGAAATGGGAGAAAAAATTTACTGGAAATAATATATCTGGCTTTGTGAGTCTTGCTAAATATAATAGCCCTCCTATCATTGACCTATACTTAGTATCATCTCTACCATTTTCTATTTTATCTATCTTTAGCCCCGTTTCCATTGGGGTGTTAGTATTTTTCAATTCTGAAATTCCAAATTTCTTTATCATTTTATATATGTGTTTATATTGGGAAAGTATTATCGTGTTATTTTCTATATTTCTAATTATTTCCAAGCCTACAAAAAATCTTGGATTGTCTATAATTGTGATTGTGAAGTTCTTTTGTAATTCCTCATTTATTTTTGTGATGGATAATTGCGAGTTGGATGCAATCAATATGTCATCCACATAACTTAAAAAATATTTTTTTTCTTCATTATTATTAATTATATATAGACATCTATCACTTTTAGTTCTAGTAAAACCCATATTTCTTATTTTTGTGTCTAATAAATCGTACCACGATTTGCTGGATGTTTTCAACCCATAAATTGATTTTTTTAATTCAAGTACCTGATTTGTATTAATATTTATTCCTTCATGTTTTCTTACAAAAATAGGTTTTATTATAGGGGAATTTAGGTAAGCAGTTTTTACGTCATACTGGACGAGGATTAATTTTTCTTTATTTACTGTGAATAATAATCATCTCATAGTTCCTATAGATGCAACTGGGCCATGGGTTTCGGCAATACCATATTCTGTTTGATCTTTAAAGCCCCTTGTCACCAATCTAGCTTTGGGTTTTGGATTTCCAAATTCATCATATTTGATTGTAAAAATCCAACGTGTGTCTATAAGTTTTTGGCGATCGTAGTCTACTATTTCCCAAACCTTCATATCATCAAGAGAATTGAATTCATCATTGATTGCCTTGATCCAATCTTCTCTAAATGGATTGGTATCAATTTCAGAAAAATTTTTTGGAAAATTATCTTCTATATGTGTTTTATTATATTTGATATTGACATTCATTATAATGGGATTAATTATACCCAGATCATATTCGTAATTGCTGATTTTATTGTGAGGAGTTTATTGTTTATTTGTAAGGATTTTATATTCTGCGATTTGTCGACTTTGACATCACATGATATGTACAATTTTGTGGCATATGGATCCCTAAGACAGTACCCTGTATTAGTATAGCCCATTATTATATTTTTCTCAGCCCTATGTGCTAATTTGGGATCGATTTTATTTTTGAATTTTGATTTTGCTTTGGTAGCATTTTGTTTCCTCACTTCTATAGGTATATGCCTATAGGTTAATGCACCAAAGACTTAAATTTTTCAAATTTGGTTTTATTCCATAAAATAATTTGTAGGGTGTTTTGAATCCCTCGTTTGCTTTAGTTGGTGATCTATTGATAAGATAAGGTGAGGTCACCACACCATAAGAGCAGTACTTTATATCAAGGTTGGCGTCAATTAACATAGCTCGTACTCTCCTCATTAAAGTTTGATTTTGCCTTTCGGCAATACTATTTAATTCAGGTGAATACGGCACTACAAAGTCCATTGTTATTCCAACCTCATTACAGTAATTAACTATCTTAGCATCAGTATATTCCCGCACATTATCACCCCTTATTGTCCCTATGGGGTATTCTTGAAACTTATTCTTCATTGATATTATAATATTTTTAAATTCATTTGTTACTTGGCTTTTATTAGCTATAGGCATAACAAATGTGTATTTAGAATAATGATCTATAAAAGTTAAAATATAACGTTGGTTAGCGACTGAAGGCGTAAATGGACCCATAATGTCAGAGGATGCTATTTCTAATTTCCTTTTGGGTTTAGTCCTAATTCCATTATGACCTAATCTTGAGTTATTGGCAATACAGCATATTTGACAATTTGAAAGTCTTCATCCCTAAAATTTAAATTTTCGGGAATGCCAATTGCTAAAGTTTTTAATTTTTGAATGTATATAGCACTTAAATGTCCAAGTCTTCTATGTATTAATATTTTTTTGTAAATATTATTATTCGTAATTATTTTATTATTATTTGTTTATTTTTCATCATTATTTGTGGTTATTTCTTCTTTTTCACCCCCCTGAGGTGATTCACTATTATTATCCTCAACCTGAATCTCCAATTCTACAGTAAATTCATCCCATTCATCATCACCATTTTGGGTGACTGGAGCACATATCATATTTTGCTTGTCCCTATTAATATCATTTATTTGTGAATTATTATTATTTTTATTTTCAATATTATAATATATGTAGAAAATTCCTTCCTCTTTTTTTGCAGTCATTATTATTTCTACATTTTCTATAAAATAAAAATTAGCAATATTTTTTTGTTGATCAATATTAATTATTCCCGTATTTGTGATTTTTATTGCTGAAATGATATCCAGATTTAGATCTGGCACATAATGAACACCATTCAATTCTATTAATGACTGAATTTTATTAAGATTTTCGACTTTGATCACCATTCTACCCGTGTGAGTGGCATATAAAAATGTATTCTTTCCCGCACATTGCAATTTGATTGGGGTCACAAATTTTTTTACATCTACTAATTTATTAAAATCAGATGTCAGATGTACCTCTGCAGCCCCATCCAAAATTGCTTTATTGTTTAATATTGTGTAGTTAAATTCATCATCATTTTTTTTTTATTAACCAATTCATTCAATAACCATTCATTATTGTCATGATTAAATTTTTTAATCATGCAGGACATTTTAACCTGTTGTTCTACGTTTTCTTTTTTATTATTATTTTGTTGATTTACACTTGTTTTTGGGGGATAATTTCCCTGATTATTGTTCATATTCTCACTATTATTACTAGATGGTGTGCTGTTATTATTATTACAATTTTGTGCTATGTGCCCAAATTGCCCACATTTATAGCATTTTGTGCTATTTTGATTATAATTTCTATTGTTTCCCCGATAATTATTACCTCTATAGTTTCCATTACCACGATAATTATTTCCTCTATAATTTCCATTATTTCCATTATTATTATTTTGATTTATTTCATTAGTATTGTTAGTACTTATTATTTCTACCCCTATAATTATTTCTATTATTATTGCCATTATATCTAAAATTACTATTTTGTGGATTATTATTATTATTAATATTTTGTTTTTTCAAGGTCTGATCACGAAATTTCTGATCAGAATCCCCCTTAATATTCTTTTAAAGTTATCTATATTTTTCTCATTTGTGGGTAAATTTTCAAATTGCATTTTAGCTAGGGCCTGTTCATAACATAAGGCTAACTGTAAATTTTCCAATTCCTCATTTTCTGTTACTTCTTTCTCACTATCTCGTACATCGGTGACTAGTTCGTCCCATTTCTTCAAGAAACCTCTCATGTTGCCTCCTGGTTGGAATCTAAATTCCATCCATTTGGCCTTTGCCATATTCGCAGTAACTGATGTTTTTGTTTTGTAAATATTATCTAATTTCTTTAACATCATTATTCAGTATTGCAATCCCTTATTTGTTTTGTGATATCGTTTGAGACTCTTTCAAGTATAAATGCTTTTGCATTATCTTTTATCTTACAATAATTTATCATATCCCTATTGGGTCTAAAATTTAAGTCGTCTATATGATTAATGTATGATTCCAAAAATTCGTGCTCCCCAAAAATATCATAATACCCAGCTCCCCTGATGGCTGAAATAATCATTCTACGCCAGTCTAGATAATATTTTCCATTAAAAACTTTTCCCAAGGGTGCCTGTAGTGGTTTGATTTCATTGGGGGATGACATTTTTTCTTTGATTTTTGGAAAACCTAACACACTATTTTCTTTATTAACAATTGCTATATATTTTCTATTTTCAATTAATCCTTTTTCAATTTCCTTAATTAAATTTTCCTCTTTTTCATAGATTTTTTCCAAGTCTTTTTCGTTATTCTTGTTTCTATTAATTTCAGTATTCTCCAGTTTTTATTTTTTAATTAATTAAAGAATCTATTCATAAATTTATTTTTCGATTTTTCAGAACTATAAATTCTGTTTGAAAAATAATTTGTTGAGGATTCTAAAATTTTAATATATTTTATGCTACTTATTTCCTCAATTCTACCAGATATATCTATTACAAATGACTCTAATACGATTTCACCGGTAAAATATTTGTAAAATGGCAGATTATATGTTTCAATCTTCAAATCTATTATTATTTCACCTTCAAACGTTTTTATTAATTCTTCCAATTCAACTTTATCCACTTTATATTCACCAATTTTTAATTCTGACAGATCTATTTCGTGGGACATATATAATTATTGGGTTATGGAATTATTTGCCTCAAATCAAATACAATAGCTTTTTAACACACGAAAAATAATTAGCTGCAATATATATTACCTTTACATTGTTCTTTGATTTCTGTTGTGACAATAAAAAATTTCTGTCTCTGGAACTTTGCTGATGCACCGTTGTACTTCCCACTTGAATTTGGTTTGGAGTAGGCCAAAAAAATGGTCTTCGATGAATGGATTGTTATTGAATCCTCGACGACGGGAGCAGGTTTCCTCTGGTTGTTCTCACGATCTTTTTGGCGGTCCTTTCTTGATTTGGCATTCGATGACTTCCAGGATTGGCCGTTATTAAGTCTGGAACATTCAGCTTTAATTTTCGATTAAATTTAAATTTTTTCAAAAAAAATAATTAAATTAAAATTCGAGTTTAAACTTCTTGAAAAAACAGGGTAATAACTTCGTGTATTATTCACCTAGAAACATGAAAAAAATTTTTTTTCACACAACAGTAAATCAATTTAAAAATATTATATCTGCATTTGTTTCAAAATTTTATAAGTCTCTCCTCAAAGTTCTACTGCTGCGATGGCTACCATGATGTGAGACGTGCAGAACGAGGATCGAAAGAACTTGAGACTTTATTATTTTACAACATTTAATTGCAGACTGAAATATATTTCACAACTAAAATACAAAATGGCGAAGCACAGCATTATCAGTTCGAGAAAAGTAGGGGAAGTGATTCGTAAGTGAGATGAACGTATGACATATATATATATATATATATATATATATATATATATAAATATATAGAATTGTAATGATGATGAAGAAGTAGATGAAGTGGGATTTCTGTTACAACAATATTTGTAACTGCTTTATATTTCTTGTTTTCTAATAATCCTTTTTTAATTTTGTTTATTAATTCCTGTTCTTTTTGATTTGTTTTTTCTAATTCTTTTTCGTTATTCCTTTTTTCAGCTTTTTCTATTTTATCCAGTTTTTAATATTTTATTCAATTAATTATTATTGAAAAATCTATCCACAAATTTTTTCTCTGATTTCAATGAACTATAAATTCTCGACGAAAAATAATTTGGGGATGAATCTAATATTTTAATATATTTATTACAACTGATCTCTTCTATTCTACCCAAAATATCAAGGGTGAAAGACTCTAATATGATTTCTCCCATAAAGTATTTATAAAACGGTAGATTATACGTCTCTATTTTCAAGTCTATGACTTTTTCTCCTTCAAACTTTTTTATTAAATCTTTTAAATCTTCACTCTCTATTCTATATGCTCCTATTTTATTTTCTAATGTATTAATTATTTGGGACATATATATATTTTTGGGCACTATAAAATTAATTTTTATCGACCTCAAACACAATATTACCAAACAAAAAAAATAATTAACTATAGCATATATTACCTTTTACAATTTTTCTTGTTGATTTATGCTGCGCAAAATTTTTCCACTTGTAGATCACCAAGTTCACCGTTGTAGTCTCTACTTAATTTTGACGAAAGTTGGCCTGAAGTTGTGGTCTTCGATGTTGCAGATCTCTTGTAGAGTCTTCGATGACAGGAGCAGATTTCCTTCGGTGGTTCACTGGATCCTTTGGCGGTCCTTTTTGGATTATTGTTCGAAACAGACGTTACTTTAACCTCCCTTCATTTAAATTTCACTTAAAAAAATTTTATTGCACAATTTCGTACTTAAAAATGTGGGAACATTGTATCTCTTATGGGAGTTCCAATGTAAAAATAAAATGTTACCACACTCTTAAATACAAAATTGTGCCAAAAGTCATTTTTAAGTGAAGTTTAAGTGAAAGGAGATTAAAGTAACGTTTGTGAATATGGGCCTATATCTTTTATCTAGTTTTTGTGTAGCATTTTTTCCATTAGATATTAATCATGTTGAATGTAGATGCATTCATCATTTAGATTTCAGAAGCAACTTTTTTTTTTGAGAACCTTGTTAATAAATATGTTTATTATTTGTATGAAGTATAACGAGTATAACTAAGGAACTATAATTCTTCAAAATCTGTTATCACATAATCGTACCTCATACACTATGTCGTCAATTTTATGCAGAGGTTTGTACAATTTATTTTTCTCTCTGGTAGCTTATTAATAATAATAATGATCGCAGTTAATTCATCAATTCTGCAGGTTTCCTCAAAATCATTCCTGACTTTCACCAGACGAAGATGATTGGTACTGTTTGCATTAATAATAGGTCTATTTTTCTTCAGTCGTGTTTATATCGTGCTAAGAAGAGTACTCGCGAACGAAAACTGAAATTAAATCGGAAGCGGAAAGCTCAGAAAACAACTGCGAACCTCAGTCGAAATCCTTCCCTCCAATACTTTCATAGAAAGTATGAAGTATTTTATTACTTTGCTTCTTCTTTCAGATATAATATGAATCTCGTTTTTTTCTTCATTTAGACAAAAATCCAAAAACGAATTGGTGAAAGTCGATGATTCTGCTAGGGAAGTTTGTGCAGATAATGTATGGTTTGTAAATATGTTCAAATTGCGTCAGTATAGTTTTATCGAAGCAGCAAATACCTGTCGTGAGATTCACCATCCTACCATTTACAATGATCCAAGTGCTTTTCTCCATGCTTACGTCGAACTGGACATGTCCACCGATAAGAAAGTTGGTTTTTAAATATCTATTATTGGTATATTAAAAGTTTTCATGAGGTATATTTTGCTTGTTTCACTGATTTTTGAATTTATTGTAGACAAAATTTTTTGAAAATTTCACGGATGTCGTATCAGTTAAATATCCTTACAAACATGGTGAAGATCGTTCTATTCTCGCGTTTTGTAAAACGAGAGATCAAATTGACAGCGCTTTGGAAGCCGGAGCAACATTGGCCGGTGGCTTGGATATTATTACTGCAGTCAAGGTGAAATTATTTTATTCTAACTGAAAGTGTGATAAATTTAGTTTTTCGTTGACTTATCTCTACAATAAATTTTTATTTTACAGAGAGGAAAAATTGTTTTACCCGATTTTCAATTTGTTATTGCTCATCCAGCCATTATGCACGATCTAGTCGTAATTCGAGGGTTACTAAGGCGTAAATTTCCGTCGTTGGGTGGAGGTTTTGTAAACATAAAAAACTGAAGTATTTCAAACATGTTTGAAGTGAATAAATAAATAAGTATTTGATATTTCCACAGGCACTTTGGGATCTGATTTATCGTCTTTGATTGAGAAATTCAAAGTCGGCATTCGATATGAATCCAAACAAGATGATTTGGATCCACGATATGGTTGGGTTGATGTTATATTAGGCCGAGTAATGATTAACATTAATTATAATTTTCGTTAATGATAAACGAATAATCAGTTAATTCATCTAATAAAATGAAAAGATCGCTTCAAGTATCTTCACATTTTCCCATTATTACGTTCAAGTTTTATGAGCATTGTCAAGTATTTGAATTTTATAGTTTTTATTTTGTTTTTTTTTCTCGATAGGTGGTAAATAGTGGGGTTGGTATTAATTTTTTTCGTGGGCGATCGAAGGCAGTGCATTTCCCATTAGCCTGCAAAGGCTCTGTATACTGGCGGCAGATTTTGGGGGCATCCTTATTTTTCAGTTTTTTTTAAATCGAAGAAAAAATAATTTTTGCATTATTATATTCGAATGAAAAAAGACAAAATTTGTAAACCTACTGGCCGAAAAAACCCAGATCCAGGAATGATTGAAGGGGGACATGAAAGTTCTTTGGAGACCCAAGATAGAGTGAGATAAAGCTTTTTTTACTTTGCTGGCAATTTATCATCCAATGTAGTGTGAATTTTCTTTTTTAGGTGATGGCGCAATTCGAGGGCCAAAATATTCTTGAGAGGCCATGTCCCCTCATGTTTCCCCGTAGCTCCGCAACTGGTAGTAAATTCTCTGAACATTTGTTTTTTGTTCAGTTTGCTCACCCTGATTTTTTCGTTAGTTCCGTAAAACCAAACAATAACTCATTCGATATCAACTTGAAAAATTGAAAATTATGCGTTAAAATTGAGAATATAATGTTTTTAGAACGACATTCATAAGCTTCACTGCGTTCATTGTTTTTTTCTCCAAAATATAAGGCAAAAACGTTGGTGATTTTTGTGGAATTGAATGTATTTTCCGTCCTGTGAACAGATGCACTGGTTTATTAGATTACTTATTCGTCGTTGTCTCTTTAAACTTGATCGAATAAAAGGATTTTATCCCGACTTCGTCTCTAGCATCTTTTCAGTTTCTGACAACTCATGTAACATGTTGAATAATTGATTTTTCTGTTCTAATTTTTATGAATCTTTGATTGTCCATTTTATATTTTATATTTTACATTACAGCTTGACACCGAAGTTGAACATTTAGAAGACAACCTGCGACTAGTTCTTGCGAATATTAAAACTAAAGGTCCCAGACGTACGAAGAATAACGAAGACTACAAATTCATGAAAAGGTCTCGCTTTTATTGTCTCAGATATTCTAATCAGAAAAGCCAAGAGTTATGGTTATAGTTAACAGCTTACAAAATTGTAAATCTATAGTTTTTCCGATCATGGTCCCCAGACCTCAAATTCAGTCTCTCCTCAAATGTATATGCATGGGATATGATGAAATTCGTCAATCTATAGTGGGGGTTATTTATTTACAGATCGGGGCAAAATTTAGCATGTGTGTATTTTGGGTCTGTATCTCGTTTAAGTTGGTAAATGGGTGAATCCGCCCAGTAGTTTCTAAATGAAGGTTGTTTGAATTTGAAATTTGTAGGCAATTAGGCAATCCGTAATGTAATTCTTTACGAATTGGAGTAAAATTTAGCATGTGTTTACTCCAAGTGTGTATCTCGATCAAGTTCAAAGATGGACCCAATCCGCCCAAAATTCTAGGTTTCACTTAGAATAGACAGAATTTCAAAATATGTCTATTGTGGGTCGCGTTCATCATAGGTTTTAAGAATTTTGTACTATAATGAAAACTTCAAAAAAGCGGTAATTTAGAAACTGATGAGCGAATTGGGCTGATCTTTAAATTTGACGTAAAGTAAGTATGTGCCAAATTGTGTCACAATCCGTAAAGAATTTCGCCCTTCCCCTACTAACTACAAACTTAAAATTGAAGGAGCCGTCATTTGAAAACTAGTGAGCGGATTTGGCCCATCTTAAATAATTTGAAATTCTGTTTATTCTAGACTAAACGAAATCTATCTCTCCGATTGGCGTGCTGTCGGTATTTTTTTTTCTTCTCGCCCTATTTCTCTCATTATTTGCCTGTGAAATAGGTCAGTCACAGTTTGACGTCATCACGTTGTTATCAGTTGAAACTGGGTCCATCTATTTTGAACAGTAAGAAAAGTGAAGGAACATTTTTAAAGCCTGAGGATTATGTAGAAATTATATTAATTGTTATACGGATTGCTATGTAAGAAGATGTGTCAAATCGTAATAGAAATCTTATCTTTTTTAACAGGTGCTTCATTAATACGGATTTGGTGACTGATAGGTTGTTAATATCAGTGGATGATTACTTAGGTGAAGAAGAAATATTTGACTCAGATGACGAAGATGAGGTTCTAGCTAGATAATCGTAACGTGGTTGACTTGTTTCATTTGTTATAACGATAGAATATACTTTTCTTTTAGCTGATTCAATTTTTTCCTCATCTGTTCGATGAAAAAAAAATTAGATATCACCTTTATTTTATTTATAGAATACAGCATTAACGTTAGTGATCTAAATTTTAAAAGCTGATTCATAAATATAAAATACTACTTACAAATTAAATATTTATATCATTTAAGCAGTTCTCATCGCCAGTGGCAGCAACTTTTGTGTTGCATATGCGACACATGGAATTTTCACAAATTGACCAAATTTAAAAATCAGAGTAAAGTGGGAAGTTGAGAACAAGATTTTGGATAAGATGAGAATCAAAGGTATAGTAGAATATAAGAATATAAATTAGCGATGGGATCTGGTGTCATTTTCTTTTCCTAGCCCTAATCAGTTATAATTCATTATTCTTTGAAAGGCTTTCTGTTTTTGGTTTAAGAAATTGTTTTCAGTTTTCTATATTCTTTGTAACTGAATATTGGTCTGTTGTGAAAAACTAAAGTTTGGGAAAATAAAAAAATGAACGCAATAATTACTAAGAAGGAAACAATATTAGGATATAGAATGTTGTAAGACTTTTTATCTTTTTTTTTTTTTTTTTTTTTTTTACAAAACTTTTTAAGTTGGCGTCAGATTTTAAACATATCTAATTTTATAGATAATTGATTGTATAATACTGGACCAGTTAAGAATGATGATTTTTGGTTAGACATGCTGGCACTAAATAGGCAACCAGAGTGTACCTTTTGACGTACTTTGCAGCTGTCATCACTTTGTCTTTATAAACGCTATTCTTTAAATTTAGGGGATGTCTTTATCAGATGTATTCTAAATTGGTGAACTCAAGCAAGACCTTGAAAATACGTAGAAAGTACGGTAGGGTTGTCTACTTTTTTACCGGCATGTCTTGACATCAAAAATTATATTGGATTTATGGAGCTTTACTGATTCAGTATTTTACACGGTCTTTGGTGAGAAGTCTGCCAGATTTGAAATATGGATATAACCAGGTACCACTTAGAAAAAATTCCTCTTACAACTTTCTCTTGACTGCATTATAGATTGTATAAATTTGTAAATTTGTAATGTAGCGGTGAATAAATTAAAAAAAAATTGGAGAGGAGAGCTTTGAAATTTCGGATCTAAGTATATTCTAATCTGATTAGGAAAAAGTTTGTTTTAGTTTATGCCTTATTTCTAAAACTGATGGAGTTATTGGGTTTGGAAGTTTGAAAATTTGGAAGTATAATTAGGCACTGTCATAACTAAACATTAAAAAAAAATTGTTCACACCTAAATATCTATGATTAGTCCACTTTCCATATACACATGCATGACTGGTAGCCTATCTTCCAATTTATAATCTCATAACTGTCAGTTTTAAAAATAGAGAAATTTGTAAGAGGAATTGTTTCTTAGTGGTACGTAGTTATATCCAAATCTAAAGTCTGGCAGACCTCTCACCAAAAGTCAAAGTTATTAGGTTATGTATAGAAAACTGCATTAGTCGAGAATAATATTTCATATAATGCCTGTGTTATATAGAATGGATGAATAGTTGCTGTGATTCTGACTTTTATAATTCTTATTATTAAGCTTATCTTAAATATTTAGAATTTTCAATTCCAATAACCAGTCCTCTCAACTCTAATCTGAGTTTATAACAATACTTAAGCCTACAAGTTGATCCTCTTAAATCCAGATAGAGAATATAAAACTGACTGCATAACTATATGCTTGAAATTTGGCACCTACTTGAAGAATTTTATTAAAAAAAAAAGGATTCTGTTATATAATATCTTAGATCATAACAAAATTATTTTTTCAATTTTAATAAGCTGTCTTTTTTATTTTTCTATATTTATTTTAGTCAGTTTTATTTTTTGTAAAAAAAAGTTTTGGCAAATAAGGTGGGGTCGATTTTGGTAAAATACAAGTACAGGAAGGAACCTAGTGATGATTTGATACCTATAATTTCCACTTGTGAGTGTCGGAGTTATAGGCGAATGTAGGAAGGGTTCTACACAAATGGAAAATTGAAACTGATCGGAGCACAAAAAAAGAAATAAAAGTCAATTAATTATTTTTGCCTCCCTCTCTCTTTGGGCGTACATTGTGAGTGCAACACATAGGAAAAATCTAAGTTGCTTCCATTTCTCTATGCAAATACTGATGAAGTAAATCTAAATTCAGGGGTCTGTTTATGTTACAATACATGATACATCAGCCTTACATTGAAAGGTTGTATTTTGTGCAGTAAATATGGAGTAAGTAAAATTTTCAGAAAGACGCCAGAAGATGATTGATGCAACTATCAAGTTCAGGTGACATATTGACCCTGTCCTTATTTTAGAGACCCTATTTGAGCCTATGGTCTTAGAAAGACCCTAGAAACTAAAATTACATGGGTCTTCAAATTCTTGAGCACATTAATGAATTTTATAAGACACTAGCGTTGGAGGAGGGGACTATCCCCCTCTCCGCCCGCTCCAGTTACAAATCTTTGATGACCAAAATCATATACCAACTTATAGTTATCTTCAATGTTCGATAATGATCAAATATTGTAGAAAGAACTTTGTATATATGTGTATACATATATAGATACCTATATATAGCAATACGCAGAGCTCCCAGTTTTGTTCTTGTATTTTCTCTCGCCGTTATCTCGTAATTAATTCGTTTTCGGTGATGAATTTGTTGTTAAAAAATAGAGTTTTTTTGCCATCATTGATTTTTGAAATAAGTGAAAAATTATAAAACTGTAAATTTCTCATTGATTTGCAGTTTTTTTATGGCCAATTTGTGAAAAACTGATGGCGACAAAAAAATTAATTTATGAGAGAACTGAAGAAAATTTTTTCCTCTTTTCGATAATACAAACCTCAACATTGTAGCTTAAATAGAACCTGAGAAATTGTCAAGTGAGAGAAGAGCGGTGTTTTTCAAAATTAAAATATGAATGTTGCAAAAAAAGCGGATAAATATACAAAAAATGGGATTAAATTTTATATTATAGATTATATAGATTATTTGTATTTTTCACATGCAATTCCATGTCAAGAGGGGTAGAGGAAAAATCAAAATTTTCAAGTTTGGCCAACTGGAGGTAAACCATATGCATTACTGTTGTAACGGAAATCCCACAGAATCAAACTTTAATGAGGAGAGTACGAGCCATGTTAATTGATGCCAATCTTGACATAAAATACTGGTCTTATGCTGTAGTGACCTCAGCTTATTCAATTAATAGATCACCAACAAAAGCAAACGAGGGATTTAAAACACCCTACGAATTATTTTATGGGATAAAAACAAATTTGAAAAATCTTAAAGTCTTCGGAGCATTAACATATAGACATATACCTATAGAGGTCAGAAGACAAAATGCTACACAGGCCAAATCAAAGTTAAAAAATAAGATCGACCCAAAATTAGCACATAGAGCAGAAAAAAATATAATGATGGGCTATACAAATACGGGATACTGTCTTAGAGACCCTTATAACACAAAATCCTATATTTCATGTGATGTAAAAATGGACGAAACACAAAACATAAAATCTTTACAAATAAATAATAAACCTCTTACAATAAAATCGGTAGATTATGAATACGATTTAAGCATAGTCAACCCAATTATTATGAATATTAATGTTAAATATAATAAAATATATATAGAAGACAATATACCAAAAACCTTTTCTGAAATAGATACAAACCCATTTAGGGAGGATTGGATCAAGGCCATAAATGACGAATTCAATTCTTTTGATGACATGAAAGTATGGGAAATAGTAGATTATGATCGCCAAAAACTCATAGATACAAGATGGATTTTCACAATAAAATTTGATGAATTTGGAAATCCAAAACCGAAAGCGAGACTTGTGGCGAGAGGTTTTAAAGATCAAACAGAATATGGTATTGCCGAAACCCATGGCCCAGTGGCATCAATTGGAACCATAAGATGGTTATTATCTATAGTTAATAAGGAAAAACTAATACTCGTACAATATGATGTAAAAACCGCATATTTAAATTTGCCAATAATAAAACCTATTTTTGTAAGGAGACCTGAAGGGATAAATATAAATACAAACCAGGTACTCGAATTGAAGAAATTGATTTATGTGTTGAAAACATCCAGCAAATCGTGGTATGATTTATTGGATATGATGGTAAAGGATATGGGCTTTACAAGAACCAAAAGTGATAGATGTTTATATATAATAAATAATAATGATGAAAAAATATATTTTTTAAAATATGTGGATGACATATTGATTGCATCCAATTCGCAATTATCCATAACTAAAATAAATGAGAAATTGCAAAAGGACTTTACAATCACTATCATAAATAATCCTAGATTTTTTGTGAGTCTAGAAATAGTCAGAAATATAGAAAATAATACATTAATACTCTGACAATACAAACATATAGAGAAAATGTTAAAGAAATTTGGAATTTCAGATTTAAAAAATACTAACACCCCTATGGAAACGGGTTTAAAAATAGATAAAATAGAAAATAATAGAGATGACACTGAGTATAGGTCAATGATAGGAGGGCTATTATACTTAGCAAGACTCACAAGGCCAGACATATTATTTCCAGTCAACTTCAAAATAATTCTAATGACACACTCAAAAATCATGTAAAATAAATTTTTAGGTATGTCAATACAACAAAAAATTATAACTTAATATACAAATCAGAAGGTGATGGCATACAGGCCTATATCGATGCCTCCTATGCACCCCAAGTTGATGAAACAAATATAGAATTAAATTATCTCAAAAAAGGTAAGTCAATAACTGGATTTATGTTATTTGCTAATGGAGACTTAGTAGGGTGGAATTGCTCTAAGCAAACAATTGACGCCTCATCAAGTACTGTGGCAGAAATAATTGCAGTTTTTGACACCTTAGATACAATAAAAGTTATACAATATATGAATTATGAAATTTTTGGAGAAAAATTGATCGTCGATATAATGGAAGACAATATTTCCACCCAAAAAATATGTTCGGGGGGAAGTCAGAAAAAATTGAGGGCTCTAATGATTAAATGTTACTCGATATTAGAAGCATTAGAGGAAAAAATAATATTTTTTAGAACTGTAAGTTTGGAAAATCAATTGGCCGATATTTTGACCAAATCTTTAGATCACACAAAATTCGAAAATATAATTCTCAAAATATTAAATAACACCAATATATACATATAATACATGAAAATTTGATTATTTCAAATAATAATATATAGAAAATATTCACTTCAAAATACAAGTCTTCCCAAGTCCAAATATAAGTCGTAACATGAAAATAATTGCTAAAAAATTAACCTTCAATTATTGCAAAAATAGTACTTAACAATAACCTCTTACTAGAAAAGGGTTGCAAGAAACAGATACTCGAATTCTCGAAAAATGCAACAAAGAAAACAGCATTAAAATTGGGCAAGAATAAACCCTACAATTCCCACAGTAAAAACCCTATACATTTTCAAACAGGCGTGAGAGAAATATACGAAATATTCCCACACGAATGATGAAAGGAAATACACTAACAATAAACACAATAAATATTAAAACCCATTACATGACCGCAATTAAGATAAATTGATGAAGTTGCCTTATTGTAAAACATGTAAGATGCCAGTTCAAATACAATAGCAACACAGGAAAGATAATAAGCGATGCAACATATATTATTCTACAATCTTATACATTTCATACTTTTAAGATAAGATATAAAACGTAACATTCTTTCAAATTCATCGAACACTAATCGGAAATACCTTTGTCAATTTTTCTTTTCTTTATTTTTTTTCTTCATGTAATATATGTTCGTGAATATTTTTTTCTCTTTCTCTTTTTCTTTCGAAATACACGATGAATGATTCATCTATTACACATAGAACTTGAATATTTTTGCATGTTACCAATTTTTATACTATAATAATTTTTTTTTACACACTACCATTTTTTATATATCATATATTATCATTGAATTTTCTATGCATGTTACCATATTATTTATTTATTGTATTTTATTTATTTTATTCGATTAATCTTTTTTTTTTTCTCGAAGCACAGCAAAACAATTTTTTTTTTAGGAACCAAAGTTATCACAATAATGTTAAAATAATACAATCTCAATAATTTTTTTTTATTTATTTTTTAATTCTACATTCTTTATTTTTGTATTTCAAATTTTTTTTTTTTAATAATAATAATTCGTTTAACTTTCAGCGAACATGATGATGAAGAAATCAAACGGTAAAATTTCAGGGGGGTGTTGTAACGGAAATCCCACCTTATCTCTTTCTTCATCATCATCATCACCATAACTATATATATATGTCATACGATCACTCATACACGAATCGCTTCCCCTACTCTTCTCAAACCAATAATGCTGTTGCTTCGCCATTTCATATTTCGTTTGTAAAATATATTTCAGTCCGCAATAAAATGTTGTTAAAGTAAAAAGTCTCAAGTTCTTTCGATCCTTGTTCTGTATGCCTCACATCAATTACAAATACTTAATATGAGAGCAAAGCGTTGATTCAACAAACTTTATTTAATAAAATTGTTGACTTTTGAAAAAACTGAAAATAAACAGGCAAAAAAAGAAAAAAAAGGTAGGCAATTGCAAGATTTTCGATTTTCAATTTTCAACTAAAAATAGTAGGTACAAAAATGTATGCACATTTTTCAAGGTTGTGAAGTTTTTTCGATGTTCTGATTTAGTAACCTTTTGATTCATATTCGTATTCGTTTGTAATAAAAAAAAAATGCACTCTAGGGTGTCAGCGAACTAGAACATTTAATGTGGTACACATTTCATAAATTCGTTAATGAAAATTGAAGTTTGAAAAAATGATAACACAATATAAATGAAACACATATCAATATATTGATCAACACCAATTCCTTCATACTCTTATGATAAAACATTACATATCGATATTAATTTAATTGATATTCCCTCATTTCGACTAGTGGGGGAATTGTGATTGGCTGTAGGAATTTGTATTCTTTCTGTGATTGGCTGTAGCACCCTTTTTTAATGAAAATTTAACCAAAATAATTTTTTCCAAATGTACTCTGAATTCAGCGTAGTGAAAGTAGAAATGTGTACCACATTAAAAAAAATTTGTAATGGAAAAAAGGTGTAAGTGTCTCATCTATATATGAAGTAATGATATTTTAATAGAAATTACCTATAAAATTATGCATATAGTACAAATTTACAAGTCCTAAAGCACTGCAAACTGGCCAAAGTGGCTTGAGACCATTATAGAATTATCCTCTATTATTAAAAAAAAGTTAATCAAACTTAAAAAAAAATATTTATGTCATCAAATCATCATCAATTGATGAAAACATTGATATTTTCTGTTGTTTTTTGGATTGGTGCAACTAAAAAAATGTGAAACATGGTAAAGTGGAAAAAACATCTGTTTTCAGAATTTTCAACAAGTATAGAGAGACTGAAAACTGAATGTTGAGAAAATTAAGAATTCTGAATTCCGAATTTTCAGAAAAATTTCCGAACACAATTCAGTTATTTCAGTTAAAATGTGACAATGCTATTCTGACAAATCTTACATCAGTATAAAATACAATTTATTGAGGTGAGGTCTGATCACTTTGCAAAGAAAAGATAAGCACGGACTTCCATCTTGAAAATGTTTATTGACGACGTTAGTACAACGACTGACGAATGGAGAACATTCTCCATCGAGCAGTGGTGGAAAGAATATTATGTTGGCAATCAGTGTCGCCACATGTAAAACGAATAAGTGTAATAGTATGTTACATACAGTGTTAGTCAATGTGGTATTATGTGTTTGTGAGGTAGTGAGGGAATTGTATCCCAACACCCCCCTGCGATTCAAAACGGACGAACGAATATATAAATAAAAAATGTGTCACACATTGTATGTATTCAAAAAACATATAAACAATAAAAAAATTAAAATAAGCAATAGCAGTCAAAATTATTACATATAGGTGTCATATAAAATTGCTATATATATATAAAAATGGTAAAAAAAAATTAGATATTTCGTTGACTAGTATTATGATGTACAATTAAAATGTGTGTGGATGTATATGTCAAATGTTTTATCTTAAATATATCGTGTAATTATTAACATGAGGTATACATTTAACCTTCTGTTATTGTGTCACATCTTATAAGTATTGTGTGATTTTAATTTAAAAAAATATATATAAATAAAAAATGGCAGATCGGAGAGATCAATATCTCCTCATTGTCAGCTGTAGAGAAATAATATTATTATATATATATGTCCTTATAATTAATCGTTTGGGTATTTTGTATGAATATTCTATTGTGGGAATCAATTGTATATATTGGGGAATGCTGATACCAATAAGAGAGGCAGAGCAGCGACGGGGAACTAATTGAATATTATGATGTGAAGTGTGAAACAACATATGGACCGCTTGGTTTACGATAAGCACTAAAAGACCGACGCCCATCCGCAGTCCAAAACCAAATATCAAAAAATTTTGAGGGTTATGTCAATTAAGACTATTGGCCGAAAAATTGACTTGTTCGGAGTATTCTCATAACGATATTTTGAAAGGTTCTCCGATCAAGTGCCTTAGTAAGTATGTCAGCAACTTGATCAGGTGACCTAATATCATTAAAATTTATTAATTTCTTTTGGAAAGCTTCCAATACTGCGTAACATTTGATCGCAAGGGACCTGTAGCGTTTCTGGCCTCCCCCAGATGCAATACGAGACGCAGATATATTGTCCTCGTAGACTTGCACTGGGTCGGTTACAGAGAAAACACTCTCAGTAAGTCTCCAGATCACATATATGTCGTCTAGTGCATCATTTAATGCAATAACGAATATCATATAGCCAGTTGTGGAGCACCCTTTCTCCAAGTTATTTATATCTATGGGTGAATCGTCTACGTCGGGTGCATACTACGCATCGACAAAAGCTTTAATCTGTATTTGGACAAAGTGGAAGATCAGAGAGAAGTCCCTTGTGGTTTTAAGGTACCTAATAATACGATGAACATAATTTTTGACTTCATTATTGGACGATGCCTGAAAACGTGACAAATAATTGACGGCGAAGGCAATATCCGGGCGGGTCAGTCTTGCCACATATAGCAAATTCCAAATCATAGCCCTACATTCGGTATCATCCAATCCATTTTTTCGCTTATTTATTTTTAGTCCCGTCTCCATGGGTGTGGAAGATGGATTACATTCCGTCATTCCAAATTTCCGGAGAATTTTATCAATATATCTATTTTGTGTTAATATAATTTGTTTCCTAGAAATATCCCGACTTATTTAGAAACCCACAAAGAAAGTTGGATTATATTCTATTTTTAAGGTGAAATTGTTATTGAAGTTATTTATCAAGTCCTATGTCCACTCTTCGTGGTTACTAGCCAACAACATGTCATCCACGTAGACTATTAAAAGTGTCATTGCACCACTATTATCTTGTTTTATATATAAGCATCTATCTATTTTTGATTGGATGAATCCAGCTTGAATTATTGTTGAATTCAAAAAGTCGTACCAACTCTTGGAAGACGTTTTCAGTCCATATATAGACTTTATTAGTCTTAGGCAATTGTTTTCGCCTATTTGGCATCCTTTAGGGTTTGATATAAATATAGGGTATTTTATTTGTGAATTGAGGAAAGCTTTTTTATATCGAACTGTGTTATATTTAAATTATATTTGTTTGTGATGGATAATATCCATCTTATCAGCCAATATTGGATTACCGGGGCATATGTTTCAGTTAGAGAATAGTGAGTGAGATCTTTAAACCCTCTTGCAACCAACCTGGCTTTTGGTATATGAACGCCTTGGTTGTCGGGTTTTGTGGTGAAACACCACTTTGTATCCACTAACCTCACATTTCTCTCCCTTGGGACGACTTCCCACACGCCCATATCAGATAATGACTTCAGCTCGTCAGTAATGGCTTGTTGCCATTCTTCCTTAAAAGGGTTCTTTTCGACATCCTCCCATTTTTGAGGGATGTGGTCCTCAATGTAATTTTTATATATTGATTTAAATAAGTTTAAAATTACAGGGGTTTCTATTATATATTTGTTATCCTGTATTTTTTCATTATTATTATTATTTATATTATCTATTTGTTTTATATTTCTCATTTCATCAAATCTGACATCGCATGTAACGTGCGATTTGTCTATTAATGGTTCTCTTATACAGTACCCACTGTTGGTATACCCTACGAAAATTCCTTTATCGGATCTTTGGGTTAATTTTGGGTGTTCACTATTGGCTTTTTTCCTTTTATTTTTCGTGGCTTGTTGCTGACGGACCTCTATGGGAATATGCCTATGAGCGAGAGACCCAAAAACTCTCATGTTAGATAAGTCCAGCTTTATGCCATAAAACATCTCAAAAGGGGTCTTATGATCCTTATTGGCCCTAGTTGGGCTTCTGTTTATAACATAAACAGCCGTCAGAACAGCCAACAACCAGAAACTGAAATCCAGATCGAAGTCAAACAACATAGCCCTTGTCCTCGCCATGATCGTTTGATTCTGCTTTTTGGCCATCGCATTCAACTCTGGTGAATACGGAACGACAGGCTCAAGGTTTACGCCGTTGTCCTCACAAAATGTTTTCATATTTGAATCTAGATACTCCCTGGCATTGTCACATCTTAACGTAGCTATTGGGTGATCGGGGAACTTCGATTTTAATTTCATGTATAATTTTTTAAACTCCTCAAAAACCATTGATTTTTTCTCAATAGTGGAGATAAAAGTATATTTTGTGGCATGGTCCACGAATATCAAAACATACTTTTCACCATATATGCCTGGTGCGAAGGGGCCCATTGTATCTGATGAAACGAGTTCTAGTTTTCTTTCCGGTCTTGTGCGAGTTCCACTGTGTCCTAATCTTTTAGAGTTTGCTTTCACACATATCTCACACAGACTGAATTTGTCATCACAAAATGTAATTCCATTCGGAATACCTCTTGAGACCTTTGTCAAGAATTTTAAATTTTTTCCTAATAAGTGTCCCAATCTCCTATGCCATATCATTTTTTTATCTATTTTTAATTTTTCAATATTCTCGCTTATTTCTTGATTATTGTTTATTATATCATTATTATTTGTTATATTATTATCATTTATATCTACATCCTCATTCATTTCACTACTACCTTCATTCATTTTATTATTTTGTGTGTTATTATTATCATATTCATTCGTTAGATTTTATTATATCATTATTATTTTCGTTATTATTATTTATGTTTTCTTGTGTATTATTATTATTATTCTCTCCATTCTCTTCATTTTCCTCCTGACTTTCCTCAATAATTTCCTCTTCTACTTCGTATTCCATCCATTCATCCTGGGAATTTATGTTGGGCATGCATGCCAATTTATTCGATTCATTATTATAGGGACATATTTTATTTAAATCATCTTCATTTTCTATAATATTGACCATGAATTCCGGTACAATTGCGTACTATACCATGTATGGGGCCGAAAAAATTACCTCATCTGTTCCCCTAACGTATATATGCGCCGCAGAGAAATTCTGATCTATGCCTAGCGCCCTATTTTCTGTTATCTTAATCCCTGACATAAGGTCTACGTTCAGTGATGGTACGTAATGTACGTTCTTTAATCTTATAACTGTTTAATTCCTCTCTGAATTTTCCACCCTGATAAACATAGTTCCTATGTGTGTGGCAATAAGTAATGTATCTTGGATGGCACATTCTAATTCGATAGGCTTTTCCAGCATTATGGGGTTAGACAATTTTGACAAGTCAGATATGACGTGGGCAACAGCTCCACCATCTAACATTATTCTATTGGTAAGAGGGACATAATCTGAATCTGACTCCTGCTTCATGTCTTTAGATGTTATTAGATTTATTAATTTATTATTATTTATGTTCTTGTTTGGCTCATGGCCCTTGTACCTTATCATCATTGACCACTGAACGTCATTTTCTTTTTTACTTTTGTTATTATTATTATTTTGATTGTTTCGTCCATATCTCGTATTCTGTGCAGGACCATCTAATTTATCTTGGGGTTTTGCACCCTCTTTATTTGATGGACATACTTTAGCTATGTGCCCTTTGCCATGGCACTTAAAACATACTAAATTGTTCGAATTTGGCAAATTATTTTGATTTTGGTTATTATTATATTTTCTATTTTCGTAATTATTATTATTATTTTGAGGCATTTCTGAATTTTGATTATTATTATATGTCATTTTTCCCTGATCTACATTTTGATTATAGTTCTAATTCCTATTTGTGTTATTATATCTATTATAATTTCCTCCATATTGGAATCTCTGATTTTTATTATTATTACTGAAATTACAAAATTTATTGTTAAAGTGTCTAGACTTCTTCTCGTCATATAATCTATCTGATCTTTCGATCAACATGGCATGGAGTGTTTCAATAGTTTTTTGATCCTGGCTTAAGGTATTGAACTCCAGCCTTGTCATGTCATAATCCATGTTCAGTGATATTAGGAGTTGTTCTATCTCCTCCTGTTTATCTAAATTTTTACCGCAGTCCCTTATTTTTTGGGCTGATCTAGAGAACACGTCTGAGTAGCTTCTCATATTCCCATCACTATTAAATTTCAACCTCTGAAAGGCCTTCTTCGCGTTAATATATGTAACCTGCGTGCAGCTTTTGTACCTTTCATCTAAGACTTAAAATTTGGTTTATCGTTTTTAAATCTTTTACCCTTTCAATTAGTTTGTTGTTTAATCCCTGGTAAATTAAAGCCTTTCCTTTTTCTTGATTGCGGAAATATGCCATCCTGTTAGCTGAACTAGCATTGCCAGATTCAGGGTTTAAAAAACTGTTTAGTTCCAGTCCCAAAAACAGCACTTTGGTCTCAACATCATGCATTATCGGGTACAATCCCTCCGCATAGAGTGTTGAGACCATTGTGGTCCTCCAGGCATCATAATTCCTCCCATCAAATACCTTTTTTGTGTCAAATCTTGACATTTTATTATTAAATTTTGGGTGTTCGGGAGTTTAGATCCTACCTCAGAAACACGAGAACTTAATTCTAGGGGGTAACTTGGTCTCAACCACACGATAATGCACAACACGGTCTCAACCGCTCGATAGGGAATGCAAGTTAAATATATTATATTATGATATTCAATAATTAGTCAATATTCTAAATTAAATCTTACAAAATATTTACTGCCGACGATGGGATGATCTCTCCGCCGTTGTTTCTACTTCTTGAGCGATGGAATTACTGTGTTTTTATAGTTGAAAATGTTCAAAATTAAATTGATCAGTCTCAAGTCTTGTCTCATAATGCTGATGATTCTATTAAACACGTTAAAGTTCAAATTAATACCAAATGCAAAATTATTTAACAAGTATGAAAAAGATAATTGCTGAAAGAAAAATAATTTATCAGTCTTCATCAATTGGATCGATCTTTTATTGTTTGTGAACAGGAAAAAATCTGTCACTAATGTCAATGTTCAAAATGTAGGTTTTCTATTGTTGGACTCGATGAATCTCATCCAACAAAGATTTCCTTTTTCTTTCAATTCTCAACCAACAAGATAAAGTTTGAAGGCTATCGATATCACCTTTCAAGTTTCAACTTTACTTAGGATTTGGTTGAGAATTTACCTGAAATATATTGAAATATAACTTTATTTTACTGTAATTTTAATTTTTTCAGATTAATTTTGGGCAAAATCACATGAAATATTCGTTAATTAACTTAAACTTTTTTCTTATCTTTAATCTTCTGGTCCTGTTTTTGTATTTTTTCGATGTTTTTCTACTGCTACCTTGCCCAATTGACACCAAACTCCGACACTTTTTCCTCTGCGACTTCTGAATTTTCAATCTTTTTTCACTGTTTCACTCTCTGGAACACAGCATAAACAATTGCCAACCGTTTTTGATGGAGTGCACTGGTCTACCAAACTATAAAATCCTCTCGTATCTGATCTGTTTTCTCCAGACTTTGGACTTTGACGTTTTCACAGGCGCCCAAGACTTTACCGTTGTTTTCATTAATTTCATTTTTATTTCACTTTTAATTTGTTGATTTACTTTAATTAAACTTTTAACTTTTTCAGGATTGTTACTTTAATCAATGAATCAAACTTTTTTGTTCACGAACTTTAACTTTTCCTACCACTTTGCGTGGAGGTATCACTCGGCACTAAGCCTTTCACTTTGCGTGAAACACGAACTTTCAAATTTTAATAAATTACACGATTATCACAATCACATTTCAATTACCGCACTTATTTCTTTGACCCGCAGCTCTGCTATCATATTGAGGTGAGGTCTGATCACTTTGCAAAGAAAAGATAAGCACGGACTTCCATCTTGAAAATGTTTATTGACTACGTTAGTACAACGACTGACAAATGGAGAACATTCTCCGTCGAGCAGTGGCCGAAAGAATATTATGTTGGCAATCAGTGTCGCCACATGTAAAACAAATAAGTGTAATAGTATGTTACATACAGTGTTAGTCAATGTGGTATTATGTGTTCGTGAGGTAGTGAGGGAATCGTATCCCAACACAATTTGCCTTAAAAATTGTATTTCACTTACGCATTTACATAGTGCTAATGCCCAATTCAAAGATGGCAGCAGTTGGCTTCACATTTTGTACCTGCAAAATGATAATGAGTTTGGTATCTTGTATAGTATAAACATCTCTGGTGAAAACAGACAAAAAAGACCTACTGTGTATGCTTAGAAAACCTATTTCCATTTTAGGGCTTTAGAATGATGCCACTTTTCAATAAAATTGGTGAAATAGGGGTACTGTATGGTATCCAGAATTAAACAATTGAAGGTTTCTGACTGAAAGAAACATACAAGCTATATCAATAAACAATGTTACAATAAGGTTTTTTCTTTACATAGTGATGTGCGATTAATTGAAAATTGTTCAAATTAATTGATTATTTCAAGTAATCGATTTTACCATTTTTTACACTAACCTGCAAACTTAATTTTTTCAACACACATTAATTTTGAGGTAGAATAGATGTTTCTTCTGCAATAGCCAACAAGTATTTTCCTCATATATTTCGTGTATTTCTTTTATAAAAATTTTGTGATTCTTGCCCAAGCCTGAATAATATTCGAATAATCTATTGATTTTGCAAAAATAAATTGATTAGCAAAAAATTGATTAGTTGATAAATCGAGGTGATCGATTAGTGAAACCAATCAATTAGTGGGCATCACTATTTTCATAGATGAAAAATAAAACATAGAACTGGTTGAAGGAAAAGAAGGAAAAGAAACAAGGAAAATAATGGTGATTTTAATAGTGTTTTCTGCATATATCTATTCCTCACATGTAACGGATGAATAAGAAAAAAAAGTGCTCAGCAATTAACTTGCGTATTTTTTTAATATAAATCATAAACCCTTCCTTGTCTTATTTTGGTACTTTTTTTTTATCATTATGGTAGTTCTGTTTGATAGGATTACACTAACTTCCTATTTAACCACTGAGCCTCAGCAGCAATTAATAAAAGTAGTTTATCACAGACATATAATCACTTCTCATTCACATTTTTTCAAGTTTCAGACTTGCCCCTTCACAATTATATGAATTAGAGCAAGCAAGTATATTACTTATTTATCTATAGGTGCTTGTCAAAAGAGCTTGTTTCTGAAATTGCTCTGGTGTGATAAAATTTGCTCCCTGCTTCTTTCTGCTCTGATGTTCCAAAGACAAAATTTTTTTTTTAGTTTTTTCTAATATTGGTTCTTGTTATTAGCAGTTAAATCTAGTTTAGTTCATCTATTGACATCTTATACAATCAAAGATAACAAGAAGAATCATGAGAGAAATGTTTGTTGTGGAGAGCTGAAATTTTTACGACTTGTTTTAGTACCTATGTTAGTTTAAAATTCTGTGAAAATTTTCAATTCAATTGCACATTTCATTTTCAAAATATTTTTGAAATTTTATCAACTCCTCAACCATATTAAATCCTTATCATTTCAATCATTCAATCTGAATAAAATTTCAGCGAAATCTTGTTAACTGAAGATAAGAGTGAACAAAAATTTTTCAGAGATATCAAGATTATGTTAACTAAGTATCTGTTGAAAATTTTGCTAAAATCTTACCCTTGGTTCTTGAAATATCGTTGAAATTCTGCAACTAGATTTAGGTTATATTATTTGCATAGGTATTTCTTACAATGAAAGTTATCGAGAGGAATTGTAAGAGAACTGTTAATTGTAGAGGGCTGAAATTTTCAGAATTTTCAGCTAACATATTACAATATTTCTTAAAAAATGTAGCTCTCTGCAATCAAGTAACAGTTCTCTTATAATTCATCTCGATAACTTTCATAAAATTTCAGCAGTATTTTGAAAACAAAGCATGAATTCAGCCAAATTTTCATGGAATCGTTAGCCAACATATTACATACCTCGATGTCTCTATTTTCATCCAATTTCTCTTGATAACTTTGATTGTATTGAAGGAAATAAGAAATACTACTTCCTCATAACATGAATATTGACAACAGATACCTACTGCTCAATCCAAAATGGTTAGGGTTACATTCACTCTTAGTTCAATGGTTTTCATTTTAAATATGATCGAAGTAGTTTTTGAACAGGGAGCAGATGGGAAAAACAGGTTTTTTGGAAAACCAGGAGCAGGCAAACCAGGTTTCATAAATGAACTATTTTGCCTATCATTACATACATCATTTAGTGAAAAACCTACCCCCTAAAAATACCTCAGTTGCCCATCGATAAAAAAAGGTGTTAGTTCCACTGGGGCATACTTATAAAGGATTGATATGTAAACATAAAATGGTGAGGTTGTGTGCATGCACAATGCAAGGTGCATGCACATAATCACATGACCACACAATTACACATTGTAACATACACAAATGAAAGTTACAATTGTAAGAGTTAAAGTTGCGCAAATCTGACAATCACAATTCTCATTTAGCACCTACCGTAGACACCGAGCACTAAGATGTTTACACATTAAAAATTTCAAAATTCAATTGCCCATTCAGATTCAAATCCACATCTCCAAAATGATCGTCTGCTATTTAATTACTGAGCCATAGTGATAACTGATAAAATCAGTTTGTCACCATAATACAAACACCCAAGCAGATGATACAACATAAAATTTACTCCTTTCATCCGTTGTATGCCTGTATGCCTCGAGAATATATATATGATGGAGATGACATATGGGCAGTTTTGGTGTCCTATCTATAGAAAGCACTTCTACAAACACGTGTACTTCCAATTAAATATCTGATTGGAGGAAAATCTCGCAACGTGCATTTGTTTATAAACGCTGGCGTACAAAGTACTTCACTTTTACACTGATTTTTGATTCTGATTGATTGGGGTGTTCAGTCTGGGATACTTTGTATGTGAAGTGAGGTTGAAATCCAAGGAAAGAAACAAGTTAGTTAGAGATACTGTAATGCAATGATTTAAAGTACAAATTATAAGTTTGAGGAAGATGTACAATCTCCCTCCATTACGAGATTAAAGTTTGAGTGGGAAATGAGTTTCAGCGTTCTCGGGTGAACGAATGAAAAAAGCCGTGTTTGTTCGCACAACCCGAACAGTGTTAGTTCATGCTATCGAAAGCAGTTGCATTAAGTGTTAGTGAGCGAGTGCAGGTGGAGTGCAGAACAACAGTATGCCAGCAAGCGGCATCTATAGTCTGGGCACTCAACCCCATGTTAAAACTGTTTCCTGTCGTCTCCATCGTATATACATCCTCGAAGCATCATGTAAGGAATAGATACAAGTATGCAGGTTTTTTGCACTTCGTGCAAAAACCTTAAAAAACCACATAATTATTAATTATATCAGGAGTGGGTAAAATAAAAAAAAAAGACTATTTTACAGAAATGATTCGAGTCCGGATCACGAATTACTCTCCAAATCATGATCCGAATCCAGATCACGGATCACCTGTGAGAAAAAAGGACCGTTCAGAATTCAAATCATTTGCTCGAATCCTGTAGATAATTTAAAAACGAGTTTCCACTTTGATCTAAAATCCCAAACCCGATGGTAGCTAATTTTCTACTTTTCGAAAACCTACTTTTTCTAACGGAGCTGTTGCTGCGTTTGAGGTTTTTTTATTTTTTTGGCAGTGTAAAGGTACTTATTTACAGTATCTTTCGATATATCGTCTAATTTATTATTCAAAAATTTTCTCTTTGGTGTGTGCTAATGGACTACGAACGACGATTTTGGCAACTTGATTGGACACGGTCCATGTATGGAAATGTGTCACCCGTGTCCCGCCTATAGAATGAAGAATATGCGTATTATACGTAGGTATACTTTTAAGTAGCCTATATGGTTTACTTGGTGATGAGTGTGAAGAATATATTTTGATGAAAATCGTGATTTGATGACGTCCTGCGAGTACTTTCGCTCATGTTTGCGGAGTGTATTCTAAAGTAGAATGTGGACGCGTGGATTTCATGCAAGGATAGACCTGCTAACGCATATTCTCTGTATTATACAGATTTTAACAAATATGTGATTGTGATAATTTGACCAGATGCATCTTGGTAAAATATGTGCTTGTGAATTTCATTAGTAATTTGATAGTGGTCATAGTAATTCGATCCGACGTTAACTAATGTGATAGAGCGACGAGAAATGGAGAAAGAAGTTTCAATGAAAGTTTGTGTGAAGGATGAATAGAGAATTTTCAGATTTAAATATATATATACGTATTTTTTTTTCAATTTAAATAGGATAGGCGACAGAAGTTCGTATCAATGAGTTTCGGAACAACTTGATACTATATAATATTATATGGCATTAAAGTTTTCAAATGAAAACTAACGTACGGTAATCAACTTTATACTATTTAGTGCCAGGGGGGCGGAAAAAGAAATGCATAGGCCAAATAAAATCTGATATGACGTAAAGAGAAAGAATTTTCGATCGAAAACTCGAAAAAAATAAAAGTAACAATCAAAATATACAGCAATTTCGATTTTCTTTCGTATGGATATAGGCAAATTCTATAGGTAGGCTCTACATATTTGCTAACCGAATATAACGTAATAAATTTTGAAAAAATCGAAAATGTCGCATTGCATCAAACAATTCCCAACCCTGAAGTACTCATACTTACTCACTCAGAAATTTTAGAGGATTTTTTTCTCTCATGAAGTGCTTTAAGGGAGCGAAAGATAAGTAGAGTTAATGTAATGATTTTTTTGGCTGGCGGAAATTTTCAGAAATGATCTGTAATTTATTTAGTGACACCATCTCTCAGAAATCAAGAGGTTAATTTTTGGTTGACTAAACCAAAGTGAAAACAATGCACGGTATTGTAACGATATTTTCGTATCGTTCATAATACTAAATTCGTATATTAATTATCATCATATATCATCATTACTTTTAATCTATTTTCTCTTCTTATTCCATTCATAAATACTCACGTAATTTCTACAAGTCAAGACTTGTCTGATGACGTTATTTTCCTACATAAACAGTTACTTTGTTTACACAAGTCCTATGAACTCATTTTTTGTTTATACTATTTTTGTAATCTTGCATATATACTAATTTCCACTAAATTATTTGTGAACAACTACTTTATATCATATTCTTACAAAACCATTAGCCATATTTCATGTACCTACATATATTTCTATTAACCAATAAGATTAATCTTCAACACTCTGTAAATTTGCTTGAACCTCCTCTTTAGACTAATAATCAACTTACTACCTATATAATCTCATGTTTCGTACTTTTACATTCATTTATAATTAATTCTTTTTACAATCTAACTACTATTCTTTTGATTTTAATTAACTCCTTTAATTCTTGATGTTATTACTGTTCATGTTTTATAAATTTATTGCTTAATACACTCTTTTACCAACTTTTGTATTTTAAATATTCTGTTACGATATATAACCATCACAGGTATACATGAAACCTGTAAGCCTCACAATGATACTGTCCAAAATTTTTTTAAATTTTCATTTTAAGTTTGTTATTGAAGAAAGTGTTTTCATACAATTTGTAAAAAGAGGCCTCTACTTTTATCGCTTATATATACTGAACAAACAAGAGACTTACACCTATATTCTAGAATGATACTTTAGCACAGTTTCAAAACTTCAGTAATATTTTATCTGCGACTCCCATGTGCAAGTATAGTATAAACCTGGTCAAACGAGTACTGAAGTCTTACTTAAAGTTAAGAAATGTTCTAGAATATGGCTGTTACACTCATATTCTGCAACTTTCTCAAACTTACTTAGTTAAACTCGAGTACTGGTTTCACCAGGTTTATCCCATTGGCGCAAAAAAGGTTCAGAATTTGAGAGGCTTAAGGTTTTCTCAATGACAAACTTGTACTCCCTCGTGGATTTCAAAAATCAGCCAAATAAGACCAAAATTGGTAATAAGTTCCTATATGGATCAGAATAAAATTGATGAATGCATTAAAATTTTGAACAATGTTGATCAAAAGTATTACAATGTTTGTAACACTGGAATCCTAATTAAAGTGGCAACTCAAATGGTAAACTTGGACAAAACATAGGGCTGATAGGAAACAAAATTGATTTTATGTTAAAGTAGATCAATAAATATCACATTCAAATTTTGTCCCATAGGCATAGCTAGGGGGAAGGGGAACCTGAGTCCTCCCTAAATTTCCAAAAATAAAAAATAAAAATAGTTTTTAAAGAAAAAATTAAGACCACCTCTGTCTACAATTTTTGTTTTTAGGGGGCTGTTCTGGAGAATATTTAGGTATATGAGTTCCTTTAACTAAAATATTGCCTATGCCCATGTTTGTACTGATCAAAAATTACAAATTTTATGGCTATAAAACCTTAAAAATGAGAAGTATCGCATAACCAGTTTCTGTTTAGGGCATTTAATCAGTAACTTATACTGAGTAGTGTTTAGTGAGTACCTATCCGAAGTTGTTTCATGAAATAAAAATCAATAAATTTAGATAAAAAAACTAGTTTTAAAAAAATATGCTTTTATAATTTGAGAAAAAAAAATTCCCATCCTTGATAAGATTAGGATATAAGGTATTTTAAATGAAAGTACAAGTTGCTACCATAACACCAAGGTCATGGATTTAGTAAGTGATGAAACTTACGATGAAAAAGCAAGCAATTGATAAGATGTGATAACTTATAATAATTTTTTACTTTCCCAAAAAACACCACCCTTGCATAATAACGCGAATTAAAGTGGATATTTACATTTGTGTGATAAATCTATAAATTGTAGGTACACTTTTACTTATTTTAAGATAACAAGACAAAAATACTAGCAAAAGAGAAAAACAACTGATAAAAACAGATATATGTGAGTGTGTGCATGCGCTGCAACATGTGAAAGCAGCGCTAAATTCGGTCATTTAGTGTACTTCAACAAATGAGTGAGCAGAATAAAAACGTATAATGAATACATTTTAATGTGAAGAAAACTTATATTTAAAAAATGAACAAAAAGAGAAGAAGAAAAAACAATTACAACACTAATGTAATGGATATGTATGTCATAATATAATATTGACACACATATTTGTCCAGACAAAAAAAACATATTTTTACTCTGTACATTTGTCCCTTTAAATTTTACAGTTAACTGGCAAAAGTACCATTACTTCCTGGGGGCACTAAAGACACGTTTTTTAATGGGACATTCGGTGACCTCAATGTACTGGTCCCTCAAATATTCTCAAATTAATAAATTCTTCTAATCAGCAAATCCTTACTTTATACCAAATACTTTGTAAAAATGTAAACCCTGACTGGGTATATAAACACTTGTTTCCATTAGAATAATCGTACTGTAATTTTCTATTCACTCAGTCTTATTACTGTGAGTAATCAAGCTATTTGAAACATTGTACTTGTATATGTACAAATTATTATTTTAACAGAGTGTTAGAAATTATTGTGTTTTAATTTCATTTAAAGTCTCTCAAGCAGTTAAGGTCCACAACAGCTGTGGATAGTAAACTTCATAAATTAAAATAATTCTCGAGTGGTAGTAATATTCAAGTGAATATTGTTATACCTAGAAGGAAGTGTAGGCACACCAAAAGAGGTTCATTTCTAGTGCTAAATGACCTCTTTTGGCTGTTTCAACTAACATCTATATGCTACTTTATTTTTCATGTGTTTCATGAGTATTTGAAAAAGAGAAAAGAAATGTACATTAGAGGAGCCAAAAAATATCAGGTACTTCAAAAGAAACAGTGTCGCAGTTAGTTAAGCATGCGGCTTGTATGAAAGAACCATTAAACCTCCAAAACATAAATAAAATAGCCTTAAGGAATGAAATGTAATACTAATTGCAATCAAAATTGGTAACTAATTGATCAAAAATTAGTTATCTATTTTGGAGCCACAAAACCTTCAAACCAGAAATAAAATTGCTCCAAGATATGAATTGTACTACCAACTGAAATTAAAATTGGTAGCATGTCAAAATAGACCATAATGGACATTTTATGTTCCAAATTTTGTTACTACTGATCACAAATTACCTATTTTATTCAGCCTCTAAAAATGGAGAAAAAATAGTTGAATCTAAAGTACTATCAAATCAATCTACAACAAAATCGAATAATCTGGTCCTTGTCTTAATACAAATGTTTGGTCCAAATTTTGTGACACTGAAGACAACCAGTACCATGTTATCAAGAACTTACATACATAATATGTACAATTTTATATACCTACATATAAAGAATGAATTTCAGCTTCTGTTGTCAAAAGTATGGCTGGGTCATGATACATAAAAATTACTAGGTCCCAGGCCCAGGTCTTTCCATGAGATGAATTTTAATAAGATTTTCACCAAACAAATGCTAAAAAAGTATCACTGCCTAATGTACAGACCATTATATTGTGTTTTTTTTTTTGTCAAAAATCTGGGGAGCTAAGCCCTCAAATTCTCCTCCCTATTTATATCTATGGTTCATCCTATAATTACTAATAGGAGGAAACTAAGAATAAAAAATTACTCAAGTAGCCTATCAGATCTTTAAAGTGTACATAATTTTATTTTGGAATATCGGTGTTAGGGCTGAGTGACCAATATGGATGAACAATATTTATCCAAACCTAAGATTGACTTACATTAAATTTTATCAGTGGTTTCCGTATATAAACATGTATAATATTAGGTGTGTTCAATCGCCTGATTATCTGTACAGGTGTGGTGAAATTTAAAGAAAAATTACAGAAAATTGTTTGGGCAAGTGCAAATTCTGTACAGAATTATGTTTGAGCCTCGCTTGTAAAAATTACAGATCCCTCAATTTTACTGTAATATTACAGTTGATACAGAGGAAATGGAATTTTACTAATTGGTTGGACTTGTTGTTTATTTGGTAGTCTGGTTACTCTTATCAGTTTCATTTTTAACTTATTATTGAATTTAATTATTTTATTTTTAGTATATCATGGTATGGATTTTAATTTATTCAGTCATCAGGAGCACGTTCAGAATAAAAAAAAAACAGTTAAATCTTACTGCCTCGAAAATTCACTTGTTTTCTTTGTGTTGTCACTTTTATTCTGAATGGTGTAAGGTAACTTGTGGGACAACTGTAATTTGATTGGTTCATGTTATGATATCAATTCAAATTCTATGACAAACTTGCTCAAATACGTAAGCAACCATTCAGGTAACATTTAATCATCTTGAGAATAGGTTGCAAAAGATGTACCTGGGTGAAGAAAGTGTGTTTATTCTGAATGTAGTGAAGACTTCACATGGGTAAACAACCATCTTATTCTGAATGTATTGGGTGTGCTCTTGTTTACTAGGTTGTTACTCAGGCATTTATTCTTAATAGCCCCAGTGATTTTTTATTTTGTATTTTTAATTGCTTCTTTTGAACTTATTAATAGGAAACTTGATGCGATTGGCTGAAAGTTTGATGGAAAGTCAACAATAAAAATTCATCTAACATAATTGTGATTTGTGATAGTGATGATGGTACTGAAACTTTTACATTTTTGGTAAGAATCTACCTGTGTTGATAAAAACATAAATAATTGACTGTACAATTACAGATTCTTGTTCGACCTTTATATTTACAACAAACTTGTAAGGGTGAAAAATACAGAATTGAGAATCTGTAACTAAAAAAACAGATTTGTTCAAACACACCTATTAATATACCTTTACTCTGTTCGTGCTAAGAAATGTGTAATGTCATAAATCATATCCACACTTATCTGCTTGAAATAGGATGTTTGTTTACTTTTCAAAATTATGTTTATCATTGTATGACAATGTGCATCAATACCTTTTTTATAAGCTTTTATTCTACTCACTACAAAAGTTGCTACCATGATTATTAAATATACCAATACTGATGCCAACCATCTACAACAAAATAATGTTTATTTTGCATGAAGCTAATGCCAAAAAAATGAAATAAAAGTTTAATTTTTGAAAATTTGTTTTCAACCTAAACTTATTCTCTCCTGAACAAACTGTCAAATCAATTGATGATTCTGACATCACTCTCTTCTTAGCGTGAAAAGCAGAGTATAGATAGCCAACTCTGAAGAAAAATGCTTCCAATGTATTGCCTACTTGCGTCAAATGCTATCTGCATTTTTTAGGAAAAATACAGCTTATATGGACTAAAATTAATTTTTTGGGATTTATTTGGTATGAAATCGTGGAGATATTTCTTGTAACAATATGCCACTAGTGTCAGGCGCAAGTAGGAAATTAATTTAGACTGTTGGTCATCTGGGTTATATGTTTCCACAGAAAAGTACAGAAGAAACCAGAACTAGAGACTTTCTTGAGTGTAAGAATTGTTCTTGCATACCACCCTTAGTTAATGAAAAATAGATTTAACGGATAAAATCTTTTATTAGACATTTGAAAAATCAAAATGTAGTTATTTTAAAAGGTATTAATCATGTAATCACGACCAAATTCACACTGGGGAAGGGGGTAATCTAATGCATAATATCAGTAATATCCATATGAGTAAATTTGAAGAAAAAAAAATTATAAATACTGTGGCGACTTCCTATCAGTGGTTACGGGTGTACGTGTACATTCGCCATTAGGTTTTGTGGCTGGTCCCTACATGTAGTAGGGCGAACACACTTCTTGGTACACGGCCTACGTTTTACACCATGGATAGTCTAATTTTGATACTGAGTTAAGCTCATATATAACAAGGCTATTGTGGATGTGCGCGTGCGCTAACTTCCGCGCCCTACCAATACTTTGCCAGCTACAAAGTCCATTACTTATCCATTAATGTTCAAAATATTTTTATCAGATAAAACGAATCGACCGAATATTTTGTCGCAATCAGAGTTAGCGAACCAACTAATATATATATAGCCAAATAATTTTACTCACGGGTGGATTTATTTCGAACATTTTGTTAGTATTTATAGATGAGTTCGATATTCTCAAAAGACGGATTCCCATCCTCTTTTGGTTAGCCTCTAACTCACAATCGCCACAATTACAAACTCCGCTTTAGGTAATTCAATGTAATAAGCCTAGGTACCTATAATTATAATAAAAAATACTATTCATGTTTGAACTTTCTGTGATATGCGAGCATCAGTGACTCGTCAGTACGTTCCCGCAATCTCTCCTCCAGCCTGCTTCAGCTATAATAATAATATAATTTCGTCATTCCGCTCCACAGAGAATCGTTCGGATTATACACGATTATTAAATTTTTCACGGCTGTTAACTGTAATCGTAGGTCTGCAATTTCTATATAATGCTCTGAGATAATTCTTAGACGATTCTCACGCAATGTGGATGTCTGCTAACTGTTTAAGCAAAATGCGAAGGAAAAAAATACACTAATTAATAGCTAACTAATCAGTGCCTACCACACACATACTTTAGGTTTTTTTTCTTTTCTTATTTTTTTGCTTTAGGTACAAAATAAAATTTGCAATCGACTTTCCAGATTGGAATCTTACTTAATAGGCGCGCGAAAATTCTGTCAAAAAGTGAGATAGGTAGTATAGGTACTAAATTTGTGATAAGTAATTTTTATGTAGGTTTTCCGAAGAAAATGGACATATTAAAATTTATCTTGTATTAAGACCTACGTTCGAGGTTAGGTTTATTTTTCGTCTCGTGACTCCACGAAACTTTTGGCCTTATTGGTTGAAATTCATATATACGTACGTATTATACCTATATATAATATAGGTATGTACATATTGTATACCTGTATAACGTAATTATATAGATACACTTTTCTATCAAACATGGCACAGTTTGTATTTTTATCCGATAGTGACGGAATTTAGTAAAATTATTTCTATATAGATAAGGATGAATCGTAGGTATGGTGTTTAGTCCGAATCGGTCAGATGCTGTGTCCGATAGATCCTATTATGTTGCATTTTTGTGTCTTAAATGGCTACAAAATGAGTAATTTTTAACCAATAAACACAAAATTTTGCACAGTCGTAGAATATATTGTATTCTAACATTCTACAAAATTTAGTTTCAGTCAACTCAACGGTTCATGCGTCGAAATGATTTGAATAAAATCTCTAACTATTGCCAAGAAGAGTTAATAATTCCAGATGAAACAAATAAGCTGTGTGGAAAGTAGGCTTGCTGTTATTTTATTTGGGAAGCAATCGTTTAATAACTCGCGCACGTATTTTATACTGTCTTGACCTCGCAATACAGTTCATCATGAATTTCTTTGACACTTCATAAAACGTAATTTTTACCCAGCATTCTTACAAGTACTTTTGATATTTTCACTTTTTTATTGTATTTCTTTTTATGTAGGTGTTCGAAGAAAATCAACATATTAAAATTGATCTTCTATCGAGATCTAGGAATGAGGGTAAGGTAAGTTCATTTTTTGTCTCATGACCCTAAGAAAATTTTGGCACTATTAGCTGAAATTCATGTATATATTTTATATATATATACACATATATGTATGTTAATGCTCTGCAACCCCTTCAATTTTGAATACAGACCATTTGTTGACATAACATTTTTATCTTAACTTTCAATGTACTATCAACTGATGCGGTATAGTAGATCACTCAGAGAGCACCCTGTATATACACATATTTCTGTTGAACTCAGTGTACAGGTCGCAATTGTTATACACAGTCTTGAAATTTGGAAAAGGACGAACTTTATTATTTGTTATAAACGCAACCTAATAATCTGAATATGGAAACTGATATCATGATCAACTCCAAGTTGCCAACATTCTCTATACATAATTTAACGTAATGCGAAGGAACTGCGGTGATATAAAATACAGTAAGTAACTACTTTTGTATCTTGTGCACAGTCCAATGAAAAATCAATCGGGAGGAGGGGAAGAGATACTGCATGGGGATAATTTCCCTTCATTGATGAACTTAACTCATATACTAAATTAGTATGGATGCATAACATTGCATGCGTTTACTGTGTTAAATAGGTATTAACAAAAAAATAGGTAAGATTTATGCTAAAATTGTGCACCGGACAAAAAACAGTGTACAGTACTTTTACATATAATTTTTAGTTTTCTTTCAATTTTGTTTGAATAATTTTTCATTTAGATAAAAATTAAGAGAAATAAACGTGAAAAACTGCTTTACATTATCATTTTGGAGGATACTTGCACCTCTCATATTGGGACTTCTAGGGTTTTATGTGGTTGTTAACGATAAGTCTGCTAACAAATAAACCAAAATTCAGTTTTATATAAATTATTTCCTCTATAGGTCTCTTTTCAATCTATAGGTAATTAGATAATTTACTTGGACTATCTATATAATTTGGTTTTGTGATAAATTTTTATTATATAAAATACTGTATGAAGGGGTGAGGGTAGGAGAAATCTTCCTCATTTGGACGTTTTGGAGCCCATAATTTAAAAAAAAAATAAAAAAGAGAAAAATAAAGGTGTAGATTTTCTACGAAGAAACTTAAAAAAATTTTTTCACTTTCCACTCGCGATATTGGCTACCCCAGAGACATAAGCCTGGTTCACATTTGGCTAGTTAAAACACAGTGTAACGATCTATTTCTATTCATTAATCATATTCATATATCGTCACACCAATAAACTGTCATTCACCCTGTATACTATATGACAATAAACGTAGTAAGCAGAATGCAGATGCCACTCTAGAATGTAATTGCATCAGCCAATATAGCTCTCTCACTTGTACATTAATGTCTTACATGTCATATACACCTGTGACCTTCAATAGTCCGCTAAATATGTTGACACATTATAATTAAAAGAGAGGAAGTAATTATCACCTTAAAAATGTACATAGTCTCTTCTATAATTATCTCGAATCTTCTAGACAAACTGTTCAGACCACGCAGCATAATTAGTGGAAGGATAATCAAGCATCTCACTGGTCAATTATGACATCTTCCTACCCTGACCATCCCTCACGACTACTTTGTATTCACCTGCTCGCAAATTCGTTGTTGATCTAATTATGGTAAATGAAATGTGAAATCACTTTATGAAGAACCTATAAATGGTCATCTTCTTTAATAACCATCTCTGGTAACTATTTTAGTATAATCTGTAAACTTTGTTACATTAGAATTTGTTATTGAAGTCATTAAATGTTGATTGGAACATAGTTTAATTGTTTCGAGTTTGTCAATCAGTCATAGGCAGTTAAGTTGCTGTCACAACATTCTATATTTGATGTGTTTTTGATCGAGTGTTGAACATCTCTTTAGCTATATACCTATTTCTGGGCTATCTCAGTTTTGCTACAAAACTCCTTTCACAGATGAACTATAGATATGGCACCGAACGAACGTGCAATTTTTAATTTTTTGAAGAGCCCATAAACTTTTTCTCCCCAAGCTCAAATTTCATCTTTAAGGCTATACGATGGTATATGACCGTTTAGGTAAACACTATCCTACGTTTCGAATTTCATTTTTAGATGGAAATTTAGAATTGGCATTTGCATTACTTTTGCCCCCTGCCTGAAAATTGGCTTATCTACGTCAATGTAGATATTTTCAGGCTCACACCTCAATCCTTTACGAGTTCGGCCACAGAGGTACTCGCGTATTTTTTTCACGTAGCTATTTATTGTATTTTATTTATTTTGTTTAAAAGGAAACCTACATTTTCTAGACAGGTGAAGAAGTATACTCATGTATACGACATCCGAAATGGCTAACTCTTCTCGTACGCCCCACATGCCATATCGCCACCAGTTCTTTCATTTCCTCTTCTTCCTTCTTTTCAACGCCGACTTCTTCTCCTCTTTATGTTTTTATAGGGCTATAAGTAATAAATGGAAAAAGAAGGCGGAGGGGTTCTTGCAGCTGACTAGACATCCGAGTTGCACGTTTAGGTACCTTGACCATTAAGTGGTACCGCAATCCGTTAGTAAGACACGAGCGCACGTTAGACGTTGTTATTGTTATTATTATTGTTATTCTTATATTATTATTAGTCGGACAGCCGGCGAACGGCCATCAACAAATCAGATATCAAAGTCAACCGCGAAATTTGTGGCCGTATTTATCCTCTTTTGGTGTGTTTTTTTTTTTTTTTTTTTTTTTTTTTTTCCAATTATTAATCTCTAATCATTCGACCCATTTTTGTTATAATTTCGACGATACGTGCGTTTCATATTGGTTTCGTGCTTTTTGCTCTCCCATATTTATAATATTATTTTATGTTATTTTTCGAAGTGGTTTTTGGAACATTTTTCCTTAAATTCACGCCCCTTAATACCGAACAATAATATAATCGTAGGCGCGGATCACGATAGACAATTTTTGGCGATGAAGTGTAATCTCGAGTTTGGCGAATGATGTTGGTGGATGTAACGTAGAATTTGGCATAGGTACCATACAAGATTATGCGTACATAATATTATAATAAAGTAGGCGCGATGACGAAGCGTATTTTACGCGCGGTGACCGTATTGTATGTGATGCTGTGCGCACGTACTCAGTGGCAAAACAACGGCACTGCCCTGCAAAAGCACAATAATTTCGAACAGGCAGACAGCACACACCGTGGAAGCGATCCGGACAACTGGCACGTCATTCCGCAACGATCGACGTACTCGCGTATGGCTTCGGCCATTTGTTGGCTCGTGCCGAGCACTTGCTCGAGTTTGGAAAAAATTTTCGAATTAGGTAAACGTGATTTTACGTTTTTAATACATATAGGCCCATATTCACAAACGTCACTTTAAACCTCCCTTCACTTAAACTTCACTTTAAAAAAGTTTTTTGCACAATTTCGTACTTAAAAATGTGGAAAAATTTTATCTCTTGTGAGAGTTCCAATGTAAAAATAAAATGTTACCATACTCTTAAATACAAAATTGTGCCGAAAGTCATTTTTAAGGGAAGTTTAAGTGAAGGGAGGTTAAAGTGACGTTTGTGAATATGGGTCATACTGTATATACCATAATAGAACTTGTGTATTATATATATATATACATATACACCGGGTGATTCAGTTTAACACGCACCATAGGAAAATCTACTATGGTGCATGTTAAAATGACTCACACAGGTTAAATGATACTAGGTGAAAATAATTGCACCATCGAGAAAATATAACGGAAATAAATGATAGGACTGAAATTTTCAGAGGATATATTCATCATATAGGAGAAAGTCTGAAAGAAATTTGTGCCTAATGGTTCAGTACTTTTCTAGAAAACTAGAGAAAACAAATTCTTGGAAAAGTAATTTTTTCACGATTATGAGAAAACTACAAAAGGGATTGGGCCGAAATTTATACGTAAAATAGTTCTCATATAGTCCAGCTTTGATCAAACATTCGTGTTTATTAGTTTTGTATTTTGCGATAAAACTGGAAAAGAAACAGTTGCTGGAGAAAATGTTTTGATCACAATTTTGAGAAAACAACAAAAAGGATAGGACTAAAATTTTCAGGAAAAGTAGTTCTCATATTAGACTAGATCTGAGAGCAGTTTGGTGTCTACGGAGAAAAACAAATTATTGCAAAAATTACTACAACATTTTTTCTGTTGGAGATAATATAATAAATAATAAACTCACCTGAATGAAAATTCAGTGGTCTATAACATTGTTTCTACTTTTCAATAAAATTATAGATTCAGAAGTCACAGGGCCATCTTTATCAAAAAATATGGGGTAAACTTAGTTTTTGAAGAAAAGTATGATAATCATAGGTAAATTTTTTGAAAACGATGAGAGATTAGAAGAAATTGAATGGTAAAGTTATTATTTTCTCGATGGTGCATTTATTTTTACCTCATCTGTATCATTTAACCCATGTGAGTCATTTTAACACGCATTATAGGGGATTTTCCTGTAGTGTGTTTTAAACTGAATCACCCAGTGTATATATATATATATATATATATTGTATATGTGTGTGTGTATATGCTTGGAAAAGTTTCCTTACATCCAAGATATAATTATCTCTCCCTGAAAATATAAGTACGTAGCAACTTTCGCAATATTATTCGTCAAAATGGTTTTATTTATGATACAAGTGCAAAAAGTGGGTGATTTTGATGTGAGTGGAAATTTTGCTGAACAAGCTGGAGGCGAGTGTTGTTAATTACAAGAGTATCGATCACCTACCTTGCACGCGTGTTACATATTATTTTTTGCAACACCACCTCATCAAAAAAAAAAATTGTATTTCTTAGAATTAAATAATAATAGATGATTTTACTTTTTCCTTTTTTTTTTTACACAAAATATTTGCATCCCTCTCAACCTCCCCCACCACCAGAAAAAACGACTCAAAAATTATTTTTAAAACCAAATAATCAATTTAAATGTAAATTCAGAAAAACAAAAAAAACTGAGAAAGTAGTTGAGCCGTGCAAGAAAGTCAGCGCAAAAGTGCGAATGCGCCAAACAATATTTCTTTGCAATACCTTTCCCAAAAGTACCTTTTTTTACGGGCTTTGGTGGAACAAAAAGTAGCAAATTTCGATACAAAGTCAAAAAATTATCTTCTGTACATGCGCACTTGCAACTCAAATTTCTCGTATATCTCGATGAATTTCTGGCAGGGGTTGATTAATTTCTCGCATGGGTTCAGTTTTTATTATTTCTCGCTAGGAACCAAGTATCATATTTTTTTATCTCATTTTCATCGAATACCTATAGGAGGAAAATAAGAAGCCGACTTTCACACAAAAATAAATGGAAAAAGTTGACATTTTTTCAATAGCTTTTAATATGTTGTAAATTTTCAATAATAAATTGACAAAAATTTACAAATAAAAATAATTTCGTAAGTATTTTCAAATTTGGTTAAAAAAAGTAAAAAATTTAAATTTATTTTTTCTGGGAAGAGGTGTGGAAAGTATAAAGTGATTTTTCGGTTAAAAAAAAAATATTATTTATTATTTAGATTTGAAAAAAAAAAAAAAAAACAAAAAAATTATCATTTTTTGGGAGACAGTGGAGAGTGTTACAAAAAATAGTGTGTGACACGTGCAAAATGGGTGATTCATATACGTGTCAAAATCACCTACTTTTTGTACTAATTCGTGTCGTATTGAAATTCACTATTTTTTTTCAGTAATGGTGAAAGGGCATTGAAAAATGTATATTTCGGTTGGGTGTTGCAGAAACGTGATTAAAGTTGCAAATTTTCGCATTGAAAAATAACTATATTCAAATTAAATCAAAGAATGGTTTTGTATCGAATATTGTTTGGGTGTCTCTTTATGGCCACGCAAATCAAAAATTAAAGGGAAGATTAGAGCATATAGTATCGGAGCATCCAGAATCTTACCTGAAGTGGAATTTAAGAATAAAAAAAATGTTTATCTTGCTCATTACAGAACTTTGCGATGATGAAGACAAACAATAATTTGAATATTGATTTTGTTTTTTAGGTAATTTTGAGTGCTTTTTGTAAAGTATACCTATTTTATAATTTATTACATTTCAGACGAATAATATGTTCGTCATTCCGTGTTACTAAAATTCACCGAAAAGTGTAGCACACATATTTTGCATAAATCTAGCCTACAGATATTATAATTTAAATATTTTGAAAAATTCAAAAATAAATAAAAATAAAATACCATAATAGTAAGTTATTTGTGACACAAACGTAAAAAGTAGGAGATCTTGACACGAGTGTGAATTTTGCAATACAAGCCAAAGGCGAGTACCTACTGCAAATCACCCAAATATCAATCACCTACTTCGCACGCGTGTCACACTATTTTTTGCAACAATACCTTCACCCCCAACAAATAAAAAAATACTTTTTTTTTTTTTTTTCAGAACCAAATACTTAATAATTAAAAATTTTACTTTTTTTCGACCAAACAATCTTCGCACCCCTCTCAACCCCCTTCAATCACACAAATAACGAGTCAAAACTTTTTTAGAACCAAATAATTAACTTAATAATTTTGTTTTAGAAAAAAAGAGTGCACATTAGTGCCTATCAGGGTGGACTGAAACATTTAATGTCGTACACATTTTATTAACTGCCTGGTCTTCACATAATACAACAAAAAATACTTTACCATCAACCTCCAAATAGAAAATAAGCGTAATGAAACTCCGCTAATACATTTTTCAAAAGAACCGCAGTGAAAAAACTTATTTGCGGGAAAAATTAATATATGGGAAGTGGGAAAATGTAATACAGGCAAGTGGAAAAATTAAAAATTTAATAAAATAAATAAGTAAAAATAAATTTTTGGATGTTTTACTAGAAAAAATTGAAGGTTACAAAAATTGTGCTGTAATAAGACTTTTTCAATATGGCTGAAAGTGTGGAACTTTGAGTACCTACTTTATTAAAACTTACATATTGAAATTTGAACAGTGTGACAATAATTCTGTAAAGATGCTAGGTATATTTGATTTTTGAGTATACAACTCAAAACAATTTTTTTACTCAAAAAGTTGCAAATTTCTGTAAATAAACTTTCCCAGACTTTCTGGAAAAACGTATTATGTGAGAAAATGTTACACCCAGCGACGTTTTTCCTATAGAAAATTTTGCATAGCTTTAGTATGGTAAATCAAGGGACCATAAAAAACAGTATAATATGCGGGAAAATGTCTTATGCAAGATCGTTTATATTAACGAAGTTTTATTGTAAATAAATCTCTGGGTTGTAGAGGTAGAGGCGGAGACTAAGATCGAGAGATAAGTATAAAAAATTATAAGGCGTCACAAGTGATGTGTTTGTATGCGTGTGCAGTGTGCGTACACACAACCAGACACCTACTCATACGGACAAATGTTTTTCTTCTTTCCTTCGCACCAAAATTTCTATCAAAATTTGCAACGAGATTTGTGCCAGCTGCCTTTAAGTTTTAGTTTTTAAGGACAGATCATAATCAATGGGAATGGTAACGAGAATGGGAACGAAAAAGATAAACATATTAAATTTAATGGAGGCGTTCGTATCAAGCCAAGAATGAGAACTGCCTGATAACGTGAATGAGAAAGATGGTTCAAGTTCATTTTTCCCATTCCCGTTCTCAGATTTTTTGGACTACGCATGAGCAGAATATATTTCATTTCAAAAAATTCTCCTATTCTCATTCTCATCAAGGTCTGATTGTGAACAAAGCAGCTTCGTTCGCGTTTCAGTTCCAGCTATCGTTTTCATTCTCGTTACCATTCCCATTAATTGTGAACCGGCCTTTACCCCATAGTAAGAATAAAAATGTGTACTTACCGCATTAATAGAAAACTGAGAAAGTAGTTGAGCTGTGTGAAGAATCCAACTCAAAAGTGGGCATATGCCCAACAATATTTTTTTGCATCGTATTGAAATTCGCTACTTTTTGTTTAGTAAAGGGGCATAAAAAAATGTATTTTTCGGTTGGGTTTGTAAACATGAATATTCAAAAATATAAAACCTGATGTGATTCTTATGAAATTTAAAATTTTCAGTTATAAAAAGAAATTCATGATGAAGAAGCTATTCCCTAGGAATGCGAGCAGCTAAAAAAAAATCATTTTAATATTTCCTAAATACAAATCGCATGAAGAAATAGTTTCTAAAGAATCAAAATAATATAAAGAAAAAATTAATCATAAATGAAGGCTACTTTCCAGCATTATAAATTCTACTGTACCCACATCAATAGACAGAAATTCGTGAGCAAGGGTACGTATAAGAGAGTGTTGGGGGTCAGGACGCTATCTTAGCGAAGGAGGAAAAAGTGATAGCTTCTAAATATCTTGTTTTTTTTTGTCGATTATGGTGTTTTTGTTTTTGGGGATGGGGATCAGAAGAGACCGCTGATAATGTGTACACCCCCCTTTAGACGGACCTATTTACTTTCTTGTGCGTCAGTATTCTTCAACATAATTTTTTAATTGCGGTATTCAATTTCCACGTTCTTTCTTCCCAAATATAGCTAAACATGACATCGTAGATATTAGAAAATGAATTTTTTTAATGATTTATTATTATTTCAAAAATCACGAGACTACGGATCACATGTTTTTTTATAGATTTTAAATTATAATTCATCACAAAAAGATCACGAGTACCACCTATACTTACCTATACTTAAAACCACTATTTCCTGCTAAAAAACGACAGTGTTTTGGAAAGAATTTATTAAAAATTTTTTGTTTGGACACACTTTTACAGTTGAATAAGCGCAAAGGAAAGTGACGAGAATATATGTATATTCGCGATGACAACATTTTCTGCAGCCTATGCCAAAATCATTAACCCAATTTAATTTCTGTATCCGATTACAAGAGTGTCGAAATTTTCGCATAACCAGTCACGAATTGGTTCACAGATTTGAACACGATTTATGTGGGGAGAGTAGGTATGGCAGAGAAAAGTCCCTCATAACAATGTCAGTATGTGATCAAGTCGATGAATAAACTAATCTGCTGTTTTCACGCCAGATTAAATCAGACTTTTAAATGAGACGACAAAAATGCAGAAATGAGTCCTTGTTATTGTTTATGCAGGTATAGTATATCTGGTCTCACCAGGCAAAAACATGGACATTGCATAAGAGTTAAAAAGACGGAAGTTATATTATTATTATGTGAGGGTACAGATAATTATCGAAGTTGCTATAGTATTTTTCTCAACTTATACACCAAAAAGAGGTTATTATTGAATCGATTTTGTCTTGTAAAGTTCAAAATTTCCAAATTGATTGGACAGAGTTGAAAAAAAATTTCATTTTTTCACCAGTGTAGACATGAGTTTTTTCTCAATGTTTTTTGTTTATTTCTTCACTGAAAAAAATTTCATTTGTTCACTAGTGTAGAAATGAGTCTTTTCTTGAATGTTTTTTGTTTATTCCTTTACTGAAAAAATTTCATTTTTTCACTAGTGAAGAAATTGAGTTTTTTCTTAATGTAATTTATTTTCCATTTCATTACGCATCATTTATACGTACATGCAAGTGGTGTAATGTCAGCATAAAATGGGGCTGTTTTACATGGTGGTTAAAATATTTCACCACTTCAATTATTTGATAAAATTTTATTAATTAAAAGAGTTGACATATTTAATCGAATAAATAATAACTTCTTTTTGGTGGATTTGTTAAAAAAAATATTGTAGTACTCAACTAGTTAGCCACTCATGATAATCAATTTGTTCCAATTATAGAATTTGCCTGCGGCTCATGCTGCAACTACACAACTCACCGGCAATCACTCGTTTTGTTAACTAGATGATCATAATACTACTTTTGTAAAAAGTATACAAATGCTTTTTTTGAGCCTGGAGAAATAAAACATCAAAAAGGAGTGAAAAAATCTGAGAACTGAAGAAAAAAGTGAAGAATTAAAAATGATGAAAAAGGAGAGATAACAAAGTTAATGGGCAAAATTTTAAAAGAAATCCTCCCACTTAGCATGCAAAGAAAATTCTCATTTTCAACTGATGTATAAGCAGATTACCAATGAAATAGAAAAATAATTTAAGTAAAAATGAATTTATAATGATACGCTTTTAATAACCCTTTCGCTACCACAGGTAAAATGAAAGAAATTCTTTTTTTTAAATAATTTATCAATCAAAATTGTGTTTTGAGCAGGGGGATGAATTGAAAAATGTTTCTAAATATTGTTGACCTCATTTGACCCCATGTCACCTAAAGATGACATAGGCTACTAACATCCACTTTTATGTTTGGGCTACCAACACTCCTTATAAAAACACAACTGTAAAATGATGGTAAATCATGTTATAAAATTATTTTTTATTATACATGCGGTACAATTTTTGTTCGTGGAATTGTTTGAAGCAACTTTTATTTACTCATAGACCTATTTTTCGGCCCTTTTCATCTGTACAAATAGTGCAGCAGTTACTTTTCATGCATCTACGTTTATTCATGGAACAGAATCTGCATCTTATATCCTTTTCAGCTATGGTGGGAACTCTGGTGAGAAAGTGTTCATGTGTAGAATTGAGTGGAGTACTGGAAGTACTTGGAGTAACTTTCAGTATCATCTGTATATGTACAAAAGATAAGTTATTCAGAAGTAACCAAATTTTGGTAACGCAGTATTTTAATTTTATTCCAAAAATAATTTTGATGCGAGTTTACCAGTACATGAATCTGAAAGTTCGTTTTCGCTTTCATCCATATCATTTTCATTGTCATCGCTAATATCTTTTAAATTATTGGCCACAAGTTCTGCTAATTCCTTGTTTGACAAAATTCGCTTTGACATTTTTCACAACAATAAAATTCAGAAAAGTAATAGACAAAACTAACAAATATGAATTGAAAAAACGAAATTTTGGACTACATACTAATCATTTATCATCTGTATTATTTTTTATCAAGTTTGTTTACAGTCTACAACTACTGTCAGTCATGTTGACAATGCTAAAAAAGTTAAAATTTCCAAAGATTGGCTCTAACTTGAATATGGAGAAAAAAAATTTGTGCAAACACAACTGAGAAATTTCTTTTCATGATTGTCTCAATTCATGGCCCACTGAAAAAAAATGTTCGATAGGGTGTTGGTAGCCCACCACCAAAGTTTTGTAGCTCTACAATTAGCTCATACTGAGAATTCCCCCATTGAGTGTGCATATCTCTGTGTCACCTCTATATGACATCGGGCTACAGATGAAAACCAGTGTGTCACCTTAAGGTGACGATGGTAGCAAAATGGTATCACTTTACCAATCAAAATATCCTCCATTTCTAGAGTACCAACAATTTTTAATATAATTTTTATATTAAATTCATGTCGATTGTGATTTCTAAATTAATAATTATATTTATTCATTCATTAAATTAATTTATTTGAAAATATAATTTATGATAAAATTTGAATTTAGTACTGTAGGAGTGGGGTCTATATAGCTTTGAAAGTGAGGCCATTTTTTGTTGTTGAATTTAGATGAATGTGTGTCCTCTATTGGAATTTAAGATGAAACAAGATGGCACTGCAAATGTTCCACAATCACCATTCACATACATAAAAGGATAATAGGTGATAATAAGTAACTTAGTAACTTAGTTTTATTTCTGTTTAATCATTAAATATTGAAGATAACTTAATTTTTACTCGTAAATTTGAAGATGAATAAAATGTACATAAATTTAAAGAAAAATTATTGCCATCACTCGACTGTAAATACCTTAATTTCAGCTTTGATTTAGCCATATTTTACATAGAATTATATGCATTTTTGTAAATGATCACCCATTCGCTGGTACAACAAATTCCACTAGATGTCAGTCCATTTGATTTTGAATCTTAATTATATTTTAATACCTTGACTAAATACATAGTCACAAGGTTTGGTTTTAATGAAAGAAAATATCGACATCATGTCAACACCTAAATACTGCTGTCTGATAATATGAGTTTCATTTATTACTTTGAAATTCAGTATTTGGAGATTTGATATTTTATTTACATGGCGCTGTTGACTCCGGGTCAACATCGTGTTCATATTTTCAAACCCTGGTCTTGAGGTGGTGCGAGATGGTGTTGACACAGATTAGTGTATTGAGAGAATTTGGTTGTCAAACGGTTAATGTTTTGAATTTGTTCAGGATGGTGACTTTATTTGAAGTTTTTACCATTCATTTTCAAATATGACACTTTTTACTTTGTTTCAATAAATACATTTTGGGACGGTGTTTTTTCTGATGAGCAAATTTTTTGTATTTGTGTTGGGTTTTGTGCAATAAACCTCATGGTAAACCTTCTGGTGGTGTAGGTCGACACAAGATTAACACCTCCAATAAGAAGAAACAAACCTACAGACTCACAGGCATACACTCACAATGTTTGTTTTATTTGCCACAAAAAGCAACCCTCGTGTAACCCCATAGACACCAAGTTACAAATTGCGCATTCTATTTACCATGGTATCATCTTGGTGTTCGCAGTGTATTTGTTTTTTTTTTTGCCAAAAAAGTGTCGAAAGTGTTATCTGGGGTGACACTATCTGGTACCTACTCGTGAAGAGGTGTGAGTTGGTGTCAGGTTGGTGTCATCCTGTTGACACTGAGCTCAGTTTCAAGACATTAAAACAAACCTGGTTGGTGCTTGGTGTCGACCATAGCTTAACCTTTCCATGGAAAATAAAATCAACCTACAGTATGACAATTGCAGGGCTAAACAGGGTGGTCCTCGCTTGGTGCTAAATTTTTTTTCTTGATCTATTTATCTAATAAAGTATAAATTCACATCCACTGAAGCCCAGTTGTACTAATTAACTTTTTACTGGTTTAACTGATAAAATGTGTGGGAAAATAAAGTTCAACCTTACTCATTGGCTGTTTGACTATTTGGCACAACCAGCAGGCACTGAATGTAGTGGTGAACAAAAAATCCACAATTTCAATCAAGCTTTTAGATACCTAGAAAATACAGCAATTTGTACACACGTTGCAAAAAATGTTTGTCGTTTAATAAGTCTCACTAAATGACCTAGTTCTAGATGGTCTTTGAAACCTTACCTCAAAAAATGCGATAATTTCCACAATAACCATTGTTGCTAGTTTTTCACTCTCCGTTTCCTTTTTTTATTTTTTATTTTTCCTTTAAGATTAAATTTTGCAAAGATTACATACGTGTGTCGTAGTTAACGGTGTTCCGCATGCACGGCGAAGCAATAAAACCAGTTATTATGATACTTCCTCCATTTCTACTGTTTATGGACGAGTGGAAGTTGGCGAGCGCGACGCTACCTAAGTTTGGTCAGCAGTCATACAGGGGACATAAAATTACAGAGTATGACTGTTTCAAATTTATCACCCACAGGTCTTACGCTCACACGATTAACCAGGGAAATCAAACAGCTACATGTACATGTTAGGCTAATATAAAATAAATACCATAATTTACACAAGTTCGGGGGAAAAAAAATGTAAATTTTAAATTTACTATATCCCATTTCATTTTTTGAAGAAATGAAAAATATTTTTCAAAAAATTCACGCTAAGACGTGCTCCTAATCGCTAATTTATGAGGTTTTGCTGTTTTTTTTTTTTTTTTTTTTTTTTTTTTAAAGTGTGACAAAAAACCAGTTTTCTTCACCTATCCTTGCTGGTCTGAAAAAAAAGTACAAAAATCATTATTGCAGCTAAAAATTCCTACTTAATGTTCGAAACGCTGTCGTTTAGCTCCACTATAATTTCAAATAAAATTAATAGTTTAGAAAACTGATATCATAATTTTTCACCTACTTTCGTGAACTTGAAATCTTCAAAAAAATAAAAAAAAAACAGCGTATAACTTAAATGGAAATTCAAGTCTTGATTTTAGTGGGTTTCACTTGTATGAGAAAGTGTATCAGTCGAATGATTTATGTCGAACTAAATTACGGTACCTACTTCTTTACCCACGCAGCCACTCGATCATTAAAAGAAGGCGTTATTCCAAAATGTTCGATAACTATTTTACCACGATGACCATTTCCACAGGCAAACCAGGCGTAAAAAGTTTTCATAGATATCTTAATTTCATTGCATAATTAGGTATTAATTTTCATAAATTATTCAATTTTTACTCCCATAATTTAAATATTTAATCGAGTACCCACTCTCAGAACTTATGCCGTGGACACTCTCGTACACGATTTATTTCTGAACTAGTTTCTCCGAGTTCAAAACAACATTAGGCATTATTTGTTCCACCAACGATAATAATCCAATTGGACATTATCATACATTAAAAATGTCAACGTATTTCCACATGAGGTGCCATCGGTCCTTCGCGATCCTTTAAGATTTTCAAAATGGTGGTTTTTTTCAAATTCTAGGTGGGCGGGAGTGTTTGAGGCTATCTCAGCTCATAAAAATGACAAGTCACTATAAGAGTATTTTCTTTGACTTTATTGGTTTTTCAAAAATATCCATGTAATCAAGTATTTTTTTCTAAATTGACAATTCCTGGAAAATTATCAATTATTGATAACTTGACCAGTGGAAAATTGATTTTCATTCATCTTAACATGAATTTTATCTGTAATGGTTATATATCGTAGTTAACAGAACATTTAAAATACACAAGTTGGTAAAAGAGTGTATTAAACAATAAATTTATAAAACATGAACAATAATAACATCAAGAATTAAAAGAATTAGTTAGATTGTAAAAGACTTAGTTAAGAATGAAATAGAATGAATTAATAATTATTATAGAAATACAAAACCTGAGATTATATAGTATTTTGATTATTAGTCTAAAGAGGAGGTTCAAGTGAATTTACAGAGTGTTGGAGAAGGGTTTTAATCTTATTGGTTAATAGAAATATATGTAGGTACATGAAATATGACTAATGGTCTCGTAAGAATATGACATAAAATGGTTGTTCACAAATAATTTAGTGGAAATTAGTATATATGCAAGATTGCAAAAATAGTATAACAAGAAATGAGTTCATATGACTTGTGTAAACAAAGTAACTGTTTATGTAGGAAGATAACATCATCAGGCAAGTCTTGACTTGTAGAAATGACGTGAGAATTTGTGAATGGAATAAGAAGAGAAAATAAATTGAAAGTAATGATGATGATGATGATAATTAATTTACGAATTTAGGAAGTATTATGAACGATACAAAAATATCATTACATTATCTCAACTAATAACCAGTACAAGGGCGTATACAGCTCCGTCTTAAAGGAGGAGTCCACACATTGTCAATGGTCTTTTCTGACTGCCCCCAACAATAAAAATTTTCCAAAACTGATAAAAATACACACTTATTGGAGTTCAAGCCTTTTTTATTGACTAAGCTCTAATATATGCCCTTGAACCAGTAATCACAACCTATAACCAGAAAGATTGTTTTGGTGAAGCAGAACATAATAACCAGTAACCAAAACAGTATATTTTGAACCAAAAACCGGTAACCAGTAACCAATACATAGCTTTTTATTTGTTCCCAGTAACCAGTACCCAGTAACCACAAAAATGTCTCTCACTTACAAGCTCTATTATCTACAAATTTTACTATAGAATTTTTCTTTCGTCTTATGGAATTTTTCAATTTTTATATGAAACTTTTTAATTTTCATAAATAACTTTTTGCATTTTCAATAAAACTATTTATCATCAGCGGGCTCCGTTTGATTTGAGACTTATAATCGTCCAAGAAGAAAACCTTGGTGAAAGAGAGAGAGAGAGAGAGAGAGAGAGAGAGAGAGAGAGAGAGAGAGAGAGAGAGAGAGAGAGAGAGAAAGTGAGAGAGAGAGTGAGAGAGATCCATAATGTGAAAGAGTGATGGACTAGTTTTTTTTTGTTTTTCACACTTTTCTCTTTTTCAGTTTACAAACAATAAAGAAGTGAGGAATATACGAGGAAGAAAATCTAAAAGTTAGCACTCGGGAAGCTACAGACTTCCTCTAAGGCTTAAAATCTTCTTTAGGACAACCTACTTGCTAAGAGTACTCTCTTACCTCTTTTATTCTCCCCCTTGGTTTTTTGTATACAGTGGATATAATAAAGTCTGTGACTATATAGTTCTGGACCATTAAAGCTCCATAAGACCAATGTAATTTTTAATGTAAGAACATGCTGGCGAAAAAGTAGGCAATCCTAGCGATCTTCCTCGTATTTTTAACGTTTTGCTTGAATACAACCAATTTAGAGTACATCTGATGAAAATATCACTTAAATTCACGAGGATAGTGTACATAAACACAAGGCAAAATACGTCAAATGGTACGTTCTGGTTGCTTATTTAGCGCCGGCATGTCTAACCAGAAATCATCTTTCGTTATTGGTCCGGTACTACTTATATAGGTGGTCAAAGAGTAAAGTGTATATATATATATGCTTACACTTCAATAACCCATAACCCTTAAACATATTTTTTACATTTCAGACGCAGCCGAAGCACGCGGACCTAGAGACTTGATCGCCATCGTATCAACGATGTTGGCTGCACTGTTGGGAGCAATTCTGGTGAAACTCGGCGTGCTCATCGTACTTTCTGTGATAAGCGTTGCCATCGGAAAATTGCTGCTCGTTGTACTGTCGTTGAAAACGCACCATAAATCGTATCCGCAGCCCATCATTTACGAGAAAGTATATTATCCTCACGGCAGTGCCCATCGAGACTGGCGGCCACATGCGGGACATCCGTACCTTGACGATGTTTCGGCGTACGATCAGCCCCATTATCAACGATAGAACTCTGTCGAACTCTCGAGTGCGTGCCACTGATTTTCCGTTCGCGAATTTCCCTTATACGCGAGAAGACCACGAAGTTACCTATACGTGTTTTGCTGCGGAGACGTCATTTTCAAGCTTGGACGACACAAAAGTTGAATAAACAACCTTGAGTTGTGCCGCATGTGCGACGAAACGAAATATAATTGCGCCCAATCGTTACGGTTTTGTGGGTAGGCCTACATTTTTGGGCTTCGGTCGAATGAGTTCACGTTACGTCGTTTCTCGTGCCAGTGTACGACCCACCACCTTACCTCAATCAGTGGAAACAAAATTTGGACGAACTGACCTTTGTCGGAAACGTCTAACTGGTAAAAGTTTCCGGTTTCCGTTGCAAAGGTCAGCTACACCATCACGTGCCGCCTCCTCATTAATCTCGTTCGAGTCGACCAAACTGGATTCTAAGGGGTATGGTTTTTCGGGCGAAGACGTCACAAGATAAAAAATGGAAGAAAAATTATGCTAATGTATGACTTTCAAACCGAGTTGACGTTGATTGTTTCTAGGCTTATGCGCGGGTCGTTCCTTGAAAATGACGAAAATTGACGATATTTATTTCTGGGATTTCAAGTATTATTTTTCAAAAAAATAATCTCCCTGGAGAAGGGGAAAACCACATTTTATCCACGAGGAACGAATTAATTCGATGGTTATTTGTGATGCAAGTGTACAAAGTAGGTGATTTTGACACGAATTGAAATCACCTACTATGCATATAGTATACACGGGTGTCACACATTATTTTTTGCAACACCCCTTCGAAGAAAAAAAAAAGTTGAACCAAGAAAAAATTAAAGTAGGTATTGTTTTTATTTTAAAACCTATCAAATGCTGTAGCGACGCTCTCCTGTAATTGGCAAAAATTGGCACGTCGTGAGACCCGTGTCTAAATCCCAGAGATGATTTATATGCATATTTTTTTTGCAACACTTGCTAATAAACTTTATTTTTATACGCACCTTGACGATGTATAAAGTAGGCAATTTTAGAACCATTTAAGATCGATGTATAAAGTTTTGCACCAACTATTTACTACTGAACATAGTCTAATTTCGTCATTTAAAATTTTTTGTTTTTGTAAAAGTTTCTCCGCTACGGGTATTTGACCTTTGTACACCTATGTTTGAAGGCCAGCACCATAGCCACTTCACCATAAGATTTGATTGAATGAATGGGGATAGTTTACGCTTGTATGTTTCCCATCTGCAAAAATATTCATTAAAGTGAATTTTTTTTTTGGTTTTTTAGGGGGAGGAGGTGTTGCCAAAAATAGTATGTGACACACATGTATATAGGTGATTGATACTCGTATGATTTGCATCACTCGCCTTTGGCTTCTGCTGCAAAAATCACCCTTGGATCAAAATCACTTATTTTATACACTTGTATCACAAATAACTATTCTGAAATCCCTTAAGGTGTATAAAGTTGCCCATGCGCACAAGCCTGTGCATAAAGAATTTACAGTTGGTGCACGAAGAAACACATGCCCACAAGATGGTACATAATGTAAAAAAACTGCTGATAAAGATCAATCTACATTGTATATTGTTCTAAAATGATATATTCTAATTACCATCAAGAGGCATATAACTGTCTACTTTATTGACAGGTGTTGCAAAAAATTAATTTTTTGGGTGATTGCACGAATCATAATTAACGTTGGTTATTCAATAATGAATTTATTATGTAAATTTAGTGTTTCAATATATATATCATTTCCCTTAAAATGCAATAAATTACACCCTTCCATAATAAATATTCTTTCGTCGAGTAGGAGTTTCATCATCATGTCTCTAAAAATATTACCTTTGACACGAATATGTAAAAAAAAAATTCTCCACGACCAAGGCAAAATTCATCTAAAATTGGACCAGCTACCATTAAACAAGAATTGAACATAAACCACTAATTTTAAGGGAATTTGTTAAAAATGCAGGAAATGGTTTGGAATAAAGATTTTTTTTTGACTGGATGGTGTTGGCTACTTAAGAAGAAATCAGTCTAACCATTTTCCCCATTCAAATTCAGAGAAATGAAAACTTTTCTAATTGGTTGAAAAATAGTAACATTTAAGAAATGTATACGGGTGTTGCAACTTATGAGCAGTCTACAATCTGATATTGGTCATTCAAAGTTAATTCAATGTTACCAACTTATATTTCCATTTATCTTTTTAAAATTTTTAATGTAAAATGTTAACCAGCATTGGAACAGTGTTTATGAAATCAAAAATAACTTGAAAAACATAAACCACGATGGAATTTTTCCTATATTTTATTAACATACCTAATATTTAATTTAGCGATAGATGGTTGAAAATAACATAATTGGTGATGATTGGGAAGATTATTATCTATCAAATAAATAAAAAAATCAAGTTCTTAGCCTTCTGAGTTATGGAGATAGGTAGCCTACTGGTTGGTAAGGTATTTTCATAATTTTCATGGAATGACCCTCATGTACTCTCTCTTTCTCTCTCTCTCTCTCTTCGAATGATACTCAGTAATAAGTACAAAAATATTTATAGTAACACTGCATGATGAACTCGTACGGAAAAACTGACTAGTAATTAATACAAAGGTAGAAATAATATTAGTTTCGTCTAGATACTTTCGCTCTACGATTTTTAAAATCTAAGAAGATTTTAAGTTTATTTGGATTATCTGGTCATAATAGGCAATGTTTTTCGATTTAATGTGGACTGTATATAAGGAGAAAATATAATTCAGTCAATAAAAATTTATTTGGTTATATTTTCTCTATTTAATCAGCGATATGGTTTCATACATTTCTAAAAGAATATCATTCGCGAGAATCCGTCCTAAAAGAAGAGTAGTTTGAAGGAAATGCTTTACAAAGATTCAATCATTGACCAACATGAAAAAGACATACAAAGTTGAATAAATTTAAAAATTGAAAAAAAAAAAATGAATTAGACAAGTAGTAAGGAAAGAATCAAAGAATCTATAGTGAACCAAAATTTTCAAATTATAAAATTACAGATTTTAGAGTAATGTTGCAACGGAAATTGTTTGAATAACTTCATAAAATGATTTTAAACATAATAAGTTAACTCTTGGACTCGTAACAGTCTCGGAGTCTTTATTTAAGTGTGTAGGTATTTGTACACTATTTAGTTTACAATAATTATTATCTTCATGTAGCACGTTCCGTAGGTACTTTACCAACAATTAAAAACAACGGTGTTAAGATAAAGAAGATCTTTTGTAAACTATAAATTTTATAAGAATTCCGCAATCATGGTTCACAACATTCAATGCCACTTATGTTAACAGAAATGTGTGAAAAAAGAAACCAAGCGAGCATTACACGTAGGTATTGGTGAGTGTGTTATTATTTGATGAACGAAAAAAAATTACACTAAGACAATCTTTCAGCAAACGAATGTTTTTTACTCGCTAGTCCGAGATGGGTGTGAATGTATGAACTAACATTCCAACAGGTAAAAAGATCCGCATAATTTTATGATTCTATTAGCACATTAGTAAATATTGACCCGTTGGAGTGTTGGAGACCTATAATATACCTAATATTTGTGTCTCACGTATAATTATTCGACAGAATAATTTGTTCACTAAATTAGAGGGAAGTGAAATTGAATAAAATTTATCACATAAGGTTAAGGACCAATTAAATTAGGAATTTTACTAGACATCGAAAATAATCACGCCATAATGACTCAAAATTATATAAGTTTTTTGTCACAAGTCAAGTTCGTAGAATAATTTTATAGCAGAAACGTTCACTGAACATTTTTTATCGAAGTCAGGGACGTTCTGACCAGAGGAGTGAAGGGGATGAGTCACCCACTAGCCAAAAAAATCATTCGGCAAATCGGTAAATTTTGAGAGCAGTTAACAGAATCAAGTATTTTTAACTGACTTCAAAAAAAAAGGTTGTTATCAATTCTATTAATATAGGTATAAGGGTATAGGCTTTTTTTTTTGTCGGCAAATTCGAACACGTTCACCCTCTCTCTCGAAAAATTCTTTTCCAATGTCCCTGTACGAAATAAAAATTAAAACAAAATTATATCAACAGCCTGGTCTAATTTAAAATTGAGAAATTTAACTAAGAGTAAAAATTACATTTGGTCTGTTTTAACCAAAAAGCCGAAAGGAAGAAAAAAAAAGAACAGCAACAAAATTTTGGAATCAATTATCTTCTTATGGGAATACTACCTAAATCAAAAATTTTAAAATTAGAAAAAATGAAGCAGAAAAATAGACGATAAAGTGAATCAAATTTTCAAAATAAAAAAAATTGTTTCAAAGCCAATTCGCACCTCTGCCACCTCTTTGAATGTCGGATATCAGCGCTTTCTCAACACAATTCATCATCGAAATAAAGACCACTCGAATTTCCATTAAATCTCTCAACGACAGTATCTACCTATCTGAAATTAATCGAAAATTTTTTCAATATTGAACGCTAATTTTAATTTATTTTACTTCTCAAATTTTAAAATAAGTAGGTATTTTGGATTACATATTTGGAACTTATTGGTCCCTTGTACTTTCAATGATGGGTTACACATTCGGATAATTTTTTGAACTGAATCTTATACACAGTTATTGATAATATCTAACATTCCTGGGCCTACCTCCTTACAAACTTATAAACAGAAATAAATTAAGAGGGCGTTTTTGCGGTAAAGTTAAAGAATGTTTCACTTCAAACCAATGCCAAAAGTGAGTAGCGATGTAGACTCATTTTTAAGTAGGTTTCTATGAAAATCCGCTCATTAATACTGGTGTCATGGAATAACCTGGGTGTAGGGGTTGGTACGTTCTTCATTTCATAACTCAGAGAAAATTTTGGCGCCAAAAACTCAAATTCATATAGGTAAGCATAAATATTATTATATCTAAGTATATTGCGAGTTGTCGGTTTGGGGATTTGAACTAGTAACCTACAGGTAGTAAAAACAACGACACACTGCATGGCTAAAAAGCCAATGGAATAGCCTACGGGCTGTAGTGCATACATAACACTTCCCCAGTGTTGCAACGTAAGCATGTCAATAGAGGGCGGAGCTAGACTGCTGTGAATCGACACACAAACTTCGCCCATTATGCTCGACACTACTCTAAGGAGGGGGAAATGGAGGTGGTAGAGTACTCATCCTACGTTGATTTCACCATTTCTGTAGGTTGTCAGCTTGGGGATTCAAACTGGAAATCCACACATTGTAAAAACAGTGAAGCACCACGCGGTTATAATGCCAATAATATGGCGTAGGTGCGATAGTGCATACAGTCCACATCCTTATGTATGCATATTATAATTATACGTGCATTTATAAATCAAAGTGACTTCCAGGTTACGCACTGTTAAACAGACTTCCACTGTATACACTCAGTATGTACTAAATGTAGATCTGACATCATGCAATGTGCCTTCTAAAAGTATATCATTTTTAGTAAAGAGTTACAATCCAACTTCAATCCCTGTTGCCCAATATGGTGGAAAGTCATTTGGTAATTGTCTATCTTCATACATCTGAATCAAATGTAGAAAATAAAAATGATGTTGGTCTCCGACTTTTTTTGGAAGTCGCTTTGCTTGATCAATCACGATCTGATCGACTTTTTAAAAATATCGATTTTTTGGTCTGGATCAATCATTTTTTTTGATCTCTATTACTGAGCCAGTTCTTACTTAGTATTCTAAAGGTACACTATTTTTAATGAGCTGTATGAAGTTGCGGTGCTATTTTCCATGTTTTTTGGGGCGTGAAGTTTGAATTTTGTGTTAAATTTTTCATTTAATCTTTTAGGGTAAGTTACAGTGCCGTATCCAAAATTTATTTGTGGGAGGGATTATAGAATTTGAGAAGACAATATCGCAAGCGGAGACTCAAGGGCGTAGCTAAAGGGGTTAAAGAGGGTGATTGCTCTCGTGGCATAATTTTTATTTACTTTTTTTGGTTCTAATTTCTTAAATTTGGAAAAAATTTTTGGTAATAAATATGCGATAGCGAGGATGCTCAATTTCTCAAATTTTTTAAGCTTCAATAGTGAAAAAAAGAAGAAAAAGGTCGTTAAATAATTTTTTGCCCCCTTGAAGAAATCCTGGCTACGCCCCTGAGCGAAGTGATCGAGATAAAATTATTTCCATGTATTTCTTATAAGTTCTAGAACATATATTTTATATAGTAGTTTGTTTTGATGGAGCCCGGATCCCTGGGAGAGGGTTGACACCCAATTTCGCTGGGACATGGATGCGGCTCTGTTAAGGTAGAAGTAAATTTTTAAAGCCCTTTTTCTCCGAGACGACTACATGAATTTCAAAAAATTTTCACGTTCTGATCAAAATTCTTGCACTCAATTCATAACCACTGCTAGACGTGTGTTACTGTGTCGAAATATTTTTATTTTTTTCATTTTTACATATGTATAAAACATGAACGTAGAAAAAGTTATATTCAAAATAAAAAAGTGAACAAAATTTATAATATAAAATAACATACTGATAAGTTGAATTCGTGATGATTCTATTTTTACTGCTTTGATTGAAAGGAAATTCTGTTAAACGACTCCAAAATGAACCACTTTTATACTCTTACTTTCAATCATTTTGCTCTCTGATAAACCTGTAATATGAAATTTTTCACTAGTAATTCAGTTATGAATTTGTTGAAGATAATCCATAAAGCTGGACAAATACCTGCTTGCTGTAGTAATCCCTGAGCTATATCACTTGGAATATTTTTGTATAAGTTGGAGTTGGAAATAGGTGACAGACTTTTTATTGAAGATGGAGCAACGCTGGTTTCTGCCGACGGTTTGACCTATTTTTTATTTTTTTTTATTTTTAATCCAACAAACTGATAAAATAAGGAAAAATTGTAAGATGAATAAAATTTATAGGTAAGCAGTAGCGGATTTATGAAGTATCAAAAAGGAGAGTAGGTTGATTTGTACCTATGAGACTCACGAGCAGCAAGGAAGAGTTAATGAAATGGAGAACGAAACGAGAGATTAGAAGCTAGTTTTTTATGAATAAATTATAGATGTAGTCCTTTAATGTTGAAATTATAAAAAATTTTCGGTCTCCATTTATATTTTAGGAAGGTGTAATAAAGATCAGGCGCAAAAACTGATGTAAAATTAAAACTTACCCATTTAAAAAACAATTTCATTAAAACACATCAGTGAAAATTATTTTAAAGTTGCGAAATGTTCGAAATAAAATTTTTGAGGTTCAGAAGAAAAAGCAACATCTTAAGCACACGGACATACTAATACAGTAAAGACGAGTCCGAAATTGTCAAACGTCCTGATTTTGAAGCACTTAGGAAAATTGACTTGAGATTCTTCAAAAACAAAAAATTTGGAATTTTTGGTCAGTGCCTCAAAAAACGTAAGATTGACGTGTAACATAAGTTGAATACGGCAAAAACGTTAACAATTTGGAGTAACTGTTGGGCTAGGAATTCCTAATAAAACAATTGATTTGAAATTTGAATTTGGCGTCAGAAAAAAACACAATACACACAAGAATTTGAAAACAAATTCATGAGAATTTTCGTTTTGTCACACTTTCCTTAAATCCGCCACTGCCCCAAATACGTACTTACCACCACCGGTGTTCTTTTCAAACGACTATTTGCATGAATACTATTTGTTGTTTTTTCAAATTGAGAAGGCTCGTTGGATATCTTTACTATTTCCTTTATTGCTTCTGGTTTTTGTTGCGACGATTGCTGAAGTGGTGGATTTACACGAGTGACCGAAGCGTAAGACATGTGCATTATGGGTGAACTATAGTTTATGCTGGGTGCTGGTAACTGTTGAATCAGAATTTCGTTTCCATTCGCGTCGCCATGGTCGGAATTTTCTGACGAACATTCCGAACAAGAACAATCACAGTCGTCAGAGTCTGTAATAAATATAGATTAAAGAAGAATAACAATAAGATAATGGTATTGGGAACTGAAGATTGTTTTTACTTACCAGAGCATAGATTGGCCGCAGATTCTTCAACGATAATTTGTTGAGCTTTTTCTTCAGCAGCTGCCAGTAAAGTTGCATTGTTTACGGACTTGGCATAGTAATACAAATCCATAAACAAATCGTGTTCATTCAAGTGCTTTGCTATAGTGAATGCGTAATCGCTAAAATTATGTCTACAATAATGAAAAAAATTAAATTAAATTGAGGTAGAACTTTGGAAAACTGAAAAGGGATGATTATTATCAGCAGTGGAAATCGCAGAGAAAAACATAATTACTCGGAAATATTGAATTAGAAGGGTTACAGTAAAATTTATAAGAAAATTTGGACTTCGACAGTTGAATAGAAACAAATGTTTGTAAGCATGTATCGTAATATAATTTTGCTCATAAATATGATTTACCCTACCAAGTTTTCTAGATGACCAATTGATTTGAGTTTTATCAGCTGAAATTATGAAGCGATTAGCTCCTCCCGGTCATGACAGCTATTATACTCGGTAGTATTTACTACGTAACTTAATTTAGTGTTTAGAATAATTGTCTCGTAGCAAAGAAGGTAGAACATTTAAACAAAAACTACCGAGTGCTATGGATTACATTTTGAGATAAATATCATACGGGAGGAAGGGGATATAGGAAAGTTTAAAGCCATAAGTTCGTTCTCAAAGGAAGATAACACGTTAATTTTGCAATATTTTAAAATTCAGAGAGGTAAGAATTTAAAAAGACTAGTGATCATTTAAAAACATGTTTTAAATGATGGAAGGAAGTACTAAGTTAAATTAATGAAAAATATTTAAAAAAAAATTATATATATGTACAGGGTGTCTGACGAAACGCCTCTGGAAACTTTAGGTATAGATAACTGGTTTCCACTAAGAAACAATGTTATGTACACATAATTACATTACGTTTTTTTAAAGGCAAATCCACCAGGTGAAATTTCAAGGTAAGTAAAAGCAAATTTTTAAAAAAATTTCCAAAACAAAAATTTTGAGAAGATATTTCGGCTTAACTTTTTACCAAAAACAAAAAAACTTATGTAGGTTTTTTACCTATCTTTAATACTGAAGGATCTACAGAAACTTCTGTATTTCAGCAATTAGAACTGGATGGAAGGGGCAACAATGAAACTTATGAAAAACCTGGCCGATATATCGGCTCAAAAATTTTGTTCTGGTAATTTTTTTGAAATTTTGTTTTGACCTACCTTGAAACTTCACTTGGTGCATTTGCCTTAAAAAAAAAATGTTATGCAATTATGTGTACATAATATTGCTTCTCAGTGGAACCTAATTATATCGATAGACGATATCTGCATTCAAGGGGTTTCGTTAGACACCCTGTGTATTATCGATATTATAAAATTCAACCACAATTTTTGTATATTTATCGGCGATTTTAACAACATTCGCAACATTTTAATTTTGAAAAAAGCTGCTCTTTTTTCACTTTACAATTTCTTAGCTATATTCAAGCTACAAGGCTGGGGTTTGTACCATTGAAAAGAGGAGAAAATTTTTTCGAGTTCACTAACAAAATTAATTTTTTATCGTCGTTAGTTTTTCACAAATTGGCCAAAAAAAAAACAGCAAATTAATGAGAAATACGTATATGGCAGAGAAAAATTTTCAGTGATGACCCTCACTATTTTTTAACGACAAATGCATTTCCACCATCAGATTTCAACTAAAACACATTAGTAACAAGATAACGGCGAGAGAAATACAAGGACAAAACTGGGTACTCTGCATATTACAATATAGGTAGGTACGTATATATATATGTATGTATGTATGTACACGTATACAAAATGCTCTCTGCATAATTTTTCGCTATCTATTGGACATTGAATGTAACACGCATATGTATATGATTTTGATCATCTAGGATTTATAACTTGAGCGGGTGGAGAGGGGCATGGCTCCCTCCTCCTACGCTAGTAAGCCTATAAATTGATGATAAACTTCTTCATGAAGGAAGTAAAAAGATTAATCTCTTGTTGAAACGAATAATGATCATTTGGAATTGCTGAGGTCGATTACCAGGGAGATTTATTATCATTGGGATTTGACACACAAAGTGTCTGCTTTGAAAACAGGATAATGGACATGAATCCATTGAACGCAATGCTAAACAAATCCTCAATTAATGATTTTTATGGTTGGTTTTGAATTGGATGCTTGGTATTGATTTTATTTTCCATCATTCATTTAAAAAAATCATTCACATTGAGAGTAAAATGATTCTTATCGAAAAATACCATCTCAAAAATCGCCAAAAAAACCTACAGAAAAAAATGTTCATCATCCCGTTCTCAGGCCTCTTATCAGAAAATGACACTAGCATGCAACAAAGGTGTTGATCCCAATACTCCGTTCAGCAAAATATGGTTGTTGAAATAGAACACAACTTGTAACGACTGAGTATCAAATATGATAGAGGACGAATGAGAAACAAAAAACAGCATCATATCACTTTCACGATCAAAATGTCTGCCATTACTAAGTTATAGACAATTTTCAATCTCATTTTTATCTATGAAATTCATGTTTATTGTGATTTCCAAATTAATAATTATATTTAGATAATCATTCATTTAATTAAATTATTTGAAAAAAAAATTTCTTATAATTTCCCATGGACCTGAATAAGGGGCAAGGAAATTCAAATTCGGTACCCAAGGAGTGGAAATAAATAGGTTAGAAAGTGGTGCCGTTTTTCATTGCATGGTTTAGATGAACGTGCATCCTGTATTTTATTTACTTAATACACTGGACAAGCAACAACTTTACGTATTTCACATGAGTTTCATGTACATCGGTGCCACGCAACTTAATGTTGTTAATAAAATATGTGAAAACTGAAGTAAAATAATTCAAAAGAAATTGAAATTTGGAAACGTTGTTTTAATGCACAGCAACCATCTTTCTTCGAGCGGAGAATCATCTGTTAACTTTCGAACAAAGAATTTTTTAGATTATTTTCTTAAAAAACATGCGTCATTTTGTTCTGGAACACCACTGCTAATATTTACAGATCGATACTCACCTTAGAAGGTAGTGAAACAGTTTTCGTGAGATATTTCTGACTGATTTATAAAACTCGGCTTCGATAGATTGACACATCGGTCGCACAGGGGCGTAAAAACTTCCCACAGCCGTTTGTATTTGTAAATATTTTTCAGTTGGGGAAGAGGTAGAGGTGAAAATATGATTCGTAATCATCTTCAACAAGCTCGAACATGTAAGAGAATTCGTATCCCAATCCATAGCCAGCAAAATGTTTATAGCCTTGTCTATGTAATCTCCATTCAGGTACTGGGTAACCTTTTGCAAGGAAAAAATGATCATCTTCAATGCAAATACAATACTATTGAACCCAATTATTACTACAGCACGTAAAAATTGTACCAAAATCTCAGGTGTGAGAACTGCAATTCCAAAAAAACGTAGAATGACTAATGGGCCTGTGCTAAAATTCAACAATAGAAAACAATCGTCAGCTTGAGAGTCGGTGATATTCTCACTCTTAGAACCCGCTGTTACGTTCCATTGCATTTCCGTTAATACGGGCGGCTCAGACTGTGATCGTTGAGCAAAATAAACAGATAAGTCGGTAATATTGCTGGGTGTAACATCTTCGCTGGTGGCCTGCATTTTTATGCAGCTTAGAGCGAAATCAAAACATTGTATTTCACCGCGATTACTGGCCACGGCAACCATGTAACCGTCGGCGTGCCATCGTACCAAAGATGGCACGAAAACAGTTTTGACCACATGCGTTAGAGTTCTCGTTTGGTTGTACAACACTAACGTTCCATCGGTGCAACCGAGTAGCAAATTTCTACGATCGGGGCTAAATTCTGCAGAGCACACGTTGCTGCGAAGTGGAATGGAAACAACGTTCGATCTTTGTAGACGAGAAAATTTCATAATTTCGAAGGTGCTGGTTTCGACGCTGATATCACCCTACAAAAGAATAAATACAATTATAGTTGGGTAATTTTTGGGGGAACAGCTGAACGCTGCTAATTTTGATAACTTGAAATTTTTCGACTAATATGGCTATTGTCTGGGGACAAATTTGGAAAAGAAGATGATTTAATACTTTTGATCTTTCTGAACAAGTTGAACTTCTTTTTTTTCCAAATTCTAAAATTTTGTTACAATTTTCAAGTTCCAGATTGAAATTTGCTGATGGAAATTAATTCTCGCGATGAGCTACGGTAGATTATTTTTAGGAAATTAAATAAAAAATTTTTCATCGTCATGGTGTCAATCATATGGGTTTATAGCGCGACGCTTTTGGATCTGGGTTCAGAATAATTTATTTAATGACTTAGAATATGGGAATTCAGATTTTCTGGACAATTCTGATGGCAAATAGATGATAGATCTAAATCTGTGCAAAATTTTTACGTATAAATTCATTGTTGAAAAAACAATTTTTTTTTCTAAATTGTAAATTTGGAAAAATACACATTGTGTTTCTTCAATTTTAGGAATAAACTGAATAATTCGTACTTATCGTACTTTTATGTTAAAATATTGATTAAATTATAAAAATATTTCTTACTGAACGATTTGAAAAGTTTGAATTTTATTTAATATCTAAAATTCATTTTATTGAAAGCAAGAAATGATTTTTTATTGATGTAAGAACAAGCGAACAGTTTTCTTATTACATCGAATTATAAATGTTGGTTAAGTTATTTAATTTTTGGACAGCTGGTAAGGCAACATTATTTTTAAATATGTGGATCCACAAAATTTCATCACGGAAAGGCATCCTCGAGCAAAGCACGATATTCAGATTAGAAAAAGAGATATACTTATTCCAGAATAAAAAACAAAAATTATTTTACCTAGCAACACGTGGTGTTCGAATTAAGAGGATTTCGATGGATTCCCTCTAAATTAAATAATGTGTCCTACACAAGGCTAAGCTAAAGTAAATTTTTCCTTCTAACAGCGTTATAGAATTGGGACACTTGAAAATGTTAATTCGAGACCAACCGTTGCCGTCATTTTCTCGACACAAAATGGTGGTGCGTTCAGTTAATCTGCTCTCTCGCATGTGACTGAAAAATTCGCGCTGGTAGATTTGACCACCCCTTTTTCCCTTTTATTAACATGAAAAATAATCGCCAGACGCTACACAAAATGGATGCCTACGTTGCCGAAACCAAATAAAATAACTGAAATTATAATACGAAAAATATTCGTTTCTTTAACTCAAAGCATTTGCAGTCAAAATTTAAGAAAAAAATTGACCATCGAGTGCAGATAACCTGCATATATGATAAAGCAACTTGTATGATTTAATTAGATCCTCTTTTATAAGTTCTTACCTCACGGGAAATTTTTTGCTGTACACCGTACAACACATTTGGTTCAACAGAGCCGAAAGCCATGCACAACAAATCGTGTTCGGTACGGTAATAGCACAATATTTCTAATTTAGAGCTGAATAAAAATAAAAGAAATTAATGGTTTTTTTTTTTAATTTTTTTTTTAGTATTTGTAAAACGTATTAAATGATGTACTCAAATTACAAATATTTACCCGGCGACAGAGTACACGTGCACATTAGAACGATCAACATCTTTGACAAGAGGACTCCATGGAAAAACATCATTTTCAGAATATTTCCACCAAATGGCAATCTATGCCCACAGAAAAATTAAACTAAATACTACATACATTTTAATTTCACAAATATTAAATTATTTTTGTGGTCTTACCACGTCACCAGTTTTATTGGCACATAGATTTCTGGGCAGTCGTCTTCCATTAGGACTAGGCAGATTAACAGAACTAAATTTCGGTTCCAAGTCATTAAGTTTTCTGTAAATTTTTTTGAATGCTGGCTTTGAATAATGAATCAACGTTAGCTGGGGATCATTGTAACAACAAACGGAGAAGATATTCGTCATCAACACTGCAAAATAAACTCTTTATAATAAAATGAAGAATTGAAAAAAAATATTTTTTTCCGGTACCTACTCGTTTCTATACTAACCATCAGAAACATGAGGTGACAGAAGTTTATCTTTCAGATATTTATCAAATCCAATATTCACAATGTCGCCACTTGAAAGATTTACGAGAATATAGATTATAATTCCAGAATTTAAAAACAAGATCACGGTATCATCCTTCAGCCATTTAAGGCAAACGACGCGATGGCTTTTAACATTTTCCTAAAATTGTAACATTTCAATTTATAGGTAGACGTACTTAACAAGAAAATTATAATTAGCTTAGGTACATGAATTTTACGCTGAATTAATACCTCTAATTCTTTGATTAAATATTTTAATTTCGGTGGCTTTTTATTCGATAGCGTCCAATTGTAATTTCTATCTTGAGCGTATGATTTCTTTTTCTCGAATGATACAGGCCTTGTAACTTCTTTTTTGTCGTAATATCTATGAAAAATTTCGGAAATACACAATTTTCTCAACTGATTTTCTTAATAGGTTTTGATTGGACATGTTCGTACATACTTGTAAGTGCCCAAGTCGTTATTGCTGATGTACACATCATCGTTTGACGTCCAGAAATGAATTTCATATAAGAACAACATATCGTTTTTTCGTTAACATTTTGATCTATGAACTGATTTTTCGGTAAATCAGTCTAGCTGGCGAGTTCATTCACTGCAAAACGTAGAAGAGTTTAGGAGGTCGTTAAGTCCATACAAATATTTTCTAAAAGAACGTAATATTTACATACTACCTAAGCGTTTTCCACACTCTTTAGTACCGTAAAATCATGGCATTGAATTGCATTTTAATTATAATTTATTACTAATTGAAATTCACTTGACGTTGTCCTAGAACATTTAATATCTTCCTGAATAATTGAAGGTAAACTGAACACAAAAATTCTAAATAATTTGACAACCGTTTGACACATTAGCAACCTGTTGTTCTGTTGCTGCGGTATAGTTGTTGTTTACAGCCACGACATCTTATCTATAATATGTTTCGTTGGGTTAACACTTAACAGCAACGCAAGCAGGAAAAAGAAGAGGAGGAGTTTCGGTACAAAACTGGTTTCCAGGCAACTATTTTATTTATTTACAACTTTCCCTTCCCGTAATTTTTCTATTGAACTTGTGGTTCAAGTTCGACATTGTAGTAGCGAAAAATGAGGTTGAAAAAAATGTTTCAAAATTCCAATTAAAATTCTATTAGTTAGTGTAAATTTGGGAACTAAATTAATTTTAATAGTCCAAGCAAACTATAGCTTAAAAAATGACTTAAATAGGAAATAATTGGTAGAAAACTGAATTTTGGTATCTCTGTCGGCTTCACCATCATAAATAAATACCTGAAAATCCCCAGGTGAAGGACTTAACTTCGGCTTTCCCTACCAAGAGGGTTAAAATGGTGGCGCTAAGCCGTTTTTCAAATTTATATCGTTTAATTTTAATTTGAGCGAAAGGTTGTTCAAACAAAACTTAAAGAGGACTAAAGAATCTATAAACAACATTCAACAATTTTTTTTGTCAGGCGTATAGTTTTTGCATAAATTACCATTGAAAATATCTATTTTTCAATTGATGCCTATATTTAAAATAATAAACACATGTGCAGTGTAATGCATGTATACTAAATACAGTAAGTATAGAGTTCAGTTCGCCAATAATTTTATTCACGGGGTTATATACCGACATGTAAGTGAAATTCTCCCCCCCCTCCACAACTAAGATGTAGACTACGAGTAAGTACACTATAGTCGGTATCTCAATCTCATACGAAATGTAATGAAAAATTAGTTGGAGAGGTAATGCGGAAATGTAGTACGGGGAGAATTTCACTTCACATGTTGATCGATACACTGTGTATAAAATTACTCACTAACTAAACTCATTAAGTATACCGTATTTAGTGCCAATGCATTACACTGCGCACGTGTTTATTTTATTATATTTATATAGGAGGTATATTAACAAAAAAAAATAAATATTTTCTATGGTGATTTATGTAAAAACTATATTCTTATATAGATTCTTCAGTTTTCTTTTATTTTTGATTGAACAATTTTTCGCTCAAATAAAAATTAAGTGATATAAACGTGAAAAACAGCTTTGTGCTACCATTTTAATTCCCCTGGGGGAAGCCGAAGTCCTTCACATTGGGACTTTAAGGTGGTTCTTACGGATGGTAAAGCCGACGTATATACTAAAATTCAACTTTTTTCCAATTATTTACTTTTTCAAACATAATTTGCCTGAACTGTAAAAGAAAATATTGAAATAGTAAGAACAGAAAGACGTATCTCCATCAAATTAAAAACAACTGAAACAATAAATCGTTGTACTTAATTACCTATAGTAACACGTGATCCTATGATACATTCCCAAATTCCAATCTCAGTCAAATCTACACATTTTAAGATTCTCCGTTCTGAAAGGTCGGTAAGCGTCCGAATTAAACATTTGTAAAAAATTTTTTCAATTCTTGAGTCAAATCGTTAAAATTTCGGTGTCCCTCTATGATTGAAATTTTAAGATGTTCGTCCAGACAAAAAAAAATTATCAAACTGTTAAAAGCAGAAATGCGCAACTTCTTAAAGTAAAAATTATAATTTGAAATAAAATCTCGAATAATTCTTTCAGTGATTCGTTCACTGCTTTTGGATTCTTCGATACGCTAGTGCCATTAATGCAGTAGCTCATGCTCTCCAAAGGACAGAATGCGCGGTAATCAATTTCAGCGCGTCATTGTGTCAAATAATCGGTGAGATGGTGCACGAGAATTGACTACTGCGAGATGAGAACTTGAACTGAAAATCACTTCTTTCGTTCATAATACGATATCATTGGTACTAAATTTGCGACAACGCGAGGCTTTGTTCGCTGATAAATAAAAAAATACGGTTATATTATATATTTCGAGTTTACGTCAAGTGCGCCGTCCGTGTTAGATACAAAGTATAACTGTTTTTATGTAATCGTTTTTTTTGTTGTTATACATAATTACGACAGTCTAGTCTAGTCATGAACTGTACAGAGTATAAGACTAGTCTATGGTTCCCAATGATATACCCAATTCAATCTTGGCAGTAAAAGTCAAGTAGATCTTATTTCTTTTTCTTCGCACGAAAAGCACTGAACATCGACAGGTGATATTTTTATTCTCTTAAAAAATTATACATAAAACAAACACAAAAATTAACAAGATTCATTTCGCTGGACGGATCTTGGTATGTTCGATTTGCATTTTCAAGATGGAAGCATTATATATATATATATTATGCCGATTCACGATTTTTCTGCCTCAGATTTTTCTTTGTGTTGTATTAATCCTTTGCCTATTAAATCTGGTACCTTAACTGCTAACCAAGGTCCAAGCTGAAAAGCAAAATCAATTAATCTAGTTTTTCATATTGTAACATCTAATGTTTTGCAGGCCATAAAATGGCAGATTTATTACAGGAAGTTTTTAGATTTTTTAAACCGTTACAAAGAGAGTAATTTTATTATTTCGAAGACCTGAAGAAGTGAATTAAATATATGCCACACTTCTTCACACTACATTGCTCTATATTCATCAACATTAAATTTTATTGTTTTTCACGCTCGGAATTGAAAAATTTCGAATTGGTTTATGTTCGAAAATTAACTTATCTAACACACTTACACCCAAAGCCATTGCATGAGCGATTCCAAACTTCGGTACATTCTTCGCCCACAAAGGTTTGAAATGATCGGATAAGCATATTTTACCGCCACGGAACATTTTAGCAGTCTTTCCGTCCAACTCGGGTAAAGCGATTTCCGGAGCTGTAAGAGGAAACGTTACTGGAATCTGATAAAAATCAGTTTGAATTATTACGTGACTGATTTCACCTAATGATTTGGTATAAAACTGACTCCTTACGTCGAATTCAACATCAAATTCGTACTTCATTTGATTATTGTAGTACCAGCATTTGCCAAACCATCTAGTTCCATCACTGTTTGATTCCAATCTGAACCAGTCATGATTAGCTGACTTGTTGCTCTGCACGTACTGTGAATGCGAAAACCATTGTCAAATAAATTACGAAAACAATTTATTGATTAAACTGGGTACGAGATTGTTTATTTGGATCAGAGCTTGGTATTCCTCTTTTAAGCGTTGCGGCCATAAGTCTTTATCTCGAGGTCCAGCTTTAGTTTTCAACAAAGGTATTGAGCTAAGAGTTTTTTTTGTGGAATTATCCATGATAATGATCAGTTGAACAACTAAACAAGAAAGACTCAAATCTAACTAAGAGAGGAAACAAAATTTGAATTTTTATTCTCGTTCAGCATGAAACACAAATTAACGTATCAATTTGTTTTCTAGATACTACAGGGTATAAAGATTTTTTCAGAGGTTCATTAAATTTGGGCTATAAAATTGTACCTACAAGTTCTTATCAGTTATCATTTATCAGTTTCTTTTCTTGTTATGTATAGAAGAATAGTTTTCACAGGTTTTTACCGGCATTCATTTTTGTATTTTTGTCTATAATATAAAGTTGGATAAAATTATTCTTATTTTTCTGCCAAGTTAAGAGTTGTTTTCCAATCTTTGCAACAAGTTTTGTTCAACTGTCTTTTTGGTGGTGTAGCTAGAATAGCTGCAAGTGTTCCTAATGAGATGATTTTATGGAGTGAAAAAGCATTAGGTAATTAAAATATTTTTTCGAATAATCTAGAAAAATTCGAAAAAAGATTAAGTAGGTATATAAGTAACAGCGTTCCGAAGAGAAAAATAACCTATTCTAAATTTCTGCATCACGATCTGCTGGAATTATTTTAGTTGGTGGTAAATTCGAAAGTTTTGTGATAATAAAGCAAGGATCATTGACCTCGACGTTTTTTGTAGATACAAGCAGTACATCGTGTTGGAGAAATTTAAAAAGTGTCATTGACTCAAGAGTAGGTACCTAGGTCTTCCATTTCAAAATTGAATGAATAACCAAGTAAAAATTTGGATCCCAAAAAAATGTTTGCAAGACTTTCTTCAATTTTTCATAAAATCGATAACGATTAATGCTGATAGCTTCGGGGGAAAAAAAACTAGCCTGAAGAAAGGAAGGCCTAAATAGTCTTAACGAAATATTGGTTGAGGTCACTGGATGAAATAATGAGTGGTACTCGCATCCGACATAAGTATGTTAACTTAGGACTGGGATATTATAGAATGTAGCTAAGTTCTATGATGTCCGTATAGTTTTGTCCACTCGTGATCAACCGATCTCTGTGATAATATATAAAAGAAAACTTGTTTCGGTGTGTTAAATATTTTAACATACCTACCTACCTAATTTACAAGTTCATGAAAATTTCAGAAATGTCGCAATATCTTTGTTTAAGTCGGGTTAATGCCTACCGCAGACACAAACAAAATGAAAGACCGAAGGGAATCGAATGAGCCTTAACATTTCAAAATTGATTCGATAATTTTAGAGTTACAATAACTGTCCAAAATGTTCGTAAATTCGCTAATTTAACTATCCAGATTCTATGGTGACGTATTCTCTGATGCGTACCCGAGTTTTAGAATCAATAAAAAACAATTTGAGCAACCAATGACAAATATCCAGTATGAGATGTATTCTGCGCCCAATAGACTTGCGATCGAGGCCACAATACGGTCCTCCCAGTTTCTTTCTGTTTAACCATTTTTCTTATGATATAAAGGCATGATAAAGAGAAAAATTCAAAATAAGCAGAGATTACATAACAAAAAAGTTTTCATGCATATGATTACGAACGTAATTAAAATAATTTATTTACACTATAATCCTGTGACAAAACAGAACGAATTTAACGCGAAAAAATTACAAATTCATCTTAATAGATCGGGCAACCATAAACATAGGCTATACATTTTTTTGTTTCACAGCAATTCATTATCATTTAAAAACGAAAAAAAAATAATCAACAAATTCCCGTATAAATAATACCTCAAAAAAAAGGTGATGAAAATACGGTATGGGCGTATTTTGGAACTAAAAACCATTGAAAAATATCTCACCCACCATTGAAATTGAAAAAAACAAACAAACAAAAAAAACACTGTTCTTTATAAATGTGAATAAACGATGAGATAAAAATTACGTCTATGTAAAACGCGAATTTGAAATCGTTGTTTTAGAAGAATCAATTTTCGACGTCTGTACACATTTTGAAAATTTCAAACTTTTTTATTGCGTTCTCAAACAGCTCTTGAACGAATTACAGTTCGTCGTGTTGGTCTCTGGTCACCTCTGGTGACTCTTTCCACAAGCATGCGGCTGGGGTGTTAAATTCCATTAAGTACTCGCATCGACTCGGTTCACTAGCGGCGATTACTTCAGTTTTGAGGTCACAATTAAGATGTACCTGTAGTACAGTAGGGCAGCGTTACCACAATAAAATTTCGCAGACAAACAACAGATAACCGTAGAGTACGATTTCGAAAACTTACATGGGTTAGACGTTGCGGACCATTCCAACAAGATTGTCCGTTATTGTATAGCATATATTCGTATTTGTCATCCACCCAATTGCCCCACGTTCCCAGCCGCGTTTCAATGCCGCCGTTTTTAGGCCGTTGACTGACCTGAAAAATTTAGAAAAAAATAAAAACTTTCTTTGCATGGTACGTGAAAACTTGCTCGAAAGTAACCACACACGAAACATTTAATAGAAAAATGAAGAAATTCAAAATTTCAACCGAATGTTATAACAAACAATAAGCCGATGTTCTTGTGTAAAGAACACATCGCGTAAAAAAACAAAAAATTTTCAACAAACTTAGATCGTAAATGTCGATCAATAAGTCCAATAATTTTACACGAAAAAAAAAAATCTTCACGCAGCAATACTTTGCTAGAAAACCGGGTTTGCCAATTTTCATCTACAATATAAAAAAAACAAAAAACAAAAAACCCTAAATTAAACATTAGTCATGCCACAATTTCAACCATTTTTCCAAGCATCCGAAGGATATCTGAGAAAAAATATGTTGAGAAAATTGTTCTTTGCATTACGTATGTTCTACATGGGGAAAAGTGCAACACTACGCACTAAAACTTTGTTGAGGTTGTTTGAAATAAATTTTTTTCTCCAAACATGTTGATTATCTTGACCCTGCTCGGTGAGAAAGTAAGAAAAAAGTTTCATTCAGGAGACACGAGCGCGTTTCTCATCAATAAAATTTGTTCGAATGATCTTAAGAGTATTTCAGCTTCACAGAACACAACAACATCCGCACTTCATCTCGAAATAAAACTGAAAAATGAAATTTTAACGGAACAGGGCTCACCGTGCTATAACTTTCAGTGAAGCACTTTTTCGTAATGTTAAATACGGCTATTTTAACTTCAAGGTGAAAAATGCAATATTGTGATTGTTTTGTTTTATGTAGCTGAAGGTTTGCAATCCATGCAGCGAGAAAACGGTTGCTCAGGTGAAAAATGTATATATCTTGGAGAAAATTATTCGAACAATAATTTTTATAATAACTGCTAGGTAGAACTTGCGGGTTAGAAGCGAAGTGAATCAAAGGGGATGACTCTCAAGGACCCCACCATCCAAAAAAAGTATACCTGGGCCACATCACATATGTTATTAATGAAACTTTGTTTTTCAGTAAACAAATCCGAGGATGCAGCACCTAATGAAATTGTCAAAATTTCTTCTTATCGACCATTTTTGGGTCACAGGGGGCAAAATGAGGGGTTTAAGATAAAAATTACAGGTAAATTTGAACTCAGTGCCTCAAAAAACGTAATCGACGATGTACCACTTAATTTTGTAAGCCAAAATTGCCACAACCTATTTTGGGGGTGACAGGGGCCCACAATGAGTGGTTCAATTCAAAAATGAACTAAAAATTTTAACTGGTATACTGAATACTAAGAATGGAAAGATTTTGATGCATGAAAAATGAGGTACACTTTTGAAAGGAAACCCATTTTAGTCGAAATTTAGGTTTTTAAATAAAAAATTTTAAACATAAACTAAAAGCTGTAAATTTTAAGCTATCAGGAAAATATTTAACTACTCAAAACGCAGCCTTCTAATTTTTAATTGAAAATCCAATTTTGTTTAAAAAAAAAAAAAAACTTTCAATAGTTTCTACTAACTTGATCAAATGGACAAAATTTATAAATGTATTCTCTGTCCGTGAATTCGAAACATTCTCCAACTAGATATGCGAACTCGTCATCTTTTCCGTAATCTTTTTTGAGAGCCTCTTCGATTTGTCGCATCTCTCTTTCAAGATCACGCAAATTACGATCGGCATCTTCGTATTCGGCTCTGACGTTATTCGCCTCTGCAAATAATACTCGACGTGAGACATTGAAGGTACAGCCATAAATTCTTTCATTATGTAGTTTACAAACCTTCGATAATTTTTTTCGTTTCTTCATCATACTCGTGCTTACTAGCATCTTCTGGTTCGATTTCCGGACTGCCCGCATCTTCCGGCACTTGATCTACTTCTTTATCATCGTCTTCTTCTACGTCTTCATCACCTTCTTCTTTGTGCTCAGCGAATGCTCCTTCAATCGCTTCTTTTTCAGTATCGGGCGATTCAACGACTGGTTGGCTTTCAATTTCGGGTTGTTCAGCCGTTTCTTTCATCTAAAACATTTTCTTGGACGTCAAATTCTGACGAGAGAGTGGTTCGAGAATTCATTTAAAAATGCGTAATTTCATCGACAACGTAGGTACACTATGAAAATATTGCACAACGTTTACTGATAAATTGAAAATTCAAATATTTGTTTAACCGCCGAGCTCTGAACAATTATTGAGAAAATATTTATCGACTTTATTGAGGTAAACACTCGTGAGATAGGTAGTTTTTTCGTCCCTTATTTAAAGCGAAAATTTATACCACAAAAAAAAGTTAGTTAGATTTCATTTTGATTCTTCAATTAATGAAATCTATAATTTTTCACGGAATAAGGAAGCCTAAATATTTTTTATTAGAACTGGTTGGTGGTAGAGAAATCTTAGGTTTCACAAAGGAGAAATCTCAAATCGTAGAACAAGGAAACAAGAAAAATCCGTATAAAGCAAAAATCATAAATTGAAAAAACAGTAATCCGTACTTTGGTAAATTCTATTCGTTAAAACACTGATAAACGATTATCCGAGAAACGTTATGCAATAGGGAAAATAAAAATAGGGATTTTGCTTAGGGAATATTCCCAATCACAGAGTAGAATTTAGAAAACGTAACTTATAAATAATTCAGAAAATTTTTGGCTAACTTCAAAACAAAAAAATAAATTCTTTCAGCCGAGTTTGATAACTGAGACTGATCTGAAAATGAATATGGATATTGATAAAGAACGAACGAATTACCTTCTGCGTAGCTAATAGCTGCCTCACGTGTTCCAAACCGTTTGCTAAAAAGTTATCAAATGATATTTTCTCGTTTTCACCGAACAAAATCTATGATAAACAATCAGTACATTGGCAAATCTCACATTAAGATTGTACAAATAAAAAATGCTCATTTTATACATACTTTGATCTCATCGTCAGACACAACGCCATCTTTGTCCGCATCATACAACCAACTCGTTGATATTTCCTCTTTGTCGACGCTACGAAAATGAATTTTTTCGATTTAGGGAAATGGCACGAATAACATTCAAAAAGAGCAGGTGGGATACTTACAATCCATCATTATTCTTGTCAATTTCCCTGAAATATTGAGAAATCTCTTCCTGCTGCTTCAGTCGTTCTTCTTGTTCTCGTTGTTCACGTTTTTTGTCCTCCAACTGCTGATATGCATCTAACGCTGCTTTCTCTTGCTCTTCAATTTTCGTTTTCATACTTTCTTTTTCGTTTTTCAACGTTTCTGCTTCTGAATATTCTTTCTTCAGTTCTGAAAGTCTTGCCTAACGAAAGCAAACAAACACATAACGCATATTGTTCACGGTAAAAGGGCGCTAAAGGAAAAGATTAAATGAAGGTACTTGTTTTTCGCGGTTGAGGTGCTTTCCTTTAATGCTAAGTTCCAACCTAAGTTTACCACCTTCTTTGTACATCGCCATTTTACGTGCTTCTTCTTCTCTAGCCGCTTGACCGAGTTCATAACAATTATTCTCACATGTTACTTGATTAGAGCCATACTCGTCCGACCCGTCACAACAATCTGCAATCGTTGATGAACTACCGTGTTATTAATCCATATTACTAGGCGACTGGCCGACGACTTCGCCGCCAGTTGAAGTTCCACTAATGAAAAAAGTGCGGAACTTTTAGTGCTTTTCGATAATAGCCTACTGGATTTTGAAAAGTATTAAAAATAGTTCTTTGAAGAGGCTATTTGATTTATCGGGTTAGAACTAAAACAAAAATGTTTCTCTGAAAAGTGAAGTATTTCTTAATGCAGGAACACTGTTTTAAGTTCTGAAGAAAAGTTCTCTTCTGAAGATGCAATCGTATTTTTTTATTACATGTCTTGTTTGCTTTTCATTTCCTTCTTTGGAAAATTAAACGGAACTATCCTGAGATCAGCCTCCATCATTCAAAAAATGGTTAATCGAAATCCAAGCCCATGGTGGAAAAAGTTATAAAAAAATGTAATATACCTAATCTTTTTTTTTCTTTTTCAAAACCACAATTTTTTACTTGTAAAAAAAAAAAAAAAAAAACATATGGAGACAAGAAAACCGAAGAAGAAAAATGGAAACAGGAATCAAATTAATGAGAAAAAGAGAAAATTTTTTTTCAATTCTATCTTTCTCATCTTTTGAGTATGGATAAAATGTTAGGTCTGAGGGACAAAACAGTGTTAGCGGACGGAGCAAGTAGCATTTTATATACGCTAATATCAACGATTAGCGAAGACTGTAGTGAAGGGCAAATGTCTCACCACAAATGCCATCATTCACTCGCGACGAAGGCATGAACAAAGGTTTATGGCCAACATTGTCGCAATAAAAGCTTCCATTAGCACAAGCCGATGTACCCGGTTCGTCACTGCCGTCAGTCTCACAGTCACAGTAATCGTCGTTGACACGATCGAATGGAATGGTTAACTTGCCATCAAGACATGTAAATGTTCCTTCCACAGGATACAATGAGACCACTGAAAATAAGGGATATAAGTGAAAATCGATTTTTCTGCATTGATAGTAATTAAATTAGTTGCACGGTGATGTCTTACTTGAAAGAGGTACTCCTCTGGGTCGGTCAACCGATCCAGAATTACAAAATTGAAGATATGAGAAAAACGCGAGTATTTGAATTATCATTATGAATATATATCACCCAAGAACGAATTTAAAAAGGAACGAATAACAATACGTTCTATTCTATGAGACAAATTAATGAAAACATTAATTACTGCATGTTTTACGTCATAATTTTAAAATACAAATTAACGGCTTGACGTTGACGTTTACTTCTCAAGCTGAAATACTTCAATTTCACCATTATTTCACCGCATCGGTATCAGTCTTTTTTTTTTTTTTTTTTTTTTACCGATAAACTGATAACAGCTTAGATCCGAGCACGCTAGAACGAAATGGTACTACCTTTCAGTGCAATTTGCGCATTGGCACATTTCTTTACCTTATCAGTTTGGCTTTTTCAAGTTTTCATCTTATTTTGTCTTCGTTTACTTACTACTAATTGCTATTTGTGATGTGAGGCGTACAGAACGAGGATCGAAAGAACTTGAGACTTTTTACTTTAATGACATTTTATTAGCGACTGAAATATATTTTACAACTGAAATACGAAACGGCGAAGCAACAGCGTTATCGGATCGAGAATGGTAGGGGAAGCACTTCGTGATGAGAGTGTACATACGACATATATATATTACGTGTTCGTGATGATGATGAAGAAAGAGAGAAGGTGGGATTTCCGTTACAACACCCCCCTGAAATTTTACCGTTCGAGTTCTTCATCATGTTGTACACTGAAAGTGAACGAATTATTATTATTAAAAAAAATATTAAGTACAAAAAACTATATATGCATAATAAAAAATTTCAAAAATAAAAAATAAAAATATTGACATCGTATTATTTGAATATTATTATGGTAACTTTGATTCCTAAAAAAATTTTGCTGTGCTGTGCTTCGAGAATAATAAAAAAAATAATTGAGTAAAATAAATAAATAAATAAGTAAATAAATATGGTAACATGCATAGAATATTCAATATTAATATATGATATAAAAATGGTATATGTGAAAGGCAAAAAAAAAATTATTAAAAAATACAAAAATTGGTAACATGCAAAGATATTATGAGTAACAGATGATTCATTCATCGTATATTTCAATTGGGAAAAAAAAATTAGAAAAAGAAAAGAAAATATTCACGTACACATATTACATTAAAGGAAAAAGAAAAAAATCGACAAAGGTATTTCCGATTACGAGTTCATTGGATTTAAAGGAAAGTTACGTTTCATTTCTTATCTAGATAACATGACATGTAAAAGATTGTAGAATAATATACGTTGCATCGCTTATTATCTTTCGTGTATTGCTATTATATTTGAACTGGCGTTTAACATGTTTTTCGATAAGGCAACCTTCTTTCGATTTATCATAATTGCGGTCATGTAATGGGTTTTAATCTTTATTGTGTTCATTGTTAGAGGATTTTCTTTCATCAAATTGTGTGGGAATATTTCGTGTATTTCTCTCACACTTGTTTGAAAATGTATAGGGTTTTTATTATACGAATTGTAGGGTTTATTCTTGTTCAATTTTAATGCTGTTTTCTTTGATGGAATTTTCGAGAAATCGAGTATCTATCTCTTGCAAGAATTTTCTAGTAAAATGGTATTGTTAAGTACTCTTTTTGCAATAATTGAAGGTTAATTTTTCAGCAATTATTTTCATGTTACGACTTATATTTTGGACTTGGGACGACTTGTACTTTGAAATAGAAATTTTCGAACATATTATGATTTTAAAATAAACGAATTATTATATTATGTGTAAATGTTAGTGTCATTCAATATTTTGACAATTATATTCTCGAATTTTGAACGATCTAATGATTTTGTCAAAATATCCGCTAATTGATTTTCGGAGCTTACAGTTCTAAAAAATATTATTTTTTCTTCGAATGCTTCTAAAATCGAGTAGCATTTAATCATTAGGGCCCTTGACTTCTTTTGACTACCCCCCGAACATATTTTTTGGGTCAAAATATTATCTTCCATAATATCTACCATCAATTTATCTCCAAAAATTTTGTAATTCATATATTGCATTACTTTTATTGCATCAAGGGTATTGAAAACTGCAATTATTTCTGCCGCAGTACTTGATGAGGCGTGAATAGTTTGCTTGGAGCAATTCCACTCCACCAAGTCTCCATAAGCAAATAACATAAATCCAGTTATCGATTTTCCTTTTTTGAGATTGCATAATTCTATATTTGTGTCATCAACTTGGGGTGCATAAGAGGCATCAATATAAGCCTGTATACCATCCCCTTTTGATCTATATATTATATTATAATTTTTAGTGGTATTAACATATCTAAAGATTCTTTTTACATAATTTTTCAAAGTATCATTGGAATTATTCTGAAAATGCGAGAAAAAATTGACTGGGAACAATATGTCCGGTCTTGTAAGTCTCGCTAAATATAATAGCCCTCCTATCATCGACCTATATTCTGTATCATCTCTTCCATTTTCTATTTTATCTATTTTTAAGCCAGTTTCCATAGGGGTATTCGTATTTTTTAATTCTGAAATTCCAAATTTCTTTAGCATTCTGTCTATATGTTTATACTGTGAGAGGATTATCGTATTATTTTCTATATTTCTCACTATTTCTAGACCTACAAAGAATCTTGGGTTATTTATTATAGTAATCGTAAAATCTTTTTGTAGCTCTTCATTTATTTTGGTGATGGATGATTGCGAATTTGATGCAATTAATATGTCATCCACATAAGTTAAAAAATATGTCTTTTCATCATTATTTTTAATTACAGAGACATCTATCACTCCTTGCTCTATTAAAGCCCATATCTCTTACTTTTGTGTCCAATAAGTCGTACCATGATTTGCTGGATGTTTTTAATCCATAAATCGACTTCTTCAATTCGAGTACCTGATTTGTATTTATATTTATACCCTCAGTTATTTTTACAAAAATGGGTTTTATTATGGGTGAATTTAAGTACGCAGTTTTCACGTCATACTGCACCATTATTAATTTTTCTTTATTAACTATGGATAATAATAATCTTATGGTTCCTATCGATGCCACCGGGCCATGGGTTTCAGCAATGCCGTATTTGGTTCGATCTTTGAAACTTCTTGCCACAAGTCTCGCTTTTGGTTTTGGATTTCCAAACCCATCAAATTTTATTGTAAAAATCCATCTTGTATCTATGAGTTTTTGGCAATTGTAGTCTATTATTTCCCATACCTTCAAGTCATCAAGAGAATTAAATTCATCGTTTATGGCCTTAATCCAATTTTCTCTAAATGGGTTTGTATCTATTTCAGAAAATATTTTCGGAATATTATCCTCTATATATATTTTATTGTATTTTACATTGATATTCATAATTACCGGGTTAATTATCCCTAAATTATATTCATAATTTGCTGTTTTTATTGTTAGTGGTTTATTATTCATTAATAGGGATTTTATGTTTTGACTTGCATCCATTTTTACATCACATGAAATATAGGATTTTGTGTTATAGGGATCTTTGAGACAATATCCCATATTTGTATAGCCCATCATTATATTTTTCTCTGCCCTGTGCGCCAGTTTTGGGTCGATTTTATTTTTTGACTTTGCTTTTGCCTTTGTAGCATTCTGTTTTCTAACCTCCATAGGTATATGCCTATAAGTTAATGCTCCAAAAACTTTAAGATTTTTTAAGTTTGGCTTTATTCCATAAAATAGTTCATAGGGTGTTTTAAATCCCTCATTTGCCTTTGTGGGTGATCTATTAATTAAATAAGCTGCTGTTACCACAGCATAGGACCAATATTTTATATCTAGGTTGGCGTCAATCAACATGGCCCGTACTCTCCTCATTAAAGTTTGATTTTGCTTTTCGGCAACACCATTCAATTCCGGAGAATATGGTACCACATAATTTATTGTTATGCCAACCTCATTGCAATAATTTATTATTTTAGCATCGGTATATTCCTTTGCATTATCACATCTTATAGTTCCTATTGGATATTCAGGGAATTTATTCTTCATAGATATTATAATATTTTTGAATTCATTTGTCACCTGGCTCTTATTAGCAATGGGCATGACAAAAGTGTACTTCGAGAAGTGATCTATAAAAGTTAAAATATATTTTTGGTTCGCCACAGAGGGCGTAAATGGACCCATAATGTCTGAGGACGCTATTTCCAATTTTCGAGTTGGTTTAGTTCTAATACCAGTATGACCCAACCTCGAATTATTGGCAATGCAACTTATCTGGCAATTTATGAAATCCTCATCCCTAAAATTCATATTTTCGGGAATGTCAACTGCCAAAGTTTTTAATTTTTGCAGATATCTGGCATTTAAATGTCCAAGTCTCCTATGTATTATTAATTTTTTGTTAATATTATTATTTATTTGTGATTTATTAGTACTATCATTAATTTCATTATTTTCTACTATTATTTCCTCATTTTCACCCCTTTTAGGTGATTCAGTATTAGTATCCTCTTCCTGGATTTCTAATTCAACTGTAAAATCATCCCATTCATCATCTATATTTTGGGTGACGGGGGCACATATTATATTTTGTTCATGATTATCAATATCATCATTTATTATTATTATTATTTTTTTTTTTTTCGATATTATAATATATATAAAATATTTCTTCTTGTTTCATTGCAGTCATAATTATTTCTGCATTCTCAATAAAATATATATTCGCAATATCTTTCTGTTGATCGATATTAATTATTCCAGTATTTGCAATTTTTATGGCTGAAATAATATCTAAATTTAGATCCGGCACATAATGGACATCATTTAATTCTATTAATGACTGAATTTTACTGAAATTTTCGACTTTAATTACCATCCTACCTGTATGAGTGGCATATAAAAAAGTATTTCTTCCAGAACATTGCAATTTGACTGGAGTCACAAATTTTTTAACATCAACTAATTTATTCAAATCAGACGTTAGATGTACTTCTGCAGCTCCATCCAAAATTGCTCTGTGATTTAATATTTTGTAATTTTCATTATTATTATGTTTATTATTATTAATCAATTCATTCAATAACCATTCATTATTATTTCTATTAAATTTTTTAACCATGCAAGACATTTTCAATTGTTGTTCTGCATTATCTTTTTTATTGGTATTTGGTTGACTTACATTCGTTTTTGGGGGATAATTTCCCTGATTATTATTAGAATTATCGTTATTATTATTTTGTTGTTGGTTATTGTTGCCACAATTTTGTGCTATATGCCCAAATTGGCCACATTTGTAACATTTCGGATTATTTTGATTATAATTCCTACCATTACCTCTATAGTTATTTCCTCTATAATTTGAGTTACCTCTATAATTATTTCCTCTATAATTACCATTATTATTATTCCCATTATTATTCGTATTGTTATTTTGGTTCTGGTTTGTTTCATTATTATTACCATTACCGTTACCACCATTATTATTAAAATTGTTTCTATTACCATTTTCATAACCATTACGACTATTGCCATTTCCTCTATAATTGTTTCTACCTCTATAATTATTATATCTTCCCCTATAATTATATCTATTATTATTATTACTATTATTTCTATAATTATTATTCGATTGATTATTATTATTATTTTGCTTTTTTAAGGTCTGATCCCTGAATTTCTGGTCAGAGTCCTCTCTCAATATTCTTTTAAAATTATCTAAATTTTTTTCATCTGAAGGTAAATTTTCATATTGAATTTTTGCAATTGCTTGCTCGTAGCATAAGGCTAATTGTAAATTCTCTAATTCTATTTCCGTAACTTCTTTACCACTATCTCTTACGTCGGTCACTAATTCATCCCATTTTTTTAAAAAACCTTTCATATTTCCACCAAGTTAGAATCTGAACTCCATCCATTTTGCTTTTGCCATATTGGCTGTGACTGAAGTTTTAGTACCATAGATATTATCCAATTTTTTTAACATTAAGACTGCTGTATTGCAGTCTCTTATTTGTTTAGTTATTTCGTTTGATACTCTTTCTAATATAAAAGCCTTAGCATTATCCTGCATTTTGCAGTAATTTATCATATTTTTATCAGGTCGAAAGTTTAGATTATCTATATGATTGATATATGGTTGTAAAAATTCATGTTCCCCAAATATGTCATAATATCCAGCTCCCCTGATGGCTGAGATTATCATCCTTCGCCAATCTAAATAATATTTTCCATTAAAAACTTTCCCTAAGGGGGTTTGTATAGGTTTAATTTCATTTGGGGATGCCATATTTTCTTCTATTTTATGAAATCCTAATACACTATTTTCTCTATTTAGTATGGCTATATATTTTTTGTTTTCTATAGATTCTTTTTCGATCTCCTTAGTTAAATCCTCTACTTTTTTACTATTTTCTTTTATAATTGTTTCGTTGTTATCCAGTTTTTATTATTTAATTAATTAAAGAATCTATTCATAAATTTTTCTTTCGATTTTTCAGAACTTTAAATTCTGTTTGAAAAATAATTTACTGAGGTTTCTGAAATTTTAATATATTTTAAACTGCTAATATCCTCAATTCTACCCGATATATCTACTACAAAAGATTCCAATATTATTTCCCCCGTGAAGTATCTGACGTAGGGTAAATTATAAGTTTCTATTTTTACATCAACAACTTTCTCACCTTCAAACTTTTTTATTAATTCTTTTAATTCCTCTTTCTCAATATTATACTTACCGATTTTTCCTTTAAACAAATTTACTGTAGGGGACATAAATAATTTCAATAAAATTTTTCTCTTCCAGCCTTAGTTCAAACACAATTGCACAAACACGAAAAATAATTAACTTCAACAAATATTACCTTTACAAAAAGTTTTACCTTACTATTTCTGTTGTGTCGACAAATGATTCCTGTTTTCTATACTCTGCTGTCTACCGCTGTACTATCTGCTTGGATTTGGTTTGGAGTTGGCTGAAAAATTGGGTCTTCAATGTGTGGATCTACGATGAGTCCTCGATGATGGGAGCAGGTTTCCTTTGGCTGTTCACTCGATCTCATTGGCGGTCCTTTCTGGATTTAGCATTCGATGACTTCCAGGATTGGCCGTTATTAAGTCGGGAACTTCAGCTTTAAATTTTCGTTTTAATTTTGAATTTTTCAAAAATTAAAAATAAATTAAAATTCGAGTTTAAAATTCTCGAGAAAACACGGTAAATACTTCGTGTATTAATCAACAGAAAACATGAAAAAATTTTCGCACAACAGTAAATAAATTCAAAAAATTATTTTTCCATTAATTCAGTATTTTTTAAGTCTCTCCTCAAAATTCTACCGCAGCAATGGCTACCATGATGTGAGGCGTACAGAACGAGGATCGAAAGAAGTTGAGACTTTTTACTTTAATGACATTTTATTAGTGACTGAAATATATTTTACAACTGAAATACGAAACGGCGAAGCAACAGCGTTATCGGATCAAGAATGGTAGGGGAAGCACTTCGTGATGAGAGTGTACATACAACATATATATATTACTTGTTCGTGATGATGATGAAGAAAGAGAGAAGGTGGGATTTCCGTTACAACAATTTGCTATTACTGTAAGGGCCAAAAAATAAGTACGTTGTACGTTGCTGATGCCTGATTGTAAATTTTATAATTAGTTTTCTAATAGGGTTCGTGTGTTGTGTTATTTTTGTTGTTCCTCAATCATCATTCAATCTATGCAATTATCCTTTTCATTCGCCCTAAACTACTTTCTCTTTCAAATATAAAATAACATGCAGAATAAGTTAGTAAAATTACAAGGTATCGTGTTAATAAACTTGAATATTAATCTCTGAATTCTGAAATAAAATTATCATGAATTCTGAATGAGCTTGTTGTTTTAAAATTTAATTATACATATACGGTATACGCTACCTTGAATAATTTTCCATTAGAGCAGTAAGTCTGAAAATTTTGAGTGGCTCTGCACTCTCAAAAATGAAATGAAATATGTCAGATAATTATACATTGTCAGATAATGATACATTGTTCATTTCCCGCTTAATTAAGCTCAAATTGAATTCCAAATGGGCCCCTTTAGCTTAAATATTTTTTTGCTATCATATTTTGTTTTTGAGAATGTTTTGATTTTTGCAGAATACAGCAACACCATTAATTCCAATTTGAAATTTCATCCCAAAACTATTTTTCTCCACCTTTTGTTTCATATAGTCGTTATAAATTTTATTAATTGAAAGTTGAGTCCGCAATCCTTTCTTTATTGTTTGGGTAACATTTAAATTTCACTTTAAAAAAGTTTTTTGCAAATTTTATTCTTAATAATGTGGGAACATTGTATCTCTTATGCGAGTTCCAATATAAAAATAAAATGTTTCTACACTCTTAAATACAAAATTGTGCCAAAAGTGATTTTAAAGTGAAGTTTAAGTGAAGGGCGGTTAAAGTAACATTTGTGAATATGGGCCAGCTTCTCTTCTGTCTGTTTGTGTGATGATCATACAAATTATATTTAATTCTCGCGATTACAATCTAATTTATTTTATTGGAACTGAGGAAGTTCTTCTTATTTCAAATAAATTAGATGGAGTTTTTCAAGTTGATTATGAATACCCTCAAGCTCAAACTCCCAAAATTTGTATGCTTGTTACATAAAATACGGGTGATAATTGGGACTATTTTTCAAAGGAATTAACGATGAGGAAGAAGAAGAAGAAATATCACAACCATTTGGAAATAATAATAATGAACAAGAAAATGATGATAATATCCCCCAAAATATAAACCCACAACAAAATATTTCTCAAAATAATAATTTAGATAATAATAATTTGGATAATAATTTAAATGAAAACACTCAAATTTTAAATAATTCATAACAAATCATGAAAAATAATAATAATGAGCATAAAAAAATGTTATGGCATCGGAGAATGGCACATATAAATGGGAATTACATCAGACATTTGCAAAAAGTTACACTAGGAATACCAAAATATTTAAATTTTAGGAACGATGATTTTATAAGTTGCGAGATTTGTAAAATTGCTTACAGTCAACGTCTTGGACATAATTCTAAAAGGCAGAGACCTATAAGATGTTTAGAAATAATGTCATTGGATATTATGGGTCATTTCTTACCTGCTTTAACAAACCAAAAATATATTTTAAAGTTTATAGACCACCACAACAAGTATACTTTTGTTATTCCTATCAGTGCAAGAAATCAAGTCTATACAGAATTAAAAAATATTTTAAACTCTATGAGAAGTAAATTTCTGACCCACCTATTAGCCACATAAGATGTGATAATGCCAAAGAATCTATTGATGCTAAAATGGTAAAATTTTGGGAAGAAAATGGAATCTAATTAGAAAATGTTGTACCATATTCCCTCAAATTGAATGGAATTCTAGAGTGCCAAAATCAGACTGATGAAAAGAGTAAAAAGCCTGCTTATTGATGGATATTTTGGTATTAAATATTGGGCAATGCTATAGCAATTGCTACATACTTATTGAATCGTTCGTCAACATGAATCAATAAGGATTATAAAATGCCATACAAATTGTTTTTTAATAAAAAACCAAATTTTGAAAATCTGAGAATTTTTGGCTCATTAGTATACAGGCATATCCCAATTTAGGTAAGGCAGCAGATTGCCACGAAAGCAAAAAATCAAAATTTTCAAAAAATTGACCCAAAATTAGCTCACAGAGTAGCAAAATGTACATTAATGGGGTACACTATGACAGGATATTGTGTCAGGTATTCTTTTTCAAATAAATCATACATTACATGCGACGCTAAATTTGACAAAAGACAAAATATGTCAGCATTAAAAAACTGTGAGCAAGAATTAGTTCTAAAACAGCTGAATTTGTGAAAAATTTAAATCTTATAAACATAAATGCTTTTAACATAACGAAACCTATCGATAATAAATAGATAGAGGATTGTGTACTGAAATTTTACAAAGAAATTAAAATCAACCCATTTAGAAAGGAATGGATGGAGGCCATAGTTAAATTATTTGTTTCTTTGAGAAAAATTGATGTTTGGGAAGAGGTAGACTGATAAGAATATAAAACCTATAGATACGAGATCGGTGTTCATAATTAAACCTAATAACCTGGGATACCATCAGCCTAAGGCTAGATTAGTAGCTAGGGGATTTAAGGATTGAATCAAATATGAAATACGATAAGTTTTTGCACCTGTTATTCATGTTTGGATTGTAAGATGGCTTCTCTCAATTGTGAATAAGTATGATCTTGAAATGGTCCAGTATGAAGTCAAAACTGCATACTTGAATTCTCCCACAATTGTCCCAATATTCCTGAGACCTCCTGAAGGATCAAATATAGGCTCAAATAATCTATTGAAATGGAAAAAAAATCAATATATGGATTAAAAACATCATCAAAATAGTGGTATAATCTAATAAATGAGTACATATTAAAAATGGGTTTTCAGAGATCCAATACTGATAAATGTCTGTACTTTTGAAAAAATAAAGAAAACATTATATTCATGGTTACTGATGTAGATGAAATTTTAATAGCCTGAAACTCAGCCAATTGAATTGATAAGGTGAATGTATCTTTTCAGAAGAGATTCACCATGAAGATAACATATAATCCAAAATTCTATTTAGGCTTTGAAATACATAGGAACATGACTGAAAATTCCATAACTTTGATTCAAATGAGATACATCAAAAAAATCTTAAAAAAACATAATCAGGAGAATTTAAAATTTATAAATACACTATTTGAGACGACTTTGAAAATAACAGATGATGAAAATTCAAGGAATGATACTGAGTATTGATCCACAATAGGAGCATTGTTATATCTGGCTGAAGTCACAAGACCCGATATTGTCTTAGCTATCAATTATTTCTCTAGATTCTAATCAAAATCAAATAGTCAATTAAAAAATCATATAAGAAGAATATTTAAATACGTTAATACAACTAAAGATTTTTGTTTGAAATTTACATCAGACAGTCAGGGAATACATTAGTTCATTGATACATCATATGCATCAAACATAAAGGATCAGGAGATTAAAATATAAAATTTAAATTTTGGAAAATCCATTTTGGGATTTTTAATATATGTAAACGGGGACTTTTTGAATTGGAATGTAAAGAGACAAACTATAATGGCCACAAGTTCCACCAGCACCGAAATTATAGCTGATTTTGATTCCTTGGATGATATTCAGGTCAATTTTCTGTTGCAAAAGGAAATATTTGATCAGGAAACTTCCATCCATATATTCAAAGACAATATTTCTGCCCTTTGAATAATGTCTGGTGGTGCCCAAAAAAGGGCTGGAGCACCGATAATAAAATTTTATGCTATAACTCAATCTGTAGAGGAGAGGGAAATAGAATTCAAGACAGTAAGCAAAAATTTTCAATTAGTGGACAAACTAACCAAGGGTTTGGAGAAACAATCATTTCATAGTCTTGTAGAGAAAATATTACATGTTTCCAATTTTTCCATATGAAGTTCAAGTCAAATTCTGATTTATCTAGCTCCAAGTTCACTGACAGGGAAAATTCGTTTATTTCTACTTGGGAGGAAAAGGGAATCTTGAAGCTCTGTAATGTCCTGTAAATATTTGTCCATATGTACATGTCTGAATCTAATCTTACAGCTACACGAAATATATCTATGAAAGAGAAGAATAGTATTATATATGATTTGACAAATTTTGGATCACTTTGTAAATTTCTGCCAAATTCATACTTGTTGATATAAAATTATTGTACTTATTTTTTATCTATTTTCAAGTTCCACAAACCAAAGATAAGATGTATGAAATATTATTCTTGACATGTTCAAAGATGGAAGAAACACACGTTGATAGGAATATTACATTTCCACAAAACTTAAAATCAACAAGTATAAATAAAAATTAATCCTTCAGCTTTTCTCTGGGAAATTTGATTTCATTGATCAACATTGATAATGATATTCCATCGAACTTCGTAGAAAGTAATAATAATAATAATAATAATACATTTTGTAGGTAATGTACAAATTTTCTTGACTTAATATAAATATGTATAATTGTAATTAGATAATATGTAAATTCTGATCGTTAATAATTAATTTTGTTTGTGAAAAAGGCATAATAATAATTAAATCTGTTCATTTATTAAAACTTTCATTTTCATTTAATAGTAAAATTGATAAACAGTTGTAAAATTTTGAAAAGATAACTACTTTTTTGACAATAATAAAATTTCAGAGGATCCTCCAAGAAATGAAATGAGCTTAAGAACAAGAAGTTTAAATTATTATAAGCTGAGAAAATTAAAGAAGAAGATGATATCATATATCAAATTGATTTAATTTAATGTTATCAATGAACTATTTCTAAAGACAACCTTGGAGTGTATAGATCACAATTAATGGGAATGGTAATGAAAAAAAAATTGATAGTAGGAACTGAAATGAAAATGGAGCTGCTTTGTTCACAATCAGCCCTTGATGAGAAAAAGAATTGGAGAATTTTTGAAAAAAAAAATATTCTACTCATGCACAGTAAGAAAAACTGAGAATGGGAAAAATAAATTTGAACCATCTTTCCCATTCTCATTCTCAGTCACTTCTCATTCTCAGCTTGATATAAACGCCTCCATTAAATTTAGTGTGTTTATCTTTTGCATTCCCATTCTAGTTACCATCCTCATTGATTGTGAACTGGCCTTTACATATATGTAATGGTCTGGACCCACAGATACAAGTACGGTAATACGCCATTTTGTATCCACAATTAATTTCACATATTCCTTTCAGAATTTCAGCTTTATCTGAAGAACCATTAATATGATTTCCGCAAAATTTTTAAAAATTTTCAATAAACATATGTTAATGTTTCACCAAAATTTCAGCTTTCTACAAGAAGTGGTTTTTCTACAATCCCATTTGATAACTTTGATTGCATAGTTTGATATAAGGGGCTCATTTCTTTGGCCCTTCAGTCTGTTAGGTAAACTTAAATTTCATATAAAATAATGAAAAATATCTACAAAATCAAAAACAAAATTTGAAACTGTAAAATTTCTTAAATTTAACATAAATATCAATGAATTTAGTTATGATCTCTTGGATATAAAATGGCATATTGCTGGACTCGTATCTATAGTGCTTTAGTAATGGAGTGCTTATCAACGAGAATATGAATTAATGCAGAAGGGACAATTTGCTCATTTTCAGTGAGGCCAGCTGCCCTCACTTCACTAAACCTATACTCTCCATTTAAAATACATTGGAAATATTCGTTTTTACCAGACTTTTTGGTCATAATTCTCTTATTTAATGAGATAGCTATTTTTTTGTAATAAATGAAATTTTAGAGGAGGTTTCAAAAAATAAAATGAGCCCAAAAACAAGAACTTTAAGTCCTTAGAAGCCGAGAAAATTGAAAAACAATGAAATCATGCATTAAATTAAGCAAACAAATCTCTTATTATACACAATTTTATGGGAACAGATCACTAAATCAAAGTTATCAAGCGCAAATGTGAGAGAACCATTGCTGGTAGAAATTTGAAATTTAAACCATTGATACAAAATGGCATATTGTCATACTAGTACCTATAGAGCTCTGACTGTAGTAATTCCATTCCTCAACCATGGAGCATTTTCAGGGATGAAATTACTGTAAGACTTTTACCTGTATTCTAGAACATGTGGGTGCTAAATAGGCAACTGGAACATATCTTTTGAAGTTCTTTGCTTTGTGTTTATTTATATCCTTGTATATTTAAGGAATGTCTTTATCTGATGTATTCTAAATTGTCAAACTTAAGCAAAATGTTGAAAATAAGCAAAAGGTATTCTAGAGTTGCCTACTTTTGTCGGCATGTCTTGACATTAAAAGTTCATTGGTCTTATGGTCCTTTACTGGTCCAGTACTATATAGTCATATAGTCAAAGCTATAATATGTATATCTACATATTTGTATTATGTGGATATAGTAACGTGAAAGACAGAGTAATTTCATTCCCCAAAAACACTATCTATCTCTGATAGTAATTACTTGTAGAAATAATGTTATAGGAATCAGGCCAGTGCTGGGCAATTCCTGGAAACAACATTTTTTGCAGGGAATTCCCACTAATTTGTGGAGAATGAGAATCCCATTGGGAATTTTTGTTGAAAATGGATACAACACTCGCATACTTCATATTTTAACTATAGAATATGAAATATAATAGAGGACACATGAGAAACAAAAAATGATACCACTTTTCTGATCAAAATATCCACCATTGCTAAGGTTCCAACAGTTTTCAATCCCAGTTTCATCTACAAAATTCGTATTGATTGTGATTTCTAAGTTGATGATTACTGTACATTTATTTATTCATTTGATTAAACTTTTAGGCATTTTCTTTTCTCAGTTCTCGTCTCTCTATCAATTTCTCATCTCATCTAATTTGTTTTATTTGTACCTGGTAAAAATTGAAAAACAAAACTATCTGTTCTGGTAGAAAAATTTAGCATGTATTGAGAAACACTATCTTTTTTCATTTCGTTTCCATTAGTTGAGTTTTTTAAATTTACAGTATTATCATCAATTTTTTGTTCAAATTCCATTATTTTGGTCTCATTTTCATTATGTTTCCTGTATTAAAAAAATTTTTTCATTCAATTTCTATTTTGGGCTCCATTTCTGCTTCTACTTAAAAAATTTTTTATTTAAAATTTTCAAAATTCTGTTCGAATATCAATATATGAACATTTTTTCGATATTTCCCATTAAATACCAATATTTTCTCACATTTTTATTCCCAGATGAACCATTATTCAGATTGGAAGTGGAAACTGAAACGATTCATCATATGGTTTTCATTAAGTTTCCATCATTGGTTTGGAAACTAATTGGTTTTTGTTTCCGAATTGGTTTCCATTTTAAAATACAAGCCAAAGTGCCATGGAGTGGAGCTTCAGGGCTTGTATTGTATAATATATTTGTAAAAATATTAGGTCAAAATGAAAAAATGGTACCGATCATTTTCTTTTTTAATGAAACGGATAATTGTCATCATCCCCACTCCTAACGCTTTTGTGAGGTCAATTTTAATTCCTCGTTTACAAGCAAACTGGGTAAAAACAATTAGTTGTAAAGTAATATTGCAGCTAACATAGAAATGAAAAATCGTTGAAAAAATGTTTTTCATCAAACAATCTAACCAACTTAAAAGAACAAAAAACGAATAAAAATGCTTTAAAAAAAAAGAATAATTCATTTTAAATTTCTCCTGTAAAATCTACTGGAATAAAAATAAAAATAAAAAGAATTAGGTAGGTATGGTAAATTAATAATTTTTTTCAAAAAATAGAACCAACTTGAAGAAAAAAGAAAAAAAACAATAAAAATGTGGTAAAAAGAAAAATACTACTAATCCTTTTAAAATTTCTCTATCAATATGTAGGTACAAAGACTGGAGTTATCGAAGTGGGTGCTAATTAAAACGTTTTGTCATAAAATTTGACGGAATTGACGTATAAGCCTACTGGGTAAGGAAAAGAGCATTGACTTTAATAATTCCAGTCCGCTAGACCTACATTTTCGTGGAGAAATTTTAAAAAGATTATTTTTCTCATTTTAGCGCATTTTTTACTGTTTTTTCTTGAAAGTCGGTTCTATTTTTTGAAAAAAATTATTAATTTACCATAATGCTTTTCCGTTTCGTTTTGATTCCCGTTTGATTTTACTGGAGAAAATTTAAAATAAATTTTTTTTTTTTCTTTTCAGAGCATTTTTATTCGTTCTTCGTTTTTTTTGAAGTTGTTAACGAAAGATTACACGAATTCGGAGCTATTTCATCAATATCTCGTGAAATGTTTCTCTTCCATCTTACGTGTCCCATGAAACACTAATTGTTTTTCGTTTTCATCATCTTTTGTATTGGGTACGTATTACATAGGTAGCTGTCAACGCTCGTCGAAGGAACGACAGACTCGTTCGAAAAGTTGTTTGCCTTTCGCCAGTTTACATGATTTACAGCCCTGCGTCGAGAGGACACCACATATCCGTCGCGCGTACTTATTCGACAACATTAAGTATAGGTGCGTATATTAATTAATATACGTTAATTATTTTGTTTACCTACTTAGAATAAAAGCAATTAGTTACGAAAGCAGACGTCGCGTTTTATGACTACGGTGAGGCTGAAGCCCGGGGGCGTAGCCAGTATGTTTTCAAGTGGGAGGGGGGTAAAAAAAAATTTGCTGACTTTTTTTATCCTTGTTTCATTTGAAAATTTCGAAAATTTGAGAAATTTAACGTCTACGGAGCGCGTTGTTGTATATTTATTATTAAAATTTTTTCCAAATTTCAAAAGTGACGAGCAAAAAAAAAAAAAAAACAAAATAAAAATAAGGTCATGGGGCAATCGCCCATCTTTGCCCCATTGGCCGAAGCGAACCATTAACGGTTCGATTTGCAGAAACGAATATTATTTGGTGCGGTCAAGGCGTTTGTTTACCGGATGCAGTCAAAGGTCGGCGCGAGCATCTAACGAGAATTTTATCCAGAATATTTCCGCCCATTTTGCGAAACGTGACCATTAAGGTTGGCCGAAATTAACGCCGGGCGTAAACATTCGCCACCATTTCATTTTCGTTCTATCGGTTGGAAAATGGAAAATTAAATACTTTTAGGCCTATCGGCTGGTCGATACCTAAAAAATAGCCTACTTGGCGCGGTGCGATATGATGTGACGCGAAATTGTCGCCTTGGTTTAAAAACATTGTAAGTACAAAAAAGTAAATTTTTCAGGATACACAAAAAACGTTATTAAAAATTCAATATCATTTACGAGGTGAAATATAAAAACCTCGTATGTCTTGAAAAAAGAAGAAAATTTGATATGAAAAACTTGTATGTCTAAAGAACTGGCACTACTTACACAATAATTATACAAAAATAAATACCTCATACGAGGTTTTTAAATGTATGACTTTTTGGATAGATACCTTATTGTAGGACGTGCGTACGATGTTTTTAAATTGTGATTTTTTATTAGTCAACATAAGAGCATTTTATATTCTCTTATAGAAGCGCTAAAAACACTTGTTTACTTCCGAGGTATTTATTATTAGACTTATGGGAGATGTTTACGTTAACATGTCTATAAAGTTTTTCGATATCCATAAACCTTTATAAACTTCTGTAACTCACCGATCTTTATTGAGTTTTATAGACACCTAAGGAGACGAAATCCCGTGAATTTTTTTTATAAACAGGAATTATTAGTAGTCGTTGTCATTGTTTTTCTTTGAAGTTGTTATCAGTCATACGTTTTAATTATAACCATAGTATTAATTTGTTTCATGAATCCATTATTCATTAATGCTGCTCATAATATTCATTATTAATTTGTACACCAATTGGTTTTCATTGAAGTTTTTGTCCAAGTGTTTTATCATGGAATCTTATTTTTGTCAACAGTCTGTTGAATTCACCAAGTTTCGCGTGTACATTAATAAAATTTATTGAATGTTTGTAAACACATAAAATTGTTCCTAAACTTCGATAAATTTTATAGATACATCGTAATCACCTCCCTGGTTTTTTTTTTATAAGCTTTTATTTTACTCACTACTGCTATTTTAAGATATAGTACCAATACTGCAGCCAACCTTCCGAAACAAAATAATGTTTATTTCACATGAAGCTAAAGCCAAAAAAAAAGCTTATCTTATAAAAATTTGTTTTTTAACCTAATTTACCTAAAGAAAACCACTTAAATCACATTTTTAGAAAAATTTTGACTTGCGGTGTTTTTAAACCAAGGCGACGAAATGTTGCAGCTAGAAAACGTGCACGAAGGCGACTGCCTGGTAGTTAATCTTAGGCTATATAGCCGAATTCATTGTCGCAGTGGGCTGTCTCAAGATCACCCATGATATGTGATTTAGAGGCCTCTCTCCCCGCATTAATTTTTGACCTTGACCCTTCACAATATTAGTCAACAGTAGATTATGCTGTTCTTATTGATTGCATTTGTTTGTCATTTCTTTCTTAATTTCTAAAAAAAAAAGTGAAAAAAAAGAGATTGTAAACTCAAACTTTTTTTTCATAGGTACTTCTACGCAGCTCAGTCTGTCTCTTTATATATTAGCAATGTAACAATCAATTAATAGAATTTTTCATAAATTGAAATTGGTTACAACTAATTCCAAAGGACTGTGAAATTTGTTTGTTGCAGTTACAGTAGCTGGTTCTAACAACTGGGTTGTAATGGATATGTGGGCTTAAAAATAATGGCGGTTGCGAATTGATCAGTACCGAAGCCAACCCGCACTTATCATGCTATGAAGTAAAATGAAAATTGTTTCCTGAACACAGTTGCAAGCTTCACTTTTTCAGCACATATTCAAGTATAACTTGAGAAAAAATGACAAAAATGATTAGAAATTTATAATGAATTATATTTTTCGGAATGAGGAATTTGAAAATCAGCTGAAAAAACTTTAGTTCTGTCAAAAATCAGTCCCTCTGTTAACAATTTGCGACGTTGCAATTTTCACTTCATGGCTTGGTTAATGAAGTTGACTTTGTCAGTACCAATAGTTAATAATACATAATACGAGGACATAAATTTTTAGTCTCACTGGTTATTAAAATGCAATTGTATGTTGATTAAATCATACATTGTAATTTTTAGAAGCACAAAAGTGATGACTGGAAGAATACTGGGATTAGGTGGATAAAGTGATTAGTTATATGAAAGAAATTGAAAAATTATAGGGGAAAAAATTTCTTTAGCCAGTTTTTTGGTTTCGTGTGGTCCAAAAATCTGTTTGTATTAGACAATAGTTTGTAGTTGCCCAATATGTTGTAGCTGATTTTCCTTAACATAGAAGTAGATAGAGTTCTATAAGGACCAGATATATTGTGCTGTAGCCACACTGCGTTTGTTGTAGTGATTACAAAATTCAATTTTATACTTTTTGATAATCTACATTTTCTAATAAAAGGTACTAGTTACTGCATTAGAGCTTTTTTAAACCTATGACGATGACAAGAAATCCAGACATTCATATTCAAATTCAAATTTTCAAAAATTGGTGCAGGGGTTCCTACAATTCCCTTGCCCCAGCAAAAAAAAAAAAAAATCTTAGCCACATCTAAGGTGCGTTTAAACAAAAGTAATGAAGATACAAGCATCTTGCGAAAGGAAGTTTTTTCAGCAGGTTACATATATGATGTCATGTTTGAGGTTCATTTGGAATGAGAGCGTCAAAGATTAATATATTTTTTTTGCTGAACACACTAAATTATGACAAAATTTTCAAATTGGTTTGTGGCATAGTGAATAAGGATGTGTGCTAGCATGCTGCAGTTTGTGGGTTTGAATCCTGTATATTCTTTTGAATTTTTTTATTTTATTTATTTTCATTTTTTTTTCTATGGCTTTTAAGTCATGTGGTGAAGTTGGTGCGCGCGAAACACGCTTGTTTCTTTTTTTTTTTTTTTTTTTTTGAATATAAAATAAGTAGGTTTTTGTTTCGAAGAGGACGCACAGAGACTAATCTTTAAAAAAGACAAATGACTGTTCTCTCGCAAATCTTCTCAATAATTTTTAATTCCTTCAAATTTTTTCACAATTTGCATGATTATCACAAAGAATACTAAACAAGTTCTTATTTCGCTAATAATTTATTCAAGGATAAAGAACTAAAATACAAAATTCAACGAATTAATTAATTAAAGAAACGGATACTTACTGATAAGGACTTGGAAAATTTTTAAAGTCCGACTGAACATAAATCATGACGGCATAATATGTAACATGCTGCAAAACTTTCTTTTGCAAGATGCTTGTGCGAAGATGGAACACTGTCGAAACTATCCATACCGTCGATGGTTCTTTAATATCGATATCGAAACACTTCGATATTTGCCATCCGTAATTGGTTCTGTCGGGAACGAAAAAAATTGCTGGAAAAGTGGTTATTCAAAATTTTGAGGAAACTGCGAAAGGGATAGGGCTGAAATTTTCACAAAATGTATACACTTCTCATGTCGGACCACGGTCTGGTAGGGAGTTCGGTGCCTGTACTGATTTCGTAGTTTCCGAAAAAAAAAAAAAAAAAAAAAAAAATTGTAAACAAAAAAAAATTGTGCTGGAGAAAAGCGAGTGGCCGATGTTGCCTGAAGTATACCATTTCCGCATTTATGGCCTAAGAGGAGGTGTTACTACACTTATCTTACTGGGAACAGCGTAATAACGATGAAATTTCGAGACACATCGATACGTTTTATTAGATATCGATAACGATATCGATGAAAACGAATGTTTGGTAGACGAGTCGAATGTTATATGTGGTAAATAGGCTACGTAAATAGTGGTATACTTTCGTTACGAAAGGAGAGAGTTTACAGGCGAGAGTGAGACGGCGGACCGGCTGCTTGCAACAGCAGCAGCGGCCGCAGAAATCATATATTATGTGTATCGGTGTAGCGTACGTACGGTGTACCTGTACCGGTTCGAAGCGTCGCGTTACCGTCTCTGGTGCGAGTAGACGCACGAGTGGGGAACATTTTCGAACGTACGTACGTAAAGAGTGGAACCGGTTGCGACGCATGCGACGAAACGTTCGGCTCGCCGTCAGCCTGGGCCGCAGTTCGCCTCGTCCCTCGCACTCGACGTCGCCGCGTATTCGACGACGACAAAACCAGTGCCCATAATATTATAGGTAGCATACCTGAACGTGCGTACCTACGTTGACTAACGAATAATTCACCTAATTAGCCTACGTCGCCCGAATAGTATTGTACCGTCGTCGTCGTCGTCGTCGCGATTATTCTCACGAGCGCGTAAAAGGCTCGCGTTCGCCGCTGCTACCGTGCGCCCGTCGCGTTCGCATCTCCGTCCGCGCCAGCAGATTCGCGTCGCCCATTCGTCGATTCGTCGTCGTCCTTCTATCGGCGTCCATCATGAATTCGTGCGGCGCTGCCGTCATCGTGTTGGTGGCTGCGGCCTATTTTTCGGACGCGGCCATCATCAAAGGAGGCATCGTCATTCGTAAGTATCCGCAGAGTATCATTCGCGCATATGTCCACACGTGCGCGCATACCGACGTACGTTCTCGTAGCGTATCTACACGTGCGCGCGAGCGCTGCCGCCCAAAACAAACGCGTTAGCCCCTAAGCTGCGTATAGTTATGTCGCCTTTAGGGCGGCAGGGGGGTTCGTGCAAATTGCGATATTTTTTGATTTTTTTGGCTGTAACTTCTAAAATTCTACTGTCTTGTATTGAAATTTAAAATGGATGCTGTTGGAAAGAGTTCATCTTCGCGCACCGATTAAGTTGTTTCTGCTTGACACCCGAAATACGTTTGTTAACTAATTATAGAGACACGATTTAGGAGAAGTCAAAAATCGTTCCATTGTATATCATGTGTGTGTGTGTGTGGTACACTGTGCGGGACAGTATGTCGTACACAGTTTTAAAACAGGCGCATAAGCTACACAAATCAGATCAAAAATATGCGTACTGTAACTGAGCAACATAATTAGGGTACATAAATGGACTTTTTATATTTCTCTGATTATAATTAAATCTTAAGAATCCAAATGTTTTTCTTCAAATTTGTAGAACCGCCCAATTGGTGAGTTATAGAAAAAAAAAATTAATTAAAAAAATATTTGAATAAAATTTAACTGTATATCAAGTATTAAATTATTGAAATAAATATTTGAATCGAATTTACCTCAATATAAACCCAGAAATTCTTCAAAATACCAAAAAATTAGTGTTTCACTGCGTACTAATAGGATTTTATATAGTTCTACTGTGTATCACACTTGGCTATTTCACTGTACACCTACACGAGTATTTTCATTTAATAAATTTTCAGAATACTAGGTATCATTATTTTGGGCTGAAATCGTGAAGGTACACAGAAGAAACAGTAATCAAAAATGATTATACTATGGCTTGCTTTTTGAACTGATATTTCGGAAATATGATAAGTACCAACTGGAAATTTGAACGTTAGGTTTCTATTTCTAAGTATTCTCAATCGTGTAAGTTGATCATTTAATTTTAGAAATTTTTTGTTATCATCACTTCAAAATCGAAAGAATAAATCTGACATGGGGTACCAATTATTTATGTTTAAAACAAATAATAATGCAATCAGAATGTTTTAAGCGGCATTTGTAGCCTTTGTAGAAATTAATAATCAATTTTTATAAACCAAATTTTAATGTTTTGCATAAATTTTTAGATACCCCATATCAGGAAAGGGTGGTACCTCTTATTAGGTACCTATATTATGGAATATATTTCGAATCATATATGGAAAGAAGGATGACCCATTTGGGGAAAATCTTTTGTGGAGTCATTATTTTGAGATATGAGACAAAAAATTCGTCTAAAAAAATCTAAGATTAGTTCAATATTCTTTTTAATGTTATAAACAGTAACCTCAAAGACTATTGATTATAATTATTCTGTAAATTTTAATTTAGAGTGATTTTTCAAATTTTCTTAAAATTTTAGAACTACGTACTTACCTAATTTTTGGTACATTTACCATACCTAATACAGCTAATGCGGGCTAATATTATAACTATTTATCCGACATTTATCGTCTACGATCAATCTCCCATTACTTACATCTCCCACATAATACATCCGAAAATCGACTCTATCTGACCTTTATCAATGAAAATTTAATGAATAGATCATCATATCAGATTCTATAATGAGATTATTATAAGAGAATTTTCCAAGTTAAAGGCTAATTCAAATGGTCAAAATGGCGGAGTGACTTTAACTGTGAACAGAATATTCTCCAAGTGGCTCGCTAGTAGCTAGAAAACTAGCCAAGTGTAAACCAGGCTTTTCTGGCAGCCACCTCAATACCAGTATAGCCTCCGGTGTGCAATATCCGTCATTGCCAAACATAATGGGCTTTGTAGTACGCAGTAGCTCTTGCACCAATACCACCGTACCTACGTCTGGGGGAATACTCAATTCTCTTTGGTAGGCATTTTGTATGTTGACAAATGTGCAGAGAACTGGCTTTAGCGTTGATAAGAGACATGTTTTTGTATTGGAATTTGTTATGCCTTTTCATTCACAGTTTGATGCACTTGAGAAAAAAGAGAAATTTCCACACAGTGACAGAAATGAGGGGTTTAATCTTGGAGTTTATCTCTGTTATTGAGTTCGTTATTATACGCTACCAGCTTTTTGATTTTTTGTTGTGTTCTCTAATTGAAATTGCTTTTGTTTTAAATGTTTGTAATAACTCGAATGTTTCAAAATATCTTCGTTGGTGTGAAAAATTGCGTCAAACTGTCAGACAACTACAGGTAGATACTCGCTGGAAAATAATGTGACGGATACAAATTTCCTTCTTTTTGTTGAAACTGAGGTCAATAAATTTGCTTGGCCGGGAATATGAAAATTGTGCATAGATGTTGTAAAACAGGCCTATAGTAAAATGCCTCGAAGAACATTCTGCGGTAGATTAGGTACACGAAGAGCCGTTGTTGACAGACTCGAAACAATTTTTGAGCCTAGAGGCCTGTCGAATACAACTGGTTGAATAAGTATTGAAAATATTTCCAGTTTTTTTAAAAGCCAAAAAAGTTCCGTTAGGCAATGTCGTTTACATAATAATTCTTATCGGTAGTCTCACCGGCTGGCGAGTGCTACTCTTTTTCGCCAAGATCCTAAGTGAGGATGACTGTTTACTCATGTTTTTGAAAGGTGGTCCGCGTGAGGAGCGTTTTTTTATTTTTTTTTAATTAATTTTTTTTTATTAAAAACGTGAGTAAGCAGTCATCCGTGTTGTCAAAAATGTGAGTAAACAATCATTCTCACGTTGGATCTTCGCGAAAAAAGCAAAAAACGTTGGTGGCTGATACTCACGAAAAGTATGGTCGATTTCGAATGTTTGGTCCTAATTGTCCTGAAACAAGAGATAGCTACTTGTTTGACACAAATGAAATTATAGAGAAAGCTTCAAGGAATAAAATAAGCCAAAGAACAAGAAATTTGAGTCCTTAGAAGTTGAGAAAATGGTTTAATTTGATGTTATCGGTATACTTAACCCCAAAGACAACTAATGATATGACTCAAAAACACTAATTTGATGTTCGATTTCATCTTCTTCAATTTTTTCCATTTTCTTCTTCAATTTTCTCGGCTTTTAAGGGCTTAAATTTCTCCTTCTTTGGCTCATTTTATTTCTTGAAACCTCCTCTAAAATATAATTTACGTTCAATACGTAGCTATCGCTTGTTTCAATACAGTTACTACAGAAAATTCGAATATTCATCATACTTTTCTTGTGTATCAGCTACTCAGTGGAATATGACGTTCAGTTTCAAACGTCACGCCCCATAGCCTGATTTACTGTCTTATTTCGATTAAATATCGCATAATAATGTATGGGTAGGTATTACTGAATAAGCTCTCAAATGGATTTGAAAGGGCGAATGTATAGAAGTGGAGGAAGTCATTCGAGACGACCTTCGCGGCTGACTCGCAACGCGTAGGTGCAGGTTTAAGTCGAATTTGGAAACTAAGTGCCAATTTTCGGAAATTTTATTACGCGTGGGTGTATTTCCCTCGCTTCATTGCCACCCACGTTCTTCTATCTATGTAAGTAGGTACCTAGCTATCCATCTCCGGTATCTGCCCACTTGACTAATACTATAATTATCCTTTGCGCACATCCGCATCCGCCTTCTTGTTTTCTCGACTTGTCCGCTTTTCCGACCTCCCCCTTTCGATGGTTTCTACTCAAATAACGATAATTTTGTAGACAATGGTAGTACGATGGGTAACTTAAATCGTGTCCACATGGCTCGATACGGTGCCTGCCTGTAAACTGATTATCAGTAGACCCAAAATCTTTGAAATCTCTACTGGTCAGTCAGGTTCGATGTAAACAAAAATATTACTCGCAAGTCAAACAACCTCAATGGTGTCATTACCTCCATCTCATTCTAGCTACAGGGCATTTTCTTTTCTGTATGGTGGGATGGTATCCTCTATGCGCTTGATTTTTATGTGATGTCAAAAAGGAGAAAAAGAAATTTCCAACTGGAACAACGTAACATATCACACCCTACGTATATTTTAGCCCTGAATCGAATGAAATCAACCGCAAGTCAGTAGGACCAATTGTTTTAGAATAATTGCGAATTTCGTATCAAGTTTTAACAGGTAAAATTCACATTTTTTGATATTTAGCCTCTAACACTGAGTAGAAAAAGTCGTATTTTTCAGGCTCGCTTTTTAGAGTTCGGAAGCGTCATCCACTAAAAGTGATAAGAACATTTTTTATTGAACATATAATGTTAAACATTTTTTGACTGAACTATGCTCCTGCTATAGTCAATATTTCCTGAGAAAATCGTAAAAAGGGGCACATTTTCTGTAATTCACACTGTAGCAAAAGGGGTGGGGATACAAAATTTTAGTATGTTCTTTAGGATGGTCATCCCTAAAGATTAGTGGGAAAAAATAAAGTATGGCAATTTTCTGGAATGGGTATGATTTCTATCTTCTCTCGACTACAGGTGTATTTTCAATGTAGAATTATAATGTTTGTCACATAAAAATGAGGAGAATGGTATGCAACCCTCAATGAGGAAAACGCCGTATTCTCTGTTACGTTAAGAAGTGCGTGATGTCAGAATCACAACAGACATTTCAGTTAGTTGGGGAGAAAGGAGAAGGTATCGATGCACATTATTATAAAATGATAAGCATAATTTTGTCGAGTAAATAAGCATCGTATTTAAAGCAGATAAGTGTGGAAATGGTTTATGATAACCTGCACTTGTTAGTGTGAAGAGAGTGTATAGTATTGGATGTTGATTCCACAAATTAAATTACACTACATTTAGACAAATTTTTAATACTCTTCAGAGATGGGCACATAGTTAATGTATCCGTAATGTCACTGTGATTAGCCAATAGCAGGGACTGATTTTTTATTTGGTTTCCATTAGTTGAGTTTCTGAAATTTATTATGTTAGTCATTTGTTATTTCCATTTCCATCATTTTGGTTTCCTTTTCAATTATGTTTCCTGATTTTGACAATATTTTTAATTTAGTTTCCATTTCAAATTTCATTTCTATTTTAATTAAAAAAAAAAATTTCCCTGATTTAAAATTTTCCAAATCTTGTTCAAGTATTAGATATATTGATATTTTTTTGACGTTTCCCAAAAATTATCAATATTTTTTTTGATATTTCCCTAAAAATATCAATTTTTTTTTTCACCCACATCAAAAATTAATCTGGTGAAAAATGGAAATGATTCATCATTCGGCTTCAGTTATATTTCCATTATTGGTCTCGAAACTAAGGCTTCCTAAACAAATTGACAATTTTGATTTGGGAATCGATAACCAAAATGAAAAGATTTCACATAACCAATAACCAATTCCCACAAAACGCTGAAAACCAGAAGGAATAGGTTTTTATTGGTTTTTCTGAAATATCAATATTATTGTTTATTTTTTTTTTGGAAATTATCAATTATTTCCAGAAAAATTATGAATTATCAATAATTTGACCTGGATGAAAATTGTTTTGTGTATTTTACCACAAATTTTGTCTTAACCAATTACCAGTAACCCCAACCAATAACCAGAAAAGTTGTTTTGATTAACCAGAACAATAATAAGTATCAAAATAAGTGCATTTTTAACCAATAATTAGTAAACAGTAAGCAATATGGATTTTTATTGGTTCCCAGTAACTAATAACCGCAAAAATGTTTTGGTTACAAGCCCTACTTGAAACTACCTAATGAGTTAATTGTTTCCAATTCGGTTTCTATTTCAGAATTTTGGTGTTTCCATTTATTTTGATTTCTGGCCCAAAATAATATTGTTTTTGTTTCCAAAAAATTCCGTTTCCATTTCTCAATCACTAGCCAATGGAATAATTGGAACTGTGATGACATCATACAACTCAGAATCAATTTGCTCCCACTAACTAGGCGGACATGTGTGATTTTAAAGACTTCCAGATAAGCTTACCTTTCGAGCTACGGCCAATGAACAGGTATTAGGTTCCTAATTCTGGCCACCTGGTTATCTATCAACTTGAAAAATACAGTACCGATGGGTAGGTACTAAGGTATCTTGGCCCATATTAATAAACGTCACTTTAACCTCCCTTCATTTAAATTTCACTTTAAATAATATTTTTGCACAATTTCGTACTTACAAGTGTGGGAACGTTGTATCTTTTAAGAGAGTTTCAATGTAAAAATAAAATGTTACCACACTCTTAAATACAAAATTTTGCAGAAAGTCATTTTCAAGTGAAGTTGAAGTGAAGGGAGGTTAAACTTCACTTAAAAATTACTTTTGTCATAATTTTGTATTTAAGAGTGTGGTAACATTTTATTTTATATTGGAACTCTCATAAGAGATACAATGTTCCCACATTTATAAATACGAAATTGTGCAAAAAACTTTTTTAAAGTGAAATTTAAGTGAAGGGAGGTTAAAGTGACGTTTCTGAATATGGGCCCTAGTGTCTATCGTACGAATAGCCTACACACGTATAGACCTATAGGATGGCTGAACATTAAATCGGTCCGAATAGTATTTTGAATTTCATTCGGTTGGTTTTAGAAAATAATTTCGGCACTGGGTGAGGCGGCTGGGCTACCGTTGCGTAAAAGCTGTCACGTCCAACTTTTGGAGTGGAGGTATAGGTAGCTGGGCGTGCGCAAAACGAAGAAGGCAGACTGCTCGTCGCATAGGATACTCACTTTCTCCGTCGCTTTCGATTCTTGGCGCACACATTAGCGGTAGGCTACAGCAATCGCGCATTCTCGACTCGCCTTCCTCCTCGTGGAGCAAATATGGCCGGCCACCAAGCCCGTAAAAGACGCGATCAGCGCTTTTTTCCACGGGTCGTTGGTGGAGCCAGCGGCGGTTACCTGTTCGTGGTTGGCAAAGTCTCTGGAATCTCGACACGGATGCCAAGTTCGATGTAAACAAAAATACCACCCACGTGACACGTGAAGATTTTATACGTATACGGTATAGTACGCATCATTATCGTATTATACATATATTATTACATAATCTTCCCCCGTTACACGACGTTCTTTATTTTTGCTGACAGGTTAGAAACAACCAGAATTTTAAAAATCATATATATATATACAGGTCGGCAAAGTCCGCAACAGTGATGATATTGTTTGAAATTTTTTTCAAATACATATGTAAGTAATTACGTATATTTTTTTACAAGTTTGTTGGTTTTTGAAATTTTGAATTACCATTAAGAGAAATAAAAGAATAAAAATTTAAAAAAAGAAAAATGCTCAGCAGAGATGGTGTTGGGGGCAATGAGAGGGAAGTTTGCTCTCAGGGATGTTGGTACGTCGGATTTTTCCGCTTATTGGTTGGACATTTGATAAATCTTGAAAGTTGGTGACTTGATTTTCGGAAAGTTGATATCGGAATTTTTAGTTGTTGAAAATTTCGAAAATTTTTGTTTTCCCTTCCCCTGAAGAAGCCTTTTGACACGCCTCTGATGTACAGTTAGATGCAGGATAATAGAAGACATAGTCACTTCACATTCCAAGTTTGAGACCCGAATGCGAGAATGATACTCAAGTACCCAACAGTTATTTAAGAATTATACTCATTTTAACGAAATTATATCGATATATGACGTTGTTGTATTGGTAATGACGATGAAAAAAATGTAGGAATTACTGAAGTATCATTCTCGCAATCAGGCATTATTATGAGAAAAAAACTATAGGGCAGCAATACTTCGTTAGAAAACCCAGTTGCCAATTTTCATTCATAATTAGAAAAAAAAAAATGAATTCAAATTACTTGAAAAAATTGTAAAATAATATCATAGTAATTGATACTTGTATCAGTAGTTATCGATATCAGAAAAACATATCGATATTTCATTACTAGTTTCAGGTAACAAAATTACAAAACACTAGCGATAATTATCCATATCTTTAACAAAAATATCTATCTATCAATGTTTAATCAGTAAAAACCTAGTTTCCAGGAATGTTTTATTTTCCAGTTTTCTGAAAAACTACCAAACTGATGAACGCAAAATTTCTCTCAGATCTGCTTGTTCCGTCCCATTTTTGCAGACGATTCAGTTTGTCTACAAAAACGTGTCGAACAAAATATAGGTAACTATTATTCCTAATTCTTGGAATAATAGCTGTCTATATTAAACCTTCCTTCTCACCGACAAACACCACCAGATATGCTGACAATGAAGTGTCATCATATTTGGTGGATGTTCTATGTCACGCCACCTTTTTGGTCGGCCATGTTTGATTATAACAAAGAAAACGAAGGTGATGTCTTGTCTTCTATTCGAAGGCATATTCATTCCTGAACTAACACTCGAGTAGAAACCTTAAGATCCATACTTAATGTTATGGATATCAGGTCTCACTATTATTAAGTTCTAGTAATAAGTTAAAATCTAAATGTGTTTGTAATAATTTGAAGTTCAAGTTTAATAAAAGATAATATTCAAACATTATCTTATTTGTTGAGATAATTTAAACTGTGAATTACTCCCGCAACACTGCTTCCATGTAATAACTATCTTTGTTAAAAATTTCAGCCCTATCTGTTTCATAATTTTTTCAAAACCACAAATACAAAATTTTTTCCAGCAATTTTTCTTCTCCAGTTTTCTCAGAAACTGCTAAATTATTAGGGACCAAACTTCTAACAGACTTGCACCAACATAAGGAAAATCTATCATAAAAATTTCAATTTTATCCCTTTGGTCATTTTTTCAGAATCCTGGAAAAATGACTTTTCAAGTAATTTTTTCTTTCCAGTTTTCTCAGAAACTGATTAACCGATAGGCACCCAACTTCTTTCAGACCTGCACCAATATAAAAACTATCTTTCTTGAAAATTTCAGCTCTGCATATCTTGTAGTTTTCTCAAAACTGTGAATACAAAGTTTTGGGTGATACGTATCACAATAATAAATGTATAAGCGGTTAATTATTTCATGAAATTTTTTCCCAATATTATTTCACCAATTATTTCCCCAATTTTATTTCACCAATTATTCCCCCATATTCGATGGGCATGCGCCATTACCCACACAGCCACACACAGGCACAAAGAAAAAAAATGTTCGTTGGCTCCTCTGAAAGAATAGATTCTACAGTGTTACCAGAAAAAATCCACGGTTGGCGCAAGCCAAAGTGCTGCAAAGCGGCTTCAGAGTTTGTATGTATACACAAGTATATAAAAAACAATCAGGTCAAAATGGGAAAATGGTACCAGTCATTTTCTTTTTTCATGAAACGGATGATTTTCATCATCTCCACCCCTAACCCTTCGTAGTGGTCAATTTTAATACCTAGTTTGCAAGCAAACTGGGTATAAAAATTCAACACCAAATATCTGGTGACGAAAATGGGAAATTCTTGTTTAAAATGGACCAGTTTTCAAACCAACTTTTTTCTGTTGTCCACATACATACCTCATGTTTTAGCAATTTCTCAGCTGAAGAGGTGGCAGGTAAATGACAAAATTTTGTACGTTTACATTTTATGCCTTTATGGCAACATCGTGGCCGTGGCTTCTCTTTTGCCCATTACGAATAGTTGGCACCATTATTCGTGTAGTAGATAATAACTAAGAATGCCAACGTAATAAAATGCGGAAACATAAAACAAACATCGCAAAAAAAAAAAAAAAAACGAACTCGTTGTCATGAAATTTCATCGATTCGAATGAAATTAAACCGGCTAATTAAGCGAGAGTGAAATTTTTTGCTTTATTTCTGTGTGCAAAAACGAGGCAAAAGCGATAACCGGGTTTGGCGGTGAAAAGTTGCCAAAAAATTGAATCCTACGCGTGCATTGCGATGAAAATGATATTGAAGGTTGGCAAAGAGATCGATAATTAAGGAAAATGGAAACGTGTATTAACCTATGCCTCATTTTTATATGACTTAGGATAGTTATCTCCATAAGTCATGGGAATTTTTTTCGCGCTATTTACGTAGGTTTTTGAGGAAATTCTACTCATTAAAATTAACCTGGTATTGAGACCTGGGGTCGGTGTTAGATTTGGTGTTTTTCATCTCCTGGCCCTAGGAAAATTTTGGCACTATTAAAGTGAGATGCCTGACCTGTAATTTACCCTAAATAAAATTCGTTCTCCCTTTTTACATTTTCCCTGATTTTTTCTCCTCTTCATAAATAATTATACCACAGACTGATGTCGCCGAATCAATTGTATACTTTCATATGTACGAATTTCTGCAAATTATTATATTTTCGTATTTTTCGTACGCGGCTAGGCTACAAACCTAAACTTGTTCTTCATTAATGTAGCCTGTCCGCACTTCTTTATTCACCGTTTAACCTAGCCACGAATTTACGTGCGTATACAATAGCCTATGCAAGATTCTCGTTACGGCTTGCCTAACTTTCACAGTCCGTGTGGTTGCTCGCCATACCGAGCTGAAATAAAATACGTTATTATTTAAACCGATGCAGCGGCCGAAATATTTAATCTTTTTCTTGCAGATAATTGGCTGTAAATCGATGGAGTGATTATGTACGAAACGAAGCGATTGGTGGTGTGTTCTGGGGGTATTCTTCTCGATACCTAAGCACGATCCGTATAGTTAGGCTAGTAGTTAGTTGAATTTTAGCTGTGGATCGCGCTGTGTATAGGTATTTGCCTCAAAAATGTTTTTTCCCTCTAATAATTTTCGCTTAAAATTTGAATACTTACTCGTAGGGCAAGTCCAAATTGTTTAATGTTACCAAAAACATCGCGAATCGTGAGTTTAAAATCACCCTTGTTCTCAAGGTTTAGGGCCTAATTTTGGAACTTACGAAAAATTTGATTCTTAACACATTTCTTATTGTTTCGTCCATTAGGGCATATGATTTGTAAGCCTATGTGTGTTATTTTGAAATTTGATTAATATAATTTGACCATCCGGGTCAAATACAAATTTTTAGTTTTTCAAAATTTGAAAAGAATCACAGAGGGGCGCACAAACCGCGTTTCCAGTGTGATTCTACTTCAACAGCCAGATTGAGCAGTGGGAGCAAGTGCTGAAATTTCCGTGAGTTGTGAATTTTTCCAACTTTAGATGCTTCCCTTCACATAAACGCTCGTCAGCGGGGCTATATCAGCCGGATGAATGAGGGGTGACTCCAGAACCACACCACTAGACATTGCATCGTTTCTGGGCCGCTGTGAAGCTGTGGATCCGGATCAGTAATATACGGTTTTTCTTTAATTTGTTTCTTACTTGTTTTTTCTTGGGAATCTAATATGATAGCCTAAACTAATCAGGCATGTGGTGGGAGGGGAGTGGTTGGTTATTCTGATAATTGGGATGTTTTGTCTTTTGCGGTGATTTTCCTTATTCTTCTTAAATTATCCTTTTCCTACACTTGGCCATGCAGGAGTTCATATTTTTACTTGCCTATCTGTTGGCTCTTTTTGTTGTGTGGTTTTTGTGATTTTTTTGGATGTCACAAAAGTAGCTTAAATTCATATGATTATACATACTGTATATTATACCGTATTACAGGAAAATTGTGGAAATGCCTGAAAATTTTTAGGTATTTCAAATCTTCAATGTGACAAAGTGCGGCCCTTGAAATTTTTGAGTTTTCTCTTCTTAGATCTGACGCTGAAAGTATAGTTAAAGCTGAACTCATATGTTACCTTTACGTAAGACAAGTCCAAAACTGAAATGTTTAGTTAAAATTTTCCACGGATGTTCGAGTTTTCTCTTATCAGAATTGACACTTATCCAAAACCATTAATGGGGAATGAGAATTGACTTTGAAAAGAAAGGTTGCAAACTGAAACTTTTGAACTTGATTACAGCTCTCAGAATAGAGCTTTTGATATGAAACCGGGTAGAAACCATCCGTAAATTGGCACCAAAATGAGATAAAATTTTGGTGAAAATTTATAACAAGTTGGAGAGGCGTAATCCTGCGACAAAAAAAAATAATTTTTGATTTATAATGTACGAGGAGCGTTTAAAAAGTAACTAACTGTACCTACTTTTTCTCTCCTGTATTGGGCAACACTGGAGTAGGCGCCGGGGCTTTATATAAAGGAGAGTTATAAAAATTCAGAATTTTTTTTTCAAACTGACTATATTGTGTGCTGTGTTTCATTGGCTGGAACATGAAATTTGCCTTCCTCACCGCGCCAAATATGAAGTTATCCTTTTGCAGGACATTAACCGACCCCACATTTTTGGCATTATACACAAACTTCTCAAATCCTTAAAATGAAATGTTTTTTTCTCCCACAAGGCTCGCCCACTCTTTTAATTTCCTACTTCCACCTCCATTGGAATGAAATGGGGCTATCAACCTTTCTGAAAACTTTTCAGCTGCTGCACAAAACAGAGCGTTGTTTTCAAACTTCCTTCTTCTGAAATTTTTTTTCAGCAGTGGGAAACTGGAAAAAGATGGGAATTTCAAAGGGCAGAAAAAGAAAATATCTTATTTTAGGGATTTGAGGAGTCATTGTGCGATGCCAGAACTGTGGAGTCGGTCATTTTCTTGCACAAAAGTCATTTCACATTGGCGGTGTAAGGAAGGGGAGTCTCATATTCCAGCCAATGAAACAAAGCACACAATAATTTTACGTAGAAAAAATTTGAATTTTCATAACCCTCCTATGTATAAAAACCGAAAGCGCCAACTCCAGTGTTGCCCGACACAGGAGAAAAAAAATAGGGAAAGTTTTTTTTGAATGCTGCTCCTCGTATGTATGTTCCCATTTCAATTTTACTCAGTACATGTCGCAATTTTTCTACAATAGTCATAAAATTTGGTACACTTACTTGGATCTAGAGAAGGATGAACTCTATTGTTTTTGGTATAGACAGGCCGGATAGTGTGTCCGGTAGGTACATCCTATTATGTTGCATTTTTGAAGCTCAATTGATTCTAAAATGCTTTATTTTCGAGCAGTAATCACGAAATTTGGTACACAGACGTTGAATATATTATATTCTATCACTCTGCCAAATTCGGTTTCAATCGACTTAATCCCTTTTCACGCGTCGAAGTGATTTGTGAAAATCTTTTAACTCTTGCTGAAAAGGGTAGATAATTCCAGATGAAACGAAAAAGCAGCGTGAAAAGCAAGCTTGTCGCTATTTTAGCTGTTAAGCATTCCTTAAACGCTATTTTTTTCCAGAATTCTGGCCAACACTTTTTCATTTTCTTATGATAGGTACTTGGGTACTTTTTTGTTTGGACTTTTTTCGTTAAGAAAAAACCTGCATTTTCGAGTGTGGCTTGCTGCGCCGGAGTTTTTTTTTTCCCTTGTTCCAACAAGTCGGATATTTTGTATTAAATACCTACCTAACAACGTACATTTTGTAAGTCATTAAAATTGTTGCTATAATTATCGAAGAAATGGCGGAAAGGGTGTTTGAACGAAGGTCACACGAGCGTCTGTGGTCTCTTTTTTTTCGCGCAGAGAGAGAAGTGCATGTGGTCGGTATACGAACTACCAACCCACCTGTTCGGCTATACTCGAAAATGCCAATCGAATTATCGCCTTTTTTTTTTTTGTCCATTTATTCACTGCTCCTCGCATCTGCGGTGTGCGGCGCCCTTTTTCGAAACTGTAAGCCACGTACAGCAGTGACGGGACCAGAGCGTCATCTGCGGTGGGGGATGGGAAACGACGATAATTTTGAGGAGTTGACCTTTTGTATTTTTTTCGCTCTTCTACGCTAATTTTTATTTTTTTTTAGCATTGGGTTTAGGAATTTCCACGTTTTTCTTCTTGGATTCGACTTTGACGAAAAGTTGAAAGAAAGGGTGGCCGTGTCAGCAGCAGCAGCTCGATTTAATTTACTATTACAGGCCTAACGAATGTAGATATGCGTGTATAGATGCAGCCTATACCTATAGACGCGTACGTCAGACAACGCGGTTTGTTTTTGGGCCTCGTCCACCAGATCCTATCTTGCGAATCTGAAACTTGAGGCTGCCGCCAATCGAATAATTGCGTCGCAATTTCGCCAGCCGAGTACTTAAGCGATGTCGCGATACCAGTATCTGGTTGTGTAGGGTGATAAGTGTGGCTATATGGTGGGGCATAGCTATTACATGGTGAGGTTGAGGTATCAAAAGTAACCAAGGTCTCTCGAGAATGTCAGATATAATGATTGCGATTAAGCTAATAACTGCGATTGTGCGTCGAAGGCTATACATACCTGCAGAATAATGATGATATCGGAAGAGAGAAAAAAAAAAAGATACATTTTTAAGGCAACGGACGCGACGAGTGGCGCGACTTCTTGGCGAGCACATAATTACTGGCTGAATTTTATGCCCAACGAATTGATTGCGTCGAGCAAATCGGCCGGAATATTTTCACTTCGCCGCGCGACTGGTGCGGACACGACAAAGCGACGAAACCAAATTCGAGCCGACCTGTAAGTAGCTGGTTCACACTTGGCTGGTTTTTATGGTGCTAGCCACCCACTTGGGCTACTATTCTGTTAACAGTTGAATTCATTATATCGTTTCAACCATTGAAACTTGGCAGTCAGCCATATGTGATTCTTATAAGACTATTTGCTAACTAAAAGTTGACTTTAAACGACTAAAATGGTGTAGTGACATCAACTATCAACAGAATAGTAGCCTAAATAGCTGAATAGTTGCTAGAAAACTAGCCAACTGTGAATCAGGATCTACGTTCCGATACTTACTATACAGGGTGTCTGACAAAATGCCTTGAAAATTTCAAATATGGATATAACATTGTACCACTAAGAAACAATGTTATGTTCACATAATTGGAAAACTTTTTTTTTTAAGGCAAATGCACCAGGAATAGTTTCGAGGTAAGTAAAAATAAAATTTCAAAACAATTACCGGAAAAAAATTTTAGAGTAGATATTCTGGCTTCAGTTTTTACGTAGAACAAAAAACGTAGTGAACATTTTTTGTCTATCTTTAATACTGAAGGAGCTACAGAATTTTTTATGACTAGGTTTTACATAAGTTTCAATGTTGCACCCATAGGTTCTAATTGCTGACATAAAAATTCTTTGTGGCCTTTAGGTCTTTCGATATTAAATATAGGCAAAAAATGTAAACATCTTTTTTTTATTTACGTAATAACTGAAGCTGGAGTATCAACTTACAAATTTTGTTCTGATTATTTTTTTGGAATTTTTTTTCACTTACCTTGAAATTTCGCCTGGTGCATTTTCCTTCAAAAAAAAAAACGTTATCCAATTATGTGTTATAAACAATCTGTTGCTTGAAATCAGCAATTTGTTTTTGTAATCAATTCAGCTTACCTACTGTATACGTGTACTTCGTTAAAATGAAATTATTGATAGTTATAAAAGGTTTTATGGCTGAAATATGTTTCAGTGGGCTTTTCAATAAATGATAACAATGCTTTACCTACTCATAACCTGCGCTTCCACCATATGAGATGGGCTACGATGTGCGATTATTTTTACTTCATTCAGTTTTCCTCAATAGGTATAAGTGACATGAAATATAGGTAAGTAGGTACTTCCTACGAAAATAATATACATAAAATTTGTTACAAAGAACTTTTAACTCATCGTTTTCATAACTATCGAATGGGCAGAGTTACAGAGTAATGAAAAAGTACTTACTATAGGTAAATGTTTTTTAAAATCATAATAATCCGCATTATTTTATTATTTTTCTGATGGTAAATTTCCATAACTGGGTACACCATGCAGGCACAAACACAAAACATATAATGAACAGAGCTACAGCTACTACATATATTGATAAGAAATATCATTACACTAATTTTCTTTGCCCATCGTTATGTCTTTAAATTTCATTTTCAGTTGCTTAATAAGAAAATAATTACGTTAAAAATGAAGTTTTTTAAAATACGCTATCATAAGATGTGTAAAAAGTAGCGTGAAATGAAACCAAGTTCTCTCCGTTAAATAAAAAAATTAGTACGTATTTGAATTATTTAGAAAAAATTGTTTGAAAATCAAAAACAAAAACCGCTCCAAGAATGTGGCCTGACTGGGATATAAACTCACACCTACAAGCTTGAGAATCAATTTTACTACCTATTTGCCACAAATTCAGATGATAAAACATGGAACAAACACATTATATAACAAGTAATCACAATATTAAACAATGGTCGGCCATAGTGATCTTGGCGATGGCGTTGGTCGGTCTCTTTAAATGCTTTATTTTGAAATTAAAATTTTGTGAGTGTGTAGAATGAAAGCTTATAATAATTCCAATTATTAGGATTTAGAAAAAAATATTCCTTTGTTCCACCTTGTATGTCAGTTCCTATGATAGTAATAAAACACCGAGCAAAAAATATTTGTTTCAAATTTTATTTATATTAATTTTGTGCTGGTTTAGATACTTTTAATATAGGCTTAACTATTGAGGAAAATTAATAAATCTAAAAATAGTCACCCACTTTTGCCTCCAAGAGATAAAAATGATCTATGGTGGTTGATCATATTTATTTTTTACTACTGAGGAGTCCACTTCTTTTCTTAACAATTTTCCCTATTTTCTCTCTCCTGCCTAAAAACAATTTCACACCTAAGTCACTGAAATTGAAAAACAATATTTTTTACTAAAGAATAAGTTTCTCACACATGGATATTCAGTTTGTGGGCGCCTTAATTTTTTTACCCATTGTCTCCACTCCATTACTTAAGTATTGTTCTAGAATACGAGTGTATGTATTTCATCGAAGAACAACTTGTTTATTCTAGAATCCGTTTCCGGCCCATGTATCTTCTATCTGTACCCACCTTTACTGTTTTACATCCTTATTTCTCCTCGACAAACGTTTTTTTTTTTTATTCAAATTAGCTAGATTCAGCTCTTTTCTTTTCCCTACTTAACCAAACACTTTATTGCTACGTCACTGAAAAACAAAAACAATGTTATTTGACCAAGAATCACATTCATCTTTAGTCTGCGGGTGGCTTTACTTTTCCCACCCTTATTTTCACTCTACGAGCAATTTTATTTATTTTTCTATTAGAATCTGCGCGGTTACACGTGAAACCTTCTCAACTGAGACCTGTATCAATAAAATTGGTCCAGTGGTTTCAGAGAAAAAAGGAGCACAAGCAAACTGCTTAACTATTAATATAGGTAATAGATAGATGATATAGGTACATAGATAGGTGAGTTATTGAAAAAGTTCAATTAGAAATTCACGTATTATGGGTACCACAGGAAACCAGTTCCCCCAAAAGCGTCAAAATGCCTGCCTATAGTTTTGTGCTTAGCTATCATATTGGCTGTCCAGGAAGATGACGAAGATTCAGCGACTATAATTGCACCATACTATTTCCTCTTCAGAATTTTGTATGGGCTGGCACTATGTCACATTCAAGCCTTATTAATCATTGCAGCGAGAACTGTCAGGTTAGGCTGGGTATAGTCTAGGATATACTTGGTCATCTAACAAACCATGCAATATAGTTACCTGATAAGTATTGAAGGGTGCTTTGTTGATCCTTGCCCACTATACAACATTAGACTACGTATGTGTGTGCGAACTTAGCTCAGTAATAAAATTAGATCATTTTTCTCAAATCTGAGGGAACTGACCTAACAGTTGATTGGTGAGTGCCCAAGCATAGCCCTTTGCCACCAATTGGAAGTCGCCACACTACTTTTCCTCCCGTTGATTTTACCAATATAAACAGAAGATATCAAATGCATGATGGATTTGTGTTTGGTGATAAAGGGATTTTCACAGTCTGGGAGCTGGTTCACCCTTGTCATGAGAGAGATTTCCATCTGCCCCATCTGAAGGAGATAATGAAGTTTTGCAGACTTGACCCTAGAATTTGGTTAACAATGGAATGGACTACGGTGCTATTATGGTGGAGGAAGGAGATGGAGGTAGAAGGTATGCAATGATACCTATAATTATGGCCACATAACTGGTAGGTGGACCATACCAAGTTGCCTGTGCTGTAGATTGCTGTGTGTGTGACACGTGCTACATAATTATCATATTAGGACTAAATGCCAGAGAGTAAAGATTTTTTCTGAGATTCAGTTCTGGACTTGGAAAATTTTACAAGTCCTTGTCATTTTTTTTTTTAAACTGCGCCAGAAAAATATTTTCTCTGGTATTTTCATCTAGGTACATATAAAATTGGATAAAATTCATCATATTTTGCCAGCAAGTATTGAGTTGTTTTTCAATCTTTCCCATAAGTTTTGTTCAACCATCTCTTATGTATTGGTGGATAAGTTAGAATAGGTGGTGTTACCATGAATGGATGGTTTCAGTGTGTTCATAGCTTTGTTTGATAGGATTACATTAACTTACACTAACCTACACTGGTAGGGATATTCCACAAATATTTAGGTAAAATTTGGTGCAAAGTCACATAACATTCCTACATTTGTGGAATCGCCCTCCTGGTGTAGGTTGGTGTAAGTTGGTGTGGTCCTATCAAACAGAGCTGATGACTTCATGTACTTTATACGTAGTTAAATAGTTTAATTCGTTGCAACTCATAATTATTAACATCAAATAAGGTACCTTTGAAAAGATAATTAAATTACTAATTGATTAATATCGATCAAATTTTGTCTGTTAGTTACTGGAATAAATTATTATCGAAATAAGAATTGGATTGTTGGGTTTTTGGCGATAATCATTGGAATTCAAAATTATTGAGAGGAATTGCGAGGGAACCGTCATTTGCAGAAAGGTGAAATTTTGCAGAGACATCGAGGTATGTTAGCTGAAGATTCTGTGAAAATCTGAAATACCTACTATTCTGTTCAGATTGAGTGATTCAAATGATATACCTGTAAGAATTCAATCCAGTAGCTGGAATTCAGCAATACCTCGAGAACCAAACGTACAATTTCATCCAAATTTTTACGGAATCTTTAACTACCTAACACACATCGTTGTTTCTGCAAAATTTCAGCTCTCCACAACGAATGGTTCCCTGGAAATTCCTCTGGATAATTTTGAATTTCACTAAATTTTTTCATATATCCCATACGATAATAGTCGGCATTATATTATAAGAAACTAAAATCCGAAAATTAATGAATTAATTAACTGTAGAAAGTAGAAACTGATACTTTACCGATAAGGACTTGTAAGATTGTCGAAGTCCAACTGAACCTCCCAGAAAGTCTTTATATTCTCCGCGGCGTCCAGTTTATATTACGGTACCCAGTGTAACGGTCGGATGGTCGTGCGGCTGCGAGCAGTGTGGAGGCGAGCCGAGCGACGACGCACGAAGGTGAACCGGTGCTCGGCCACGACGTTATCGTCCGACGGAGGCAAACGACTTCGGCGCATTTACCGAGAGCCGGAGCCGGAGAAAGGCAAAAACGAGAGGGAGAGAGAGAGAGAGAGATACAGACAGACAGACAGAGAGTGTGCCAGCGAAGGTGAACGAGCGGGAGGGGGCCGAGAAAAGGGAAGATGCGGCCACTCCATTTCCACTTCAATGGCAGCTCACTCGCGGTCTTACATCCGCCGAGCGGAAATGTAGTCGGTGCGACTGCGCCTATTGTCCTATCATTAGGCCAAGGCTGGCGAGTCGCTCTTCGTGTTTCGCGTGCGACGTCATTGTTTTACAAAAGTGCCGAAAGTCGAATATCAGAAGGGCGACGAAGGGCAGCGCCAATCGGCTATTCACTCGGTGTCGCAGATTGCCATCGACATGCTGGGCTCTTGTTTTGAGGCGCCGCATAACGGGTCGGACGGTTAAAGGGGAAAGCGAAAAGACCCATTAGCGGGGGGAGAGGGGGAGCTGCGGGCTCCGGCTACGACGACAGCCTCAGTTTCGATGAGTTTCGGCGGTCGTTGGCCGGATTCGTTGTTGTGCGAGCCGAATGCAGGTTCGCAACAATGAAACTTGTGCAACAGTGTCCTTTATATAGTTGCTAAATGCATACCTATATATATATATATATATCTATCTATTTGATATACCTATGTATAACGCGTATACCTGTGGTTCGACGGTCGTTAACTTTTGGTATTTTTTATTTTTATTTTCATTTTTATTTTTTGTTTTTCTGTTGCAGCGACGTACTCGGAACCGTGCCGCAGGAACGATGTCAACTTTAACGGATGTATTAAGTCGACGTTGCAGAAATTGTTGCCGCAATTCCAAGACGGTAAGTGGCGACGACACGCATAGCCTACATACGGACAATACCTGTAAATACAATGAATACACCGCTGCGTACCTACCAGTCGAATGAACGAACATGGAGAAACTAAATAATGTGGGTATACAGGGTTATTCACGTTATCAGGCAGCGTAGGAAATTAACATTGTGGTGTGTGATAAAACGAATAACTCGGGTAATTGTTCCACGATTCTCTCGTCATTTACATTGTACCAAAATTCACAAGTATAATACGCAAATAAACAACAAAATATGCAAGTAAGGAATCAAGATGACGTAATTAACAATGTAAAATGCAGATTTTCAATTATAAATAGTTTAAAATAACCATCAGTAGCTAACCTTCGATACCCTGGGCAATTGGTAAACTCCACTTGAGGTAAACTCAGCTTGAAGGTGTTCCAATAGACCGTAGGTAAGATTTTGACCCTTAATCTCAACCCGTCATATGCTTTCTTGTGGGATCACATGTCATTAGTGATTTACAAGACGGACCATATTCCACTGCATAAAGGGACTGGGGCCCATATTCACGAGCATCCCTTTAACCTCCCTTCACCTAAACTTTACTTAAAAATGACTTTTGGCACAATTTTGTATTTAAGAGTGTGGTAACATTTTATTTTTACATTGGAACTCTCATATGAGATACAATGTTCCCACATTTTTAGGTACAAAATTTTGCAAAAAAAATTTTCAAAGTGAAATTTAAAAGGGAGGTTAAAGTGATGTTTGTGAATAGGGGCCTCGGTAATGTGATAAATGATTGCCGGAGAAAAATTCAAGCTAGGCTTGCTGATTGACTGTGGTATTGTGTCATGGCTACTTGTGTTCATTTTGAACAATTTACAGTAAAACCCCATTATAATGTACTCGCATAAAACGTTTTCCCACATAATACACTGTTTTATTAATGTCCCTTGATTTACAATGCTAAACCTAAGTAAAATTACCCCTGGTTGAAACATTTTTCCACCCATTATGTTTTTGAAGAAAGGTCTGGTTAGGTTTATTAATGGAGATTTAGAAATTTTTGAGCAAAATTTTGTTTTTTGGAGTTCTACACCAGGAAATTTAATGGCATTTTCACAGTGCCGCACTTTCCAAATTTTAAGTCCAGTTTATTAAGAATGCTGAAAGTACTGCATTTTTGGTCACATAGAATAGACCTAATTATTAATTATACTATGATTTTTTTCCTCTACAAATTGTTTTTATAAGACATTTCAAAAAAATGTTATTCTTTTTTTTTCAATTAAATTCTGATTTTTTCTGTTTCTCATATATTACATTTTTCTGTAGAATAGATTTTTTTACTATGGTCCCTAGAAAAATGTATTAACAAGGTTTTACGGTAGATAAATAAGTTTATTTTACTTATTAATTACATTATATTGATTACTTTTTGAAATTTTTTATTTTATTGATGTGTAAACATTTTAGTGCTCGGTGTCTATGACAGGGGCTATATGAGAATTACAATTATCAAATTCGCGTAACTCTAATTCTTACAACTGTAACTCTCATTTGTGTGTGTCACATGATGTGTGGGAGGGAAGTTGTGTGGGTGCACAACACGCTGTGCTGCACAACCACACTGTTATCATATTTACAGATCAATCCTTCATGAGCAAACTCCCAGAGGAACCCACAATTTTTTTTTGTATATTTTACTTTTGAATTGTGGTGCACAGTGGTGCTAAATATATATAAAAAAAGAAGGTATCGATAGTATTTGTATTTTCGATACTTTTTTTTATAATGTCATTTGTGACAAACTAATTACAATTTATGCATGTAAAGTGCATCGTCATATCTTAAAATCATCCCAAATTAAAGTATTATATTATAAGAAATAAGAATATTAATAACATTAATTTCGAGTATTAAGAGAACCATCCACCATACCATGAAATAAGAATTATTAAAAAACCTTCAACCAAAAAATAAAAAGAAAAAAAACAGTAGAACACTAAAAAACAAAGGGAAAACTCAACAGAACATCTTATTTATCACTGTTTAAATTTTTTTTATCACTTTTTGGACTTATTTTGACATCAGCTGTAAATAGTTACAGGAATTTAAAGTATCGAAAATAAGTATCGATTCAATCGAATCCGAGCAAGTATCGATACTATCGGTAGTAACGATTTATATTCAGCACCACTAGTGGTGCAATGTAAATAACGAATGATATGACATTTATCTGACTTATTAATTTTATCACTTACCACAATATTAATTTCCTATGGTGCGTGATAACATAAATAATCCTGTATACTCTATTCTGCATGAGAAAGACTTGACCTTACCGAGACAATCACATTTCACAACTAAGTAAAACTAAAAATATTTGTGTAAACAAAACCATTTTGGATACAGCCTTCGCTGAGTAGGGTGAATCTCTACCTATTCATTTTCTCCATGGTCCACTAACTCCTATGACATCATGCGTTTCTAATTTAGAATGGACTCTAGCCCTAAGAAATCACTTATTGACCTGCCCATATTTCATAATATTCGAGTCTATATTAACGCAAATTCAGATGGTTTTTTCAGAATTCGTAGAAAATTTAGGGAGAAAACTGTCAAAAGAAAATATCTGAAATTTTTACGAGTGCTAATCGTCATAATGTAGCTAATAAGTTGATGGTCTGAAGAGTTTGGTGTTTATTAATTTACTCGGTTATAGTTTCCGAGAAAAATGTCTAACAAAAAAAAAAACAAATTGCTGGAGAAAAGCGAGTCGCTTGTATTGCTTGAAGTATTTATTTCATATTCACGGCGCAATGGGTTAATATATTCTTAAAACTGTAACAGTGAAATATCGATAGATTGACATGTTCGTTAGATATATCAATAACTATCGATAGTTATTTGAAATTGTTTTTTATAGGTATTTTGTATTTTGAATTCAAGTTTATTTTTTGAATTGTAGATACGAATAACTGGCAAATCGGGTGTTAATATTGTAATTACACCAATAAGCACCAAACTACTATCAGTTCTGGTCCTACATGAGGAATACCTTTCTTGCAGTTTTCTCAAAACCATAAACACAAAGTTTTGGGCGATATATACGTAATTATATGCATACCTACGTACATAATTATAAACCCAGGTATGTGTATACCCATACATAAAAAAAGTTAGGTCAAATTGAGAAAATGGTACCAGTCGTTTTCGTTTCTCATGAAACGAATAATTTTCATCATCCCCACTCCTAATCATTTTGTGAGATCGATTTTAATACATTTCTAAGGGTTTTTTATGTTCTAGAGCATAATATATTTTAGTGTTTTTTTGTTTTTTTTTTGTTTTTTTTGTTTTTTTCTAGCCTTGGGAATATGATCCCCAAAAACTCTCATTGATCCGCACTGACGCCCTATTTAAACATTTGCTACCTATTTATTTCAAAATTTTGGTCCTTCCGGACTTTCGAAAAAATTACGGGCCCGGTACTTTTGGTACCCATTTCTCTCCCGCTCTGAGACCCTGCGCATTAGGTATACACGTGTTTCTGGGCCGCCATTCATACGCTGCTGACAGAACGTTGGCCCGGAACCATTAATCTGTCTCCGTACCAGGATACGGAGCTTCGGCCGCAACTCACCTACAGCCGTTTGAGGTACACGCAGCCGCTGCCGCCACCGCCGCCACCGCCAATATTAATGATATAGACTGCCATCGCACTAATCAATCAGTGCCATCGTTGGACGCGACGCGAAATGTGTTCGGATCGCGCAGCCCAGCTGCGAACGAACAAAAGGCGACGCGAAATTTGTTCTCTCGATGCGGATCGCGTCGCGTCGTGCGTTGGGTGCGGTGGAACGCGCGGTTGGAGTTTGAAAATTAATTAGCGTCGCATCCGGCAGCGGCGAACGATGACCAGGAGGAGCGGTGCGGAGGGGCGACCGCGGCCGTCACTCATCGAGTGACGATGCCTGGTGACGTGAGTTGGTGAGAAAAGCGCTTCGAACGCACTCACTGTCATCGTACAACGAGGTCGTACATAGCGTGCGTTCGGTGCGGCCAGCTGTGGCAGCCGCCATCTTCATCGTCCGCAGTACCGTCAGTTGAGAGCTACAATTATAACCAACATTTTTCACTTTTTTTGCTGAAAAATTTCCAATATAGGGTGCTCGAAATGCAGCTAATTTTATTGTTCGGCATTGTAATTGTTGAGTTATGTAAATAACCTAGACCATAAAATTTTTTTTTTTCAACTTTTGAATTTTTGACGAATTTTTGAAAATTGGGCTAAACTTGATATTGGGTTGGGGTTACTGTGACCCGCACATTTCTAAAGATAACTGATGGCGGACGTGGTTGCGAAAAAACATGGCAATTTTGTATATAGATGAGATTTTAAAATAAAACCATCAGTTTTCGTCAATATCGCCGGTATCATTCGTTCATTACAAACAATAATCAAAAAAAAAAAAAGCATTGGCCAAATCTGGCTCCAAAATCATACGTTTTCGAAACAATTTTAAACTTTACATTCTCCTCCTTTCAATACAAAATACTTCGTGAAATGAATTGTTCACGATATTACGTAAGACCTTTCAACAAATATAAAACGGTATACGTCATTAATTGTTTGCATGTTGTCAAGATGAGAGATCCAGATAAAGTAAATTCCCTAAAATATTTCACATTTTTACACTGCCTTTGTTTTTTGCTCCTGTAAGTTGTGGAGTCTGAAAACGAAAACCAATACCCCAAGTGATAGGGACAAAATATGTTGAAAAGATAGGTAGAGCGGAGTAAAGACCACAAGCCAGAGACTAGTGAGTCGATAGAGAAACAGGCCGGCAGAAATAGTATTTATTATCAGCCTACCAGAACTGGTCTAGTAGTCTTAATGAAACAGACTAATGTTTTAGTTAACGAGGGAAAGGTGGATAGGCCAACTCATTATCACAGAATTAATGATATACAACAGTAGCTTACAGTTGACAACTTTGAAAAAGATTGAGTGGTGCATGTCAAATCGTTTAATACACTGTCTTCTTTATCGAATCATCCCATGTGAATGGTGAACCAATGATCTCAACTATCTTCAAATCATAGAAACCAAACCCAGTCTAAGAGTCACAAAATGGGAAGAAAGGATTTCTATTATTGGTGTAGTCAAATTCAATTCTGTAATGGTATTGTTGTTACATAACAAACACGACAATAGTTTAATTGTATATTATTATAAAAAGGTGAACAGATTATTATAAGAGTATGAACAAAGTAAGTGTAAGAATGAATAATAATGAATGAATAATAATTAAATGAGTAGTAATGAATAATAATGTGTACAGAACATTAGACTATATATAAGGGTGAAGTTCGAGTTATTTGAATCGGGTATTGTGGGAGATATGAATATGCTTGGATGTTTGAGTAAAACGTAATTTGGATAAAACCAATGAAATGTGAAGGAAATGACATAAAGTAGGAGTGTTTAAGAAATTAATAGGAATTAGAATTAGTACAAGGTATCAAAATATATTTGTAGAAAAGATGACATCATGGAATATAGACGAGAACAGTTTATAGTGTACAAGAGGTGATGTTATCAGACAAGTCAAGACTTGAAAGACAAGTTTGGACTAGTCTAAAATGACGTGAAAGAAAGGAAGAATAAAGAGACGAAAATATGAAGAATGATATAGGAAAATACGAATTTATAATGTATGAGAGTATTTGAAATAATTTGTATGGAAATATCATTACAGATTCCATAATGTTAAACTAGGTTCCTTAACTGGTAATTAAGTGACTTAAGGGATTTAACTAAAAACTGTATGATCCGTGAATACTTTAACCTTTAAAGGAAATGGAAACGTCTATGTCAAGACTGATTGTTCATTGTAGGAAAGGAATCGAGAACAGTCTAAAAAGATAAAAAAGGAGAGCATCGTTGGTTCACCATTCATGTCAGGACCTATACATCATCATTATGTATATAATTGAAATCTCTGAATTTTATCCCTATCTTACATTGAACGGGTATCTTTGATTAAACGTTGTTGATTAAGTGTATTTTCATAGATCTTACAAGTAAACATACAAGCTTAGTATTTGTGAGCCAATTCTCTAATATTTACAAGTGACTATATAATGTCTGAGACTGGTAAAAGGTATGGTAACGTGATAAGATTAAGATTGTGGGTTCTTAGATGTCTCAAAATGACCGCACTGATGTGTACTCAGTAATGCATCCATCGCCTAAAACTAGGGGACTATAAAATATAGACATAACAAACCAGCTATTTTGTTCCTAAATCAGTTTGAAGAAAAATAGGTCCAAGATGAGTAAATTTGGCACAAGATATCCATATCTTCATCAGTGGTCTGAGTAGTCTTCATAAATATTAAAATTGTGATTTTGCTGCAATTCATTACAAAATATTGATAAAAAAGGCAACTTGATGTTCCACTGTCCTCCCAATGAAGAATGACATATTTTCATCTAAAAATACAATAAAAACTGAAAAAATTTGCATTTTTTTGCAAAATTGGTAATTAATTGTTTAACTAACCGTTTTGAAATTATATTCTTGAAACAAGGGGGACTCATAAACCATAAAAACAGAAAAGGAACAAGATGGCGGGTATGGTATGCCCGTATTTTATAGTTGTCTTACTAAAACTAGATAGAATACTCTCCGCATTGAATGTTTTCAATTGATGGTAGCGCAGTTATGGCGCTGGTGCATAAATTCTGAATTGTGTTTTTTAATGGGACAATGTGGCCCCAAGGTGGACAAAATAACCCCAACTAACAGTACGTGCTAATAAAGTCGCTCGTCTACCCCAGACAGTGCTTCGTATTCGAAATAATTTGTTTGAGAATGCTGTTCCTTCCATACAACTGCCAAATTCCATTTATTTTTTTTAATTCGAAAACACATCTTTGTTGAACAAAGTGATATTTTCGCGAATGGTATTTGTTACATGTGACCAGGAATGATAAGAGTTGGATGACTATTGGTGTAGTAACTTCCGAAAAGACTAGAAAAAGAAATATTCCCAGAAAATTTGGTGTTACCAATAAAACATGGATAGATCAATATTTTTGTTGAAGATATTGATAACTATCTGTATTATTTTTCAATATTTTTAAATACAGCATTTGGAATTCCGATTTTTTTTTTTTTGTGAATTAGATATTGATGAAAATTGGCAAACTGGATTTTCTAGTGAGTTTTTACCCAGTTTCCTTCCAAACGGGGTATTAAAATTGACCTCACAAAAGGGCTAGGGCTAGGGGTGATGAAAGTTATCTATTTCATGAGAAAAGAAAACAATTGGTGGGTACCATTTTCCAAATTTTACCAAATTTTCTTCAATGTACGAAGGGACATATAATATATTTGTTACCGTCAAAACTAGAATTTGGTCATTTATAATTTTGACCAGTCTAACAGTTATAGAGTGTATCAGCATTTTTCTTAAAGAAAAAAATTTAAAAAAATTAGCGCAGCAAGTTTCGCAAGAAAAAGTAGATGTTCTTTGTTTATGAATCATCTCTAACATTCTTCTAATAAAGTAATATATGTATAAAATATTTATATTTTTTGCAAAAAATTACAAATCTCACACAAATACGATACATGCAATAAAATATTGTGATTCAGTATTATCTTTTCAAAATATTTTATGTATAAATTTTTAATTTTTGTACCAAAAATTATTATTTTTTTGTGAAATGAAACATTACTTCAAGTTCTAAATGGCACGATTTTAGTGAATAATTCGATGGTTCTCTTTCTTGCAGGGACGAGAATTAAGGATTAAACAAAAAAAATTATATGTGAAAAAAATCTCCCACACTGCAAAACGAAATATAGTGCAGCTGTGTACGTGCAGATTAAGTAAATATTAGCAAACATTTTAGTGTTCGTGTTCAAATCTATGGCACGGAAGCGGGTGGGGGTTAGAGAAAATTGACCTTTTGCTCAGATCGTCTTGTTTTTGGGCTGAAGTGAGTGTTTTCCTCGATGAAAGCTAGAAAATGAATTTTTCAGGACCATTATCAGAAGGGTAAAAGAGGGAAAATCACACTGAATGGCTAATAAGTTGGGAACAAACTGACCAATAAAATCAAAATTGGTAGATCTGGTCTTTGTATGTGAGGTAATGTTTATACCAAATTTTGTTACTATTGAAAGAGAATTGCAACTTTTATTGAGACAACATGAAAAATTAGTACTTCCAACAGCCCTAAAAAATGAACCATAATACCAATACAAACCAAATTTGGAATCGAGTTAAATATACTTTAAATCAATACCTATACTAAATTTTGTGACTACAGCTTGAAAATTATTTCTGTTAGAGCCATTAATCTGCCGAAAATATAACAAAATCGACCCTACCAGACGCACCGTAAGGCCTATTCGCATCAAATTGGTAGATATTATCCTTGACCTAAATCACATACCTATACCAAATTTCAGGCCTATCGGTTAAAAATTGTGACCCGTACGCTGTTTAACGAAAAATGCACATAAACTGACCTACCGATCCGGACGAAAAACATTAGGGTTCTTCCTTAGGTTGATCCAAACATGTGTTTCAAATTTCAAAACCATCCGATCAAAATTGAGTTGGAAATTGGAAGTGGACTCAACGTAAAAGGGGTACATATTAAAAAAAAAAACTCTCAAAAATAGTGCTAAGATGCTTAGAAGATCATGAAATGAAAAAGTACCCACTTCCACTGCTGGGTCCGAATACTCAGGAAAAAAATCTACTTAAAAAATGATATGCCTAAGTTTAGTGTATTTAATTTCTAATATCATATAATATTTATGTTTTTTTGGTGGGGATGTGGGGGTCGACTAACCCTCACTAAGAATCAGCTGAAAAAACCTAAAATGGTGTTGTCGACTAAGACCGAATATAGATTTGGTGGCAGTTAATAACAGTTCTGACTAAATTTTCAGGCAATGGTTTTAACTCAGTATTGTATTTTTGACATTATTTGCATGTTGGTCAGAACTAGAACTGTTCAATGCATTTTCTAATTCTAGTTTTGATTGGTCAAAACTAGAAAAGACCAAATTTTTATTTTGTCAGTAACAAAAATACGTATAATTATATACTATATATATGTATATATTGCCTAAAAATTTCGGGTTCATGGTTTTGAGAAAACTACAATATGGACAGGGTTGAAATTTTCACGAAAGATAACTCTTATATTGGAGCATGTTTGAAAGAAGTTTGTTGCCTCTCGGTTAATTAGTTTCAGCAAACACTGTAAACTAAATAATTCTTGGAAATGTCGTTTTTCCAGGATTCTGGTAAAATGACAAAAGGGATTGTGCTGAAATTTTCACGATAGATTTTTTTTATGCTGTTGTGAGTCTGATAGAAGTTTGGTGCATATTAGTTCTGTAGTTTCTACGAAAACTAGAGAAGAAAAATTGCTGGAAAAAAAATTTTGTTCACGGTTTTGAGTAAACCAGCAAACAGAAAAAGCTGAAATTTTCCAGGAAAATAGTTATCATATGGGAGCAGTTTTGATAAATGTTTGGTGCTCATTGGTTTGGTAGTTCTTGAGAAAACTGAAAATTAAAAATTCTTTATCATTAATTTATGTATTTATTTATTTATTTATTTATTTATTTATTTATTTATTTATTTATTTATTCGTTCATTTATTTATCCATTAGATAATTTTATATTCTCGTAATACTGTTTGAGCCTTGGGTTTTTCTTTTGCTGGTCCGTTCCGAATCGCTCCGACATCAAAATCGACGTTGTAGATACACGAATTGAGGGGGGGGAATTTAATGTCTCGTGGTTCGAGTGTATCTGCTGTTGGGGCGTGTAAGTTGGCAGTTTCGGTGATTATTGCTTTGGCTCGAATCGATGAAAGACTAAGGATCGAAGTTTTTCCTATTATCAATATTTACGTTACGTCTATATTTATCTAGCTATGATATTTAGAATTCTGACTGATTCTATAGTATTATAACAACCAAGTCCTACATGTTGGCAAAGTTTGCAGGAGTTGAATTTCGTACGGTTACTAACAATGGCGCCTGTAACGAGTACCTCGAGTACCTATACTTTTGCACGTGTTCGTGGTCGCACTCGCCGTTAAAGTCTCCAAAATGAGGTTTCCCGATACGTGGAGCTGTCATAAGTTACAGGCGAAAGGAGGAAAAGAAACGAAATAAAATTTCGATTTTACGATACCATAAGTGGACGTGCGCGACAGATGCGACTGGAATAAACTAAATGATGCGGTGCGGCGTGGCGATAATTAAATCTTCCGGAGTACGGCACCTATACCCGTGGGTACCTGCATAGTCTTTCTTCGACATGAAAAGTAAAACGAGTTTTTCGTCTCGGGTAGCCTACTTCGATTGAGTTATTCGACTTCATCAGCCTGACCCATGTAATAACGTGTAATAACGATTGCATAAAGTCGAGTGGTTGGCCATCGAATACCAACTTTCGCGTCTGTCGCGCAGACTATTGAGAACGTCGAGAGCAGCGCAGCAGCAGCAGCAGCAGCAACAGCTGCCCAATGTACGCCATGCGCTCAGGCTGGGTAAATAAGGATTTTTTCAGGGGAGGGTCGAAGATTCAAGGTATGTTGAGGGTAATTTTTGACTTAAAACGTCTTTCAAAGAGAGATGCCTCATAGAGAAAGTGTGACAGAAAAAATGTAACAACCAAAATTAGGACTTATCAGCTTCTCGAGAAATAGACGACGGAAAATGTGTTTCAAAGAGGTTATCTACCTCATAAAAACAAATATAACAGAAAAATTGTAACAGAAAAAATGTGACAGGAAAAATGTAATAGAATAAAATGTAACAGCCACAATTATGACTCCATCAATTCTTCCTCCAGCCAAAATTTTTATGTTCAAAATTACGACGTCATCATCCCTTTCAGCTACTAAAATTTCCAATGCTAAAATTTTCACACAATCAGTTCAAATTTATGACGTCATCAGCCCCTCCTCCTGCTAAAGTTCTTAAGTTAAAAATTATGACGTCATCATCCCTTTCAACTGCTAAAATGTCCAATGCTAAAATTTTCTTAGACCAAAATTATGACGTAATCAATCCTTTTAGCCGTTAAAATTTTCAAGTCTAAAATGATGACCAGTGTATTGTATTTTTTTTGGGAGCCTCTCAATATCCTCAGACTCCCCTCTAAATAAATAAATTAAACTAACGAGACCTGTACCTATTATGTACATTAACGTAAGTACCTATAAGTATATCGTAAAAGAGGCACAGAATATACGTTTAAAGTGTAACCCCTTTGTGACGTTTTTTTCTTCTTTTTTTAACCAGCCAAAATTACCTAATATGTACCTACCTGCTTCGATTAAATCGTTAAACAAATAGGCAAGTATTTTGATTGTATTCCTTCTTATTCGAGAAATACTACAGCAATTATATCGATACAGATCTCATTTGAAAAGGTTTGAAGGGTAGGTTTGCGGAATCAAATTTAAACGTAAAGTGAGGTAGTGTCAAAGACACCACGGATGTTACCGGAAAACATCTTTAATGTATCCGTATCAATAATCAATAAATAGATGCCGACCTAAAACCGCAACAGGACGCCCCCCTCAAACCACTGACAATGCCCCCGAATTCCAAGTTCAAAATTCAGACATCATCAGCCCCTTCAGCTACCCCTGAGATAATACCCATCACCCTAAATTTTAACCTATTCAAATCAATATGTAATAAAATCTGTTTATTTACCTACTTATCTATTTATTTATAATTATTTCATTTAGCTATAGGTCTACCTTTGTAGGTACATAATTTGTGATATTCGACAAATAAGGTGCCTCCACCTACGTGCGGTACTTTTTGCACGTACGTCGACGACGATCGAATATTTCCACCTCTGGTCGAAGACGAGTCACCCAGGAAGTGAGAAACTCGAAGACGGGTTTAGGAAAAGTGAAACTTACCCTGCGCAGTGCCGCGTCACGCCGTCTGCCATCGATTACGAGTGAAAGCGAAGAGAGAAATGGCGGCTAATTAATACAGCAGTACGACGTGTCGGGTATATTATAGACAACGTTTCGCGAGTCAAGTAAGAATGGGCGAATGCGGGGTGGGGAGGAGAGGCAAAGAAAGGAGAAAAAAAGTCGAATCTCGACTGTTAAATCAGTAGACAACCATATAAATACCAGCTTATTGCAGTCACCTGCAGTCAGCTATATGGCTGTAGGATTATTATGTAGTACAGCTATAATATTATCATCTCGTAGGTATATTATGCAGTAGTTATATGTATTAACGGGCTTACGTAGGCAGGTATTGGGTATCTATATTATGGTATTATTTCGGACACTTCATCTTTACGTTCCATTCGGAATCAGTGGCGTAGCCAGGATTTGTTCAAGGGAGGGGTGATGATTCACGGCAAGTATAGAGGGTAGTTTTTAGTCTAATGGTTTAATTATCGAAGTAGGTGGGTGCGTATTAGTTAATTTCGGCTGATTTAAAAAAATAAAAAACTTTAACGCAGCAGCAGCTTCGTCAGAAAAAGTAGGTTTTTGAAAACTATTAATTACTTCTAGATCGTAATAAATATTTGTTCCGAATTAGATGCCTATTGGTCCAAAATTAGGCGTTTTATAGGCAAAATAAAAACGAAAATAATGTCACCGGAAATATCGTACGGACGATCCGCATCAAAATTTATATAAAATTATCATAGATAAGGTATAATAAATATTTGTTCCAAATTCTGTAGCCATTGATGAAAAATTGGAAATTTTATAGCCAAAACAAAAACGAAAAAAGTGATACTGAAAGTATTCTACGGTCGATCCACACCAAAATTTATGGCAAGTTACCATAGATTAGGTATAATAAATACTTGTTCAAAATTTCGTAGCTTTTGATGAAAAATTAAAAATTTTATAGCCAAAACAAAAACGAAAATATCGATATCGGAAATACCATACGGCCGATACGTACCAAAATTTATGACAAGTTACCATAGATTAGATATAATAAATATTTGTTTCAAATTTCGTACCTATATATTGGTCGAAAATTAAAAATGTTATAGTTAAAACAAAAACAAAAATAGTGATACCGGAAGTACCGTACGGAAGATGAGCACCGAAATTTATAGCAAGTTATAAAAAATTATAATGAATACTTTTTTCGAATTTCGTAGCTATTGATCGAAAATTGAAAATTTTATAACTCAAACAAAAACGAAAATAGCTATATCGGAAATATCGTACGGCCGATCCGTACCAAAATTTATGACAAGTTACCATAGATTAGATATAATAAATACTTGTTTCAAATTTCGTACCTACATATTGGTCGAAAATTAAAAATGTTATAGTTAAAACAAAAACAAAAATAGTGATACCGGAAGTACCGTACGGCCGATGAGCACCTAGATTTATAGCAAGTTATAAAAAATTATAATGAATACTTTTTTCGAATTTCGTAGCTATTGATCAAAAATTGAAAATTTTATAGTTAAAACAAAAACGAAAATAGCGATACCTGAAATACTGTGCGGCCGATCCGCACTAAAATTTATGGAAAGTTACCATAGATTAAGTATAATAAATATTTGTTCTAGATTTCGTAGCTATGTATTAGTCGAAAATTAAAAATGTTATAGTTAAAACAAAAACAAAAACAAAAACAAAAATAGTGATACCGGAAGTACCATACGGCCGATGAGCACCAAAATTTATAGCAAGTTATAATAAATTAAAATGAATACTTTTTTTAAATTTCTTAGTTATTGGTCGAAAATTGAAAATTTTATAGCCAAAACAATAAGAAAATAGCGATACCGGAAATACCGTGCGGCCGATACGCAACGAAGGTCAGGTTTTTGGTTTAATACTAATGTTCGTGCTAAATTTTGTGTGACTATTGAACGAAAATTGGGCCCTGTAGCGTGGTAACAAGAACCTGGCTTATTCAGGTCGCCGTCAATAATGCGAAAATCAGCCTTTATGGTAATTACTATTTAGCGGCCAAATGCTACTGTCAGTCCGAATTATAGTTTTTGACCGGATGAAATTAGGCATTATATATAATGCGCATTATTCTCTGGTATTTTCCGTAATTTCATTATAGAATCTGGCCAAATTTTAACAATATTATTCGTTAGTCAAAATCAATAAACCACCAAATACTAATACAGGTAGTCAAATTAATTCAAACGTATTATTGATAAAATATATGGAAAAATTACAGTCATTTCAAGCTTTTTGTTTTATGTTCAGTACTATGTTTACACGAGAATTTATTGAAAAGGTAGAGATTCATCGTACCTACGCAACAAAGGCTGCATCCTAAACCGATTTATTTACCACAATATTTTTACCTCCGCGCAGCTGTGAAAGGTGATTGTCTCTGTGGACTTTCGCTCCCTCCTTCTGCCCCCACTCGTGCGCGTCGAATTATCGAGTGTCGTCTCCATTTTATTACGCTGTTGTCGCTGGCGAGCAGACCTTCAGCCGATGAATGACCCAGCCTCCAGTTTATTTCCTTCTATTTGTATCATTTGTATGTATTTGTACGTTTCGCAGGTGTGAAAGAACTGAACATTTCAGCGCTGGATCCGTTCTTCATTGACGAATATTTGTTCCACTACGACGCCGGCGATGTGACTGGAAAATGTCTGTTCAAAAATTTCAACGTGCGTGGATTGTCCGCCATGAAGATTCTGGATGTGAGGTAGGTTCACCAGCAGCGGATTAACAGCTGCGCATTATATGAGTATCTACTCGATTCGATCGTCCGTCCCCAGGGTACTCTCACCATTCGTGCGTATATGCTCATTATTAATGTGTAAACATTCTTGCTCTCTAGTCCATTTCCTCATGGGTGTAAAAAATATTAGATACGAAAAAGTTGAGATTGCATAAAAAAACTGTATGGCGCACTGTCCAGTTTCAAATTCTGTTTGTCACATAACACACACACACACACACACTCACAAGCAGACATCCGTAGCAAGCTGACGGCGCTCAGCTGAATGTTTACACATTAAATATGTGAGGAGGAACTCTCGCACGCCTTTTTTTTACTGTAGCTTGAGCAGCAATTTGTTTGTCAGTCACATAGTTTGGAGGGGGGAGATGAAAAAAAAATCAAAGAATAAGAATTCGTCGTTAGTTTCAGTAATCGGCGACCTAGATAATAATAAATTTTAGATACCTATTTTTTAAATTTAAAAAAAAAACTGAAATTTTCATTGATTTTGGATATGTGGGTTAAATGTACCGATTATGGGGTATGTACCGAATACGGGGTGCCATTGTGTCACTTAAACTACCGACGCAGTTGGCTGGAAAAGAATTCAGGGTAGTTAGTCGGATTGTTCTTTCGTGCCAATCCATTAAAACAGTCGAAAGAACACGCCTAAAATGAGTTTTACTCTCTTTTTAAATTTTATCACTGTTTTCTTAAATTTTTTGAAATTTTTCATCACTTTTGGACAAAATAATTATTGATATTTTGAAATATACGATTAATATCAGAAGTTTGAACATTTGGTTTCTATTTCCAAGTATTTGCAATCCAGTAAGTTGATTCATTCAATTTTAGAAAATTTTTTTTTCATCATATTTAGAGGATGAACCTAATATGGGGTACCAATTATTCATATTTAAAACAACAAATAATAGAATCAGAATATGTAAATAGTATTTGTAACATTTGTGAAAAAGAATAATTAATTTTTATAATTCTAATTTTTGATGTTTTGCATAAATTTTCAAGTACTCCATATTAAGTACGTATGTAGTATACTTAGAATAATGTATGTACCTCATATTAGGAAAGAGGGTATCTGGTATTTTGGGAACACATTTTGTGAAGTCATCATTTTGAGTTATGTGACAAAAAATTTCGTGTAAAATCAAAGATTGGCCCCACATATGTTTCAATGTTACAAACAAGAACAGCAACAGCAAGGACCATTGATCCAAACCCCTCCATAAATTTTAATTTAGACTGATTTTTCTAATTTATGTACAATTTTGAAGTTATGTTCCCCAAATTCGGTACATTTACCCACAGTAAATTATTTGCTTTGGTAGGGAATGATGAAATTTTTACAAACGATTTTTTAGTAGGTTTTCAAAAAAAAAAAATAAAAAAAAATTATAACGATTAAGCTAACCTTTGAGCCAAAGTTAAACTAAAAACCTGATAGTGTTCGTATTTTACGCCGAAGAAACTACAATGATCCCAAAAAGTCAAGAAATGTTTAAGACTCGAAATATGGCTTTCTTATAATAGATGTAGAAGAGATTTTTCAAGTTTCGACTCCGGTCTAAATAAGAAGTTTTCACTTGCTGCACCAGTCAGTCAATTATTATCCAGGCTGATGTAGCCTATATGTGCACATTTTACGACGAATATTGACTGAAAAAAAGTGTTTTTGCATACCTCCGTTGTCCCTTCACCCCGCAGATATCAAAGCAGTAGTATACCAGTGTATGTTTTGCGCCACCTTACAATTATTAATCTTTTTACCCATTTTTCAACATCATAAAAAATCAAAAAATCCTCAAAGTTTCAACAGTGAATATTTAGTATTTTTTAAACTAAAATCAAATAATTTTTTCTCAGTTTTACACACACACACACACCCACACACACACACACACACAAATGTATATATCAGTCTAATTTGACAGTGGGAAATACACCCCCTAATTTAAATAAACCTTGTCCAATTTCTAAGTAAAGGAGTAACAAACTATAAAATCTAAATTTGGAGTTATAGCCTTCTGATAATTTTGAAGAACAAAAATAACTTTAAATACAATTATTTTTGAAATATTTGAGATTCTATTTACAAACTGGAAGACAATATCACCAGATTGAAAAATAGAACAGTTATAAAACATATTCTACAAAATACAAAGAATACAAAAAATAGAAAAATGGGTATTCTCAAAATAAAAAGTTGATTGATGTTAAATTTATAAGAATTATTGGTAAAATATTCACTTTAAAAATAATTTTCCTGCCTTAATGCTTTTGTCCCTTTGAAAATGATATGTGAATTCATGAAAATTATTCAGTTTTTCCTTGATAAAGAGAGGTTAATTGAATTAGTTTTTTACTGAAAATTTTTTATCGATAAAGACTCAAAGCATATTATGATTGTTTTGGTAAAGAATTTTAACTTCTAAGGATTTTGAAAAAAAAAGTTATAAAAACCTTTAAGAAATGATGAAGTTGAATACAAAATTTTGAAAAGTTTGAAAATTGTAGTGATGTAAAAATGAGATAAAATGATTTGGTTTTAATTTAAATAAGGATAAATATTCGTTGTTGAAACTTCGAGGATTTTTTTAAATTTTTTATGATGTTGAAAAATAAATGAAAAGATTAATAATTGAGAGGTGGCGCAAAACGTACATAGGTATACTACTCAAATCTTTTAATTTGCCACTTACCTTTTATGCACGCAGATCCGATGTCTCTGATCCGGATTACTTCGAAATGGAAATTGACTTCAACTTCCCGAAAATCGTGAGCACAACTAACTACAAAGCCGAAGGTCTTATCGGAAACTTCCCGCTGCAAGGCAAAGGAGTTGGCAATATGACCGCCTGTAAGTATTTTTGCCAAGCTGATGTAGGCCTAGCGTAGCATCTGAAGAATAGACTATTATTCCTCCTTTCCAGCCAAATTCAATAATTATATTGTACAGTTGTGAATTTAACATCCCAAAAAAATCTTGAAAGTGGTCTAAGGAATTATACCTCATTTTACTCAAAAATACTGTATAAATATTTTCCCCAAAAAAAAGGGGAAAACGCACTAAAATGTCAAAATAATATGGGTGTAATTTTTAATTGGAAAATGTAATGAACTAGAAAAATACAACCATTCTTGATGAAAAAAACAAATACTGTAGATTCAAAAGTGTGGGAACTACCGTATGTTGTCTTATATATAGCAGGTGGTGAGATGGCTGTGTGGCAAAGTTCACCACTTTAAGCTGGAAAATATGTAGGTCCTAGGTTCAATTCCCCAAACTGACAAAATCTACATCTGTTGACCCTTGACATGTGTTGGACATGCATGCACTCTAGTGGTGCATAATGGAACTCACAACTCTCCTTCCTAACTTAAGTCTCTGATAGATGGCACCCTATAGAGTGGAAATATAACCTATACAGATAGTGCAAGCCTGTGTGTATAGGTATAAAAAGTGTTTCAAGGTCCTCCCAACCTCTTACAGTATCTAATGTTGCGTCTCTTGAGGGGATGGTATGTGGGAACCACCATACCTTGTTTTATATAAAATACATTCGTCAGTTATACTTGGCAGTGAGATAGCTGTGTGATTAAGTTCACTGCTTTAAGCTGGTGAGTATGTAGTTTCCAGGTTCAATTCCATGAACCCACAAAATCTACAAAGAGAATTTCATATTTTTTCCACAATTTTTATGAAATATAACTTTAATTTTTATTTGGTTTCCATCATTCTTCAGATTTTTTTTTTTTTAAACTTAATGAGAATAAAATGAAACCAGAAATGTTTAAAAATGTTCCAAAAAAGCTAAATAATGCTTTGCAAGATTGAAGTGCCAAAAAATTCCCTAACACATAATAAAGGTCATTTTCACAAAAATTTTCTGATTTGAAAAACTATGTACCTACTCAGGCTACTCCATTCTTAGTAGGCTTTGTTAGGAAAAAATATGGTATAGAGCACTAAATTTATAACTCTATAAATAAATAGTTTAAAAGAAGCATGCCGCATGTTACCTACAATTAGACGGGCTGTCTACAGACAAATATTGTAATATTGTAGCCTGTACCTGTAAGCCTATAGGGTGCAATTACAATCTATGGCTATACCTCACTATCTTTGGCCGCTTAATTTAAATTCAAAATGTAATAATTAAACACATTATTTGTATTTTATAAGACTTTACAGATACTTTCGGATGTCAATCATATAAAAAATAATAGTGATATGAGAATTAATGATGCATAGAAAAAATGATTTGTGAAAACAGTTTTCATCAATAGCCTTTTCATAAAAGCCTGGTGAAGGAATACAGTAAGGATGAATCATGAAAAAACATGTCAAAACATATTTTAAGAGAAAAATTTTCATTTTTATAAAACATTTTAATAAATTTTATTAGGTGGTCAGTGATGGTTATGAAAAACACATATTTAACCATCTGCAGCAACCCTATAGCCAAAAATGGAATTACATTATAGCCTGTTCCAAATAAGAAGGTACCTAATTTTTTCAAAGGTACTATCAGGCAGCCTCTAACAAACGTTGTTGAATTTAAACTGAATATTGTTAGTCAAAATAAAAATTGTATAGGAATAGATGCACTTCCTTTTGCATCTAGTGTGTATCCTAACTTTTTCCTTTCCTTACTATTACCCACAATACCTGTAGACTTGGTGCATTGCTGGTCAAAAATTACCTTCTTATTCTGAACGGACTGTAGAATCATTCTTGGCCACCCAATAGCTAAAGATGGAAATACTAGACCACCTTTGGCCACTCCAATGAAAGTAAATATCCTGATGAAGATAATAATGCTACTCATTTTTTTTGTTTATTGTTTTATTTGGAGTGTACCTACAATTTTGTTTATGAGAAAAATCTAAATTGAGTTAAATTAAAATGTGTCTGTTGGACTACCAGTTTGCAGATTTGAACTGATGTCTTACAAGTTATTCACCAGCTAAAAGTGGTGAACTTGACCACACAGCAATTCCACACCCAACTGTAACTGGAAAATATATTTCATCTATGGATAGAGTGCTGTGGTTTTGACAAACTCCCTTCTTAGAGAAATTTACACTCATATTCTAGAACAATACTCAAGTACAGATTTGTTATATAAGTAAAATTTTATCTGTGACTCCCATGTATAAGTATAGGATAAACTTGATCAAACAAGTATTTAAGTCTTACTTAATGTTAAGAAACATTCTAGAATATGGGTGTTAGAGGAGTCAAATGATATATTCTGTATCATCAGATCCTGTGGGAGGTTGAACATGAACAGTACACGGTTTACATCTTACACACACAGACTTATCACTCCCAATATGGTCACAACCTTTGAAGATATATGTATGATGGAGACGACACTGAAGCTGGTGTATGAAGTACCCCAGACTGAACATCCCAACCAATCAGAATTTAAAATCAGTGTAAAAGTGAGGTACTTTGTACGTCAGCGTTTATAAACAAATGCATGTTGCGAGATTTTCCTCTAATCAGATATTTGGTTGGAAGTACATATGTTTGTAGAAGTGCTTTCTATAGATAGGACACCAAAACTGCCCATAAGTCATCTCCATCATATATATATCCTCGAAGGTCACAATTTCACAAATACAGGGTACCATCTATCAAAGACTTGCAGAAGGAAGAAGAGTGATGAGTTCTATTACACAGTGTTAGGGTGCATGCGTGTCCAGCACACATTGAGGGTCACCAGATTTTGGACTGCTGACTCGGAGACTCGAACCAGTATTCTAAATATTATTTTTCAGCTAAAAGTGGTGAACTTAACTACACAAACTACCGAATATATTTTATCTATTGACAAAGTACGGCGATTCCCACAGTCTCCATCAAAATTAAATGAAAAACCTACTTTTAATGACTAAGTATAATCAAAAACGGTAATTTTTTAATTATACCGACAGAAGAAGATTCACAAACATTACTGTATAAAATTAAAAAAAAAAAAGTAAGATAGGTACATTTTATCCACTCATTGAACCTTATTTTTCGATTATATATATATATATATAAATATATACATATATATATATATATATATATATGTCCTTATATGTATTCGACCTTTTGGTTTTTACTCAGTTTTCATGCGAAAGGGTAAATTTAAAGTAAAAATGGTAAGTGACCAATTTTTAATTTTAAGATCTACTTTTTGAAACAAATACCTAAATTGTTCGGAGTTGCACATTTAATATAGATATCAACATTTAATAATATATGTATATTCATACAAATACACTATAATTAACCTTAAAATGGAGTGGCCACAGATGGTTTGAAAAGAGGCCATAGATAGCAAAAAGTGTCCAAAGATGGACTTTTTCAGATTTTCCACATAATTATTGTACTATCAACTCAGTATAGACTCCAATCACTAAAAGAACGATGTTCTCCATCACTAGAGAGTATGACCAATACAAGAACATACGCTTAGTACGTGATCATCGTACATGAACAGCGTCCCATAAAATGTCATTCGAAATTGAATAAAGTGTTTAAGCTGTGGCCACGCAGATGCTAAATATGTTTTAATCGTTCTTTAAATCGTGCGTTTCAGTCAACATTAGCGGCACCTTCCATCTCATAGGACATGGCGTAGTCGTCGACGGTGAAAAGCATATTAAAATTACCGATTTGAGGCTGAAAGAACACGACGTTGGCGATGCCAAATTCTTCGCCACCAATCTCATCAACGGAAATCCAGAACTGAGTAAGTTCTTCGCAAACTTGTCCTGGCATGGGTGTACTTTTTCAAAAATGATCGTCGAACCTATTTTTTACATTTTTCTATTATTTCAAAAATTGGGCTACGGCTGCCTGGCCATTTTATCCTGTCACCAACCTCTGCAGGATTCAATTGATTACCTATCCATCCAATTGGAAAAAAAGGATTGTCGGAATTCGGGGGTCGATGGACTACCAGCGTGAATTTTTCAATCACTATATATGTACCTATTACGTAATTATATGCTGAAGCACCTATTGAAACGAACCGAATATGTTTTTAATTGGTTTTTAGCCCCCATACCCCTCTACGGCAATAAAGTTTGAACACTTCTTCATTACCCATACGAAGCAGGAGGATGATATAACCGCAATACATTTGTGGATGTTTTTATTTTTATTACAAAATGTCCTAAGAATTCCTACGCACTGTTATTTGTAGGGTTGGCATTTCACTTTTAATTTATATTTAAAATAAATATCTACGAAAGAAAAGGTTACATTCTTCTGCTTTATTTAAGTAATGAGGTATAGGGTTTAAATATTATGGTAGTAAAATTTCAAGAAAATTTAACTGATAGAAGCTATAATAAACAGAAAATCTTTATGTGTGTACTCTTATAGGCACCTATTCCCTGTAATACTATTTTAGGTAGTTTTTTCAACTTTTTTCTCTCTTTTCGGCAATATCTCTTTCTGATAAATATATTTTAATGAATCCCCCGTAAATTTTAATTCATGGTCAGATTTTCTTTCTCACGCCTCCAGATTTGAGATTTCTGTTATGTGTGAGTACTCTTAGAACAGTAGGTACCTATAACTTGTTTTCTGAAAACATTTTATATGCATTTTTTTAAATAATCAAACAAAGTTACGAAAACTACAAAAGAAAAGGCATATACACTGAGGTAGATATATTCTCATTAACAATGATGGGTAATATAAATCGTTAGTAACGATATAGATATAGGTATCACGATATAAATATCATGGAAATATTTCGATATCACAATTTTTATATCATCTTTTAGTTCTGGTATATTCATGCCTTTTATCACGATGTTCATAACACCAAATACAATTATGCATAATTTAGTACTCTTAACTTTGGTTGAAAGGAATTTCTCACTCAATCCCCTAACCTTAGGCACTGCAAAAAGGAATATTTAAACACCTATGCATTGCAATAATAATTTATAATAAGGCTATTGGGACCGAGAGTGCCTGGAGGAGGTTATAACATCATAGATATGGATTTAAAAATTTTAAGCGTTCAGTAGGGTTAGGAATTTGAAATATTCGTAATTATAGGATTTGTAGGGCTTGTGTTCCAAGGGAGAGGGTTTACGTTTCACCCCTTCCGCAAGGTTAACAAAGACGTTGCTACGACTAAAATTTTTCAATTTTTTTCTCAATTTAAAAAAAAAAATTTGAATAAAATAAAATTTTATAAAAATGGAGGTTCTTCATAATTTTTTCAGTTCCTATTGATACAATGCTGCGATACTTAAAAAGAGTATCGATACTTGCGATACAAAACAAGTATCGATTCTATCGTTACTATCGATTTGTTTTAGTGCCAGTAATTCGTTATCTCCATCTACGTGAATCACTATGTGAAGGATGTCTTCCATTGGCACAGGCCCAAACACATTGTTTTATTAATAAATCGCGGAACAGTTTCAATGGCCGCTGATAATGAAATGTGTTTTCTGTTCATTCCAGGTCAAATGGCGCTCACGTTTATCAATCAGTTCTGGAGACTCCTTCACCAACTCATGTTACCAAACATTCAAGAAGGTTTCGAAAAGGTTTTCCGCCCCTTCGTTAATCAACTTTTCTTACAGGTTCCTTACGACCAACTCTTCCCTCCCAGCCGAAAATAGGCCGGACCGGCGAAAAGAGGAAAATCGTAGTGAGTTAGTCACCTAATCTTTAGCTAGAACTAATGATACCTGTATGTACTATAGGGCTTTGACGGCTACGCAAAGGCGTACCCGTCCGCCATTTTCTTTCCAATCGTATTTCATCAATATTATATCTATTTGGTACATATAATTATGAGATTTTGAATAATTTTACATAGTTTTGTCTCCTCAGTTCATTTAGATTATACATATTCAATTTCGAATAATCATTATGAGCGATAAAATTTAAAGTTTCCAACAGATTTCTCCAGAAGAAATGCAAATTCATAAAAAATACCAGAATTATAAAGTTTAAACAATCTAATGCAAAAATCGTCAACGATTTTTCTTATTTAGTATTTAACTGTATAGGTAATTCACTCTTCGATCATTTTTATGTGAGCTGTAAAAATATGCATTAATTATCCTGAAACATGAGAAAATATGGGCTTATTTTCCTCCAAATATGAATTTATAAATAAATTTAAAAAATTCAACAAAAGAATATGAAGTTTAAAAAAAATAATTAGATATTTTAAATTTCCAACAAATTTAATTAATCTCTTAGCTTAAAAGCATAGAGAATATAATGAAACAAAGGTATATAATGTTTAAAGCGAATCCTGGGGGTCTGTATCCCCTGAGCAAAAAAAATAGCTTTACCTCTAAAAATTGTGTATTTTTGTACGTTTTTGTGATGTTTTATTGGGGGGAGGGTATCAGAAAAGACCACTTAGAATCTTTGAACGACCTCCTTACAATGGAGTTATTTAGACCCTTGTGAAAAAAATATGAACTGGAGAGCAGAAAGCGGATATTGCTAATTCTAAAATATACCAGTATAGATAGTGCCTTAAATTCATTGAGATGAGTTGACGTAGTAAACGCAAAACATTGGGTCGCACCGTTTCCAGTTTGCTTCTGCAGTAATGCATAAACTATAAAATTTTCTACACAATAACTACTTTTTTATAAAAAATACATCAAAATATATGTTTATTAGGATATAAAGTAGAAATCAACACGGTTACAGCAAACAACCAGCTACAACGCATAATATTCCTGATAATGGCAGAACTAAATTTACTTCTACATTAAGGAAAATTGGCTACAACAAATCTGTCTACTACAAACAGATTTTTGAGCCAAGTAAATCAAAGAAATAGGCTGGAATAAATTCATTCACGTTTGCTTTCTTAATTACTTTCATATAACAAGCCACTTTTTTCATCTAATTCATATATTATTCTTTCAGTAGGTAGTCATTTTTGTGCTTCAAAAAATTATTATGTGTAATTTAATTAGTGAATAATTGCATTTCAATGACCCGTGAAAGTAAAAATTGATGATTTATTTGTATTGTTGATGATCTGTACTGATCAATTTGCAATCACCATTATTTTATAGGCTCACTTATCCATTAAAAACCGCAGTTACAGCAATCTCTTTGTTGAAGCCAGCTACGGATTACAACAAAATTGGGCTACAACAAACAAATTTCACAGTCCTTTGGAATTTGTTGTTGCTAATTTCTACTGTGTTCGAAAGTTTCATGCTTTTTTGGGCAAAATATGTGATAAAATATGCGTTTATGGCAAAATATGCAAATATATGCATTGATAACTAAATATTATACTGATATCTGCGTTTTCAAATTTTGTGTTTATGCTTAAAAACACTTGAAAAAAAATTTAAAGTAAAATATTCGAATTTGGATTCTGATATGTAGAAAGAAAATATGCTATCACATATTTTTTACAGCTATAATAATAATTATATTTCAGTTTATCATTGGATATTGTATTAATTGTTTACTTTCTGATTGGGAAGAAAATGGCGGATGAGCATGCCCAAGGAAAACTATTAGAGACTTAGTATATACCATTTTTTGCTACAACTCCATTCAAAGGGTCAATACAAAAAAATGGGCCTGCAAACTACAACCAACATGGCAACAGTGCGGTACTACTCACAACGTTGGCTGTCATCATCGTGTTGTCGGCGGTGGATATTTTACAATAGTGCTTATAGGCCTATGCCGATGCAGTGTACCTGTAGGCTACACGGTTTATTTTCCATCTCCAACCGCCAACTGACCAACGCCGGCCAAATTAACGTAACGAAACATAGGCCTCTGTACATGTGCCTAACTTGATGTAAATTAATTCATTTTTATTTACTTGAATGTTTTCTCCTCTGATCCTTATTTTTTTCTTTTTACTCGTTAATTATTTATTATACGTGGGCATTGTCTACTTATGTTAATAATTTAAATTATGGAATAAAATATTTTACTAATACAGGTACTGTAGGTACCTGCGGTCTATGTTTTCATTAGTTAGTTTGAAACAAGTGTTATCAGTTAGCCAGCGTGTGCGCAGTGCAATTGTATTAAACGTAGCTGTATGTACCTATCGTGTGGGGTCAGAGATTTAGAGAGGACACAGAAAATGTTCTTTTCATCCTCCCTCATTCAATTTCAAAATGAAGTTCAATTCGTCACTCTGGAACAAAACTAGCCGAAGTCCAAAAATGATACTTTTCAAGAGTAAAAATAAAATTCAGAATGGTAATATTTTTCAGTTATTGCAGTGGGATGTGGAATCAATTATACTTGGTATAAGTAGAACCAAGTAAAGACATTATTCACAAGAATATTGAAATTCTATTATTTTGTTTCATATCACGGGTTTTAAGATAGAGTATTGAACAGAATTATCTTCTGGAGGTATGTCAAGTCCCACACAAGTTACTTTTGCACTGGCAATGAATAAAAATGTTAGTGTAAAAATTTCTTATCATAGATTTGAGATAGTTTTACACTAATTAATTAAAAAAAAGTGAAGGTAAGTTACTTTTGCATAAACAAACTCTTCCACACTCTGACATAAGATAGTATGCATCTAGTGTTTATTTCAATTTCTAAAGAACATGCACTTGAGATAGTTTTACTAAATAACAGAGAGCAGCACAATGAGAATTTTGATATACATAACGCTAAAATTGTATTTTCGGACTTACGTTAGTTACTTGAATTTCTTTTCATACAGACCTCGGAATATCGATTACAGTCTGACCCACAGCTGATAACACAAATGTGAAATTATATTTCCAGTTTATTTTATGGTGTTGAGGAAGATTGGGGCAAAAGGAATTTTGCTATAATATGGCCTGCTTTGGTGACTGGGGAAATTTTTCATTTTTATACTTTACTACACTCATTACCAATGCGCAAACCATAACAACACCTCAACTAATGTGCGTCATTAATTTAAGTTCCAAAATCTTTGTTTTTATGATTGCTGATGCTATTACATTTTTCCTCACTTTATGTGGCTGCCGTGAATATTTTTGATGCAGTTGAAATATTTTTTGTTTCAAAAGAAGGAGATTTTCATTATGATTAACCAAGCAATGATCTGTTGAACAAAATTTTCCAAATTGTTTCACTGTACTTTGGTAATAAGTAATCTTATTTTTTCAGACTCGTCTTCAATGAGTTTTTTTTTATCGACTTGACTGATCATCGATGCGTAACATACATTTCATAGATGAAGATATACCCCCAGCACAATATTTATACCACATTTTTTCTTTTTTTATGGAGTGTATAGATATTTGTTTCAGCCCACGAATATTTCTAAAAAACTGTAATTAGCAGTGGTGTGGCTGAACCGTTGTATTAATTTTATTACCAATTAATGGTCATTCATAGTGCAATGTTGGCCACATTAACTACTTACGGTCTCTGAAGATATGATATCAAAAATTTGTCTAAATGTAGTTTAATTTAAATTGGTGGTTCGAACAACCAATAGAGAATGATATATGTAGAGAGAATAAAGGCAATGGAACCATCGACATGATTTGTCCTGCAGGTTGTATTAATATTGAAAATGTTTAACTTACAGAATTTGGATACATTTTCAAGCATGTAAAAATTTTCTGATATCAATAATTGACTATCTGTGTTCGTGCAAAAACATATTGCTAGGCATTAAAAAAAGAGACTGAAGAAAAATCATTCAAAAATAAGATAAAGAAAGAATAATGAATATAGATGGTAGGGGAGACTGGGGTACCATAGAACAAGTATACTACGGACACAACTGACTTCCCTATAATTTTTGGACAAACAGATCCCATAGCATTACGCATCATATACCTGGTAAATACTTTATTTGTTTGCGGTCGTTATCCATTTTGTTATTCAAAAGTTATTGCAATATTTATGAAAATTATATCAAGAGTAAAATTTTGATAATTCACAAAATGTGTGACCAATAGGAGAGAAGTTGAGTATTAAAATTTTTGGATGTGTTTCAAAAAAATTTAATAGTCAGTAATTAATTATTCAGTTACAAATACTCAAAAACACTTAGGTTAAAAATAATATTAATTTCTAATAAGAAAGTGAATGTAATGTACCATGGTGTAAATTTTCTGGTGTACCATGGAATATACTAAAAATACCTTTCAATTTTTTTCAAATAATTTTCCTAATTAAAAGTGTCCAAAAACGTGAAAGATTGGATCTTAAAAAAGTTACGGATACAGTGAAAGTTGTCTTAAATTAGAAAATTCATGAGGAAAGTGTCACAATTGAAAAACAATCAATTTTCTTCATAATAATTATGTTATTATAATTTAAATAGCAGATATCATCTGTTATCTAAAAATAATTACCTTTAGATGCAGGACATTTTATATTGTATTCGGTAAAATAAATTTAATTATTTAGTTTAAAAATATTTTTTTAGTATGGTATTTAACACCTTCATACCATGATACACTGTGATAGTGTACCATGGAACAAAAAGTTACCCCCTTTATGATGTAAAAAAAAAACTATCTCATGTTAATTATTTCTTTTGGTTTTGTTTTGTGGATGAAGGTTCATTCTTTTCGAATTTATTGGTCCCAAATTTATAACTCAATTCTAGCTTACACTAGAGACAAAAATGAAAAAAAAGTGTTCCATGATACTCTGGTCTTTTCTACCTTTACAAAAATAATACAAAAACCATTTCATATAATTGATGACTAACTTTGAAAAGAACAGGTTTTCAACTGAATATTTTGAAATTATTTTTCAGCTATCAAAATCGAAATTTTAAAATGAAACTTGGCAGAATCTGTTTAAGGACAGGCACTTCCATAAGATTAAAATTTTGTGAAAATCTGTCAAGTAAGAGATGCGTAATGCTGCGATAAAAAAAAAACTTCAATTTATGATATAGAAAAATGTATAAAACTGTGTGATAGTGTGCGGAATTGCTTGATTCTTCATCAAATTTGTGATAAACTATAGCATAAGTGCAGGAAATTTTTGACATAAACAAATAAATATTATATTAATTTACTTCGCAATTATTATGAAAAATATTCAAAATTTTTGCATAATATAAGAAGTGTATTTGAAGAAAACTTTTTAAGGAAAGTCTTGACTTTAATTTCTTAATTCTTCATTATATTTAATTTCTCAAAGTTTTGAATTACACATTTGTATGTTAGAAGTTATACTCATACAAAAATCCTAAAAATACATAATCATTTTTGATGTACTGAAAACTTCATTGTTTGGGTGAATTTTGTTAATTATTTTGTTTATATTGAATTGGGCCTATCTGTCAGACAGTTTAGCCTCAAAATCTTTAAAATCTCTACATGTTAGTCAAGTTCCTTGGCACAATCAGCAAACAGGAACCACCAACATCGGTTCTGTATGGATTATACCACTATGTATCATAAAGTGTTAAATATAATAGAGGACGCCCCTGAAACAAATAATGGTGCCACTTTTGAAATGAAGTATCCCATTTCTAAGGAATAGTACTGTGGAATACCTTGTTGTGAGAAGGTATTCTCACCAGAAGGTAAATTCAACAGAATTTAAGCGTGTTCAGCCAATTCATATTTAACATATGGGTAAGCCAAAACAAAGGGAAACACTGGCAATTTTAGAGCCTGTTCGGACAATTTTTATACTGGCTTATTTACACACACACATACATACGTATGTAAGGAATAGGTACGTAAGTGAGAGTGGCCTAGTTGCGTCATCTCTTGTAGTGATAAGAGATGATGGACTGGTTTGTGTATGGATCGTGACATCATTGGATTGTCAAGATATGTCACAATTTGGTACTCGTATATTACCTGCAAATACATGTAGGTAATTACAATCGAACGTAATTTATGTGTGTTTAACGTAGCAAGTATGATTATTTGCCAGCCCTTTGGGGCGGCAACTGTCGTCAAGGGGTCCGAGCCCCTATACCTCATATGGGAGAGTCCCCACAAGTACAATTTTGGTCTTATTTTAATCTACAAAATTTGTGTTTGTTGTGGTTCCTAAATTATAAATTAAATTTATTTGTTTGTTTAATTCAATTATTTGAAGAAATGAAATTCTCATCATTGTTAATGAGCTCAAATAGGGCTGACAAATTTGAATTTGGAGCTGTAAGGATGGGAACAAGAACTTGAAAAGTGGTGCTGTTTTTTGTAGCAGCATTTAGATGGGATTACATCCACCATTATATTCAATACTGTGTGATATGTATCTAGTTAACTTGTGTATAAGGACATAAATGCTTTGGAAAATCCGTCATTTTAGAAAGAGCGGCAATTCAGAAAATTTAACAAAATGGTTTGAATTAACTTGACAATTTTAGGCATTTTACAATAAGCCCAAACTGGTTCAGGCTAATTGGAGAATCAAACATTTTTGGGTCAATTAGCCTAGCACTAATTAGGCTTAATTTAATGAGCTCAAACCCATGTAGGTTATTAAAAAATCATTCCAATTAGCTTAAAATCATCAGGGTACTTTAACAACTATAGTTTTTTGTAAAATTTCACCTCTTTATTGAATGACAGGTGTACTTTACGCATTTTACAATCAGGCCAAATTGCTTTTGGCTAATTGAAAATTATAAAATTTTTTGCTCAATTAGCCTACTTTTAACTAGGCTTAATGGAATGAACCCAAAACCTAGTTAGGCTAATTAGAAATTGTTCCAATGAGCCTAATGATTTTAAGCTAATTGGAACAATTTTTAAATAGCCTGAATGGGTTTGAGCTCATTACATTATAGGCTTAGTAAGTGCTGGGCCAAAGTCCTCATTGAATATTCAAGTCATTTCACTCCCTGAAAAAGTAGGTTCATTGAATTTAGTTCCATAAATCATCACTGCAGCATACATTTGATGGAGTATTCCCTTTAATTCTGTATTAATTATATTACAATTGAAGTTTCAAAAACAATTGTGAGAGAACTGTTTAGTTTTAGAAAACTGAAATTTTGCAGAGAGATTGCCATATATTCCTCGATATTCTGTCAAAATTTAATCAAAATCTTACATTTGATTATGAAAATATCTTCGAAATTATGTCAAATTAAATGATTCAAATTACATGAACTCGATCAGTTCTCAAGAATCAAATGTAGGATTGAGTTGAAATTTTGATGAATTATTTTGATGCGTTAGCTAATTTGGATGAAATTGTTGAAATTGCACGTTAGTTTTGAGAGATATCTGAATTTCTTCAACTAGATTTGAATCACCAAATTCAAACAGAATTTCCAATTCCAAAGTACGATTTCATCCAAATTTTCATATATTCTCAAGCTAACAAATCAAAATGATTCATCAAAATTTCAGCTCAATCCTAGGTTTGGTTCTTGAGAATTGATTGAGTTCATATAATTTGAATCATTTAATCTGACACAATTTCGGCGACATCTTCATAACCAAATGTGTACGATTTAGATAAAATTTTCACAGAGTCTCTACTTAACATATGCCAATATCTGCAAAATCTCAGTTTTCTAAAAGCAACGGTTCTTTCACAATAGTTCTCAATAACATTGATTGTAACGGAATTAAATAAAAATTCTGAGAATACCAATCTCATTAAGGTGCTGTGGTGGCGAAATTTTGGTGATTATAGCGTGGTATAGAAATTTTAATGATAAGACAAGGAGTGACATGACTTGTATATTCAATAAAGATTTTGAGCTAGGCTAATTGAGCCAAAAATTTTTGATTTTCCAATTAGCCTAAATCGGTTTGCGTTCGTTGTAAAATGCCTAAAATTGTCAGATTAATTGAAACGAATCTTTTTCATTTTCTGAATTGCAGGCTCTTTCTAAAATGTCAGCGACGTTTAGAAAATGACGATTTTCCCAAAGCCTCTACGACATATACATATAAAATCATTATTTGTCTTGCGGGTTGTATTTTCGTTTACATCGAATTTGGCTGACCTGCAGTAGACATTGTAAAGACTTTGGTTGAGGCGATGAAAATTTTCTGTTTCATATTTCTGTAATACTGAATCAAAAGCCCACCAATATACCGTGGCTACGGCGACTATACATTAAACAAATACTTTATAATAATGTAACGAAAAATACTGCGCGAGTCTAGCTGAAGAATAGCAAAAAGTAAGAAATGAAAAGTAAATTAAGATGATAAAGTATGGTACATAGTCATATAATTTAAAATAAAATCAATGAAGTATAATAGAGTTAAGAAATAAAAAAAACAAAAAACATTAGCATTTGGTTAATTTTTGTAAAAAGAAAAGTTTATGCAAATTAGAAGAAAGAAGGAAAAAAAGCTTTACAGAAAGTACCGTCCGGTTGATATGCACTAAAATTGGTAGTATGCTACAATAGATTTTAATAAATATTTATTTCAAATTTCGTACGTATGGTTCCAAAATTCCGTATTTTATGACTAATATAAAAACGAAAATAGCGGAACCGGAAGTACCGCCTGGTCGATCCGCACCAAAATTAAAAGCGTACAATGAATCAAAATCAATATTTACATCGAATTTTGTGTCTATTTGTGCAAAATTGAGAATTTTATCGCCAAAATAAAAACTAAAATTGTGGTACCGGAAGTACCGTCCCGCCAATCCACAATAAAATCAATAGAACTCGTTTTTGGTTTGGTAAAAATGTTCGTACCAAATTTCGTGATTATCAAACAAAAACTGACCTGTGCAGTGGGAACAAGAAATTGACTTTTATATACATATATATATGAACTTGAGTTATTGGTGCCAAAATTTTCCTGAGGTCGTGAAACGAAAAACGTACCTACCCAACCCCAACCTTTGGGGCTAATACCGCACTAAGCGTAATAAGTAGATTTTCTAAAGAAAACTTCTTAAAAATATTTGATCTGAATTTCGAAATTACATAGTGTGAAACCATTAAAAATAAATATTGACTTAAAGGAAATACCATTCTGTCATCTACACGAAAACTGGTAAAATGTTACAGTCAATTATAATACATATTTGATCAAAATTAAGCATTTTATAGCCAGACTAAAAACAAAAAGAAATATCTTTAAAGGAAATACCATCAGGTCATTCCACACCCAAACTGATAGTATGCTACAATAAATTATAAAAAATATTTGTCTCAAATTTTGTACATATTGTTCCAAAATTCCGGATTTTATGACCAATATAAGAACAAAAATAGCGGTATCGGAAGTACCGTTCGATCCATACCAAAATTCGCAGTATGCTACAGTAAGATATAATAAATATTCATTTCAAATTTCGTACATATTGTTCCAAAATTGGGTATTTTGTGACCAATATAAAAAAAAGAAGCAGTACCAGGGTCCTTGACTTAGTATAAATTTTCGTACCAAATTTTGTAATTATCTAATAAAAATTGCGACTTATACCATGGGAACAAAAAATGAAATTATGTGTATCTATATGTGTATATATATATATATATATATGTAAGTTTGTTTCAAGGTATTTCAATTGATCTAATTTGCACATGAAAATAAATAACTTCGTACATTCACCTCTCAAAAGTGGAGTTTATTTACACAATTGAAACCGGTAGTGAAATTAGAAAATTCAAGATAATTATACACAATAGAAACGAACAAAAATACAACTCTGTTTATTTGTCTTTCTGAAACGACGATGAGCGAATTAATGAATGAATGAATGAGTTCGATAATCGAGATCCACGTTTGTTACAAAGAAAAGTGAAACACGTTAAGTATGGTAAAAAATGATGTGATTTAAAAATACACGAAATGACGTAACTTAAAGATAAGAGGGATGAATACAGTAAATATTTAGGTAGTCGAAATACGTCGCAATTTATTGGTCTGGGTCAGACAAAAATAAACATTGCAGATTCACAAAATGACGAGAGTGAATAGGAAACTGTAGCTATTTGAAAAAGAAAGGATGTTCTTTTTACACACACACATATATATATATATATACCGAGGTGATGCATGACATCATGCACCATTCAGAAACTCCATTTGGTGCGTGATGTTTTGCATCAATGTGAAAATTACGCCTCTGTCGATGAGTATTGACGCACCATCCACAAGCATTGTAAGTTCTTCATTTTTGTAACATAAAATTCAAAATATGCGCTGCAAATTATCGAGTGATAAACTACTTCATAATGGGGGGGGGGGCAGCGGATACATTACATTTTATTAATCAGAATCGGAGTTGGCCTTTAAATCAATCACGAGTAGTTCAAGAGCCTTATCAACATTCAACAATCCATCTATCCAACCCTCAAAAATTTGATTTCAGCTTTATAACTAACAATATTATAATCATAATAATACCTAATACGTTGTACGCAGCTTTTCCACTTCTCACTCGTTTATACATCAATTAACTTTCAATTATTAACTGTTTTGGGAACCACCATACCTTATCTAATATTAAATATATTCGCCAGTTATAGTCCGTGGTGAGATGGCCGTGTGGTTAAATTCACTGCTTTTAGCTGGCAAATATGTAGGTCCCAGGTTCGATTCCCTGAACCAACAAAACCTACATCTGGTGACCCTTGACGTGTGCTGGACACGCACGCACCCTAGTGGTGCATGGTGGAACTCACAACTCTCCTTCCTAACCTGAGTGGCCAATAGATGGCGCCCTATATAGTGGAAATAGAACCCATATAGGTAGTATAAGTCTGTGCGTATAGGCATAAGAGGCGTTTCTGATTCCGTCCAACCTCCCACAGCATCTAATGTCGTTCAACCTGTGTTGAGTCTCTCTAGGGGGGGAGTGTGTGGGAACCACCATATCCTGTCTAATATAAAATACATTTACCAGTTATAGTTGGGGGTGAGATGGCCGTGCAGTTAAGTTCACTGCTTTTAGCTGGCAAATATGTAGGTCCCAGGTTCAATTCCCTGAATCGACAAAACCTACAACTGTTTTACATTGTCCATTTTATAATTTGCCCCATATTGATCCGACAGCAACATTTGATTTGCAATGGTACGGCAAAATACTAAAGGTGAAACTACAAACTAGGATATAAAACTTCTGCAGGGGTCCAAGTTCCTGTCATTTTTTACTCAATTTCAAAAAGTTGAATTTGTGGTTTTTTACTCTCATCAATAATACGTATTTTCATATTTACTCACAGGGAATTGCCATCAATTTGCATGTAATTGTACTAAATACATCTAATTTTTTCATTTAACATGATATTTCTAATGGTGCGTCAATACTCATCACAGTGGCATAATTTTCACATTGATGCAAAACATCAGCACCAAATGGAGTTTTTGAATGGTGCGTGATATGTCTTGCATCATTCTGTATATATATATGAATTTGATTTGTTGGTGCCAAAATTTTCCTGAGATCATGAAACAAAAAACGTCTCCACCCTCAACCCTAGGGGCTAATACCGCACCAAATGTAATAAGTAGATTTTCTAAAGCTAACCTACTTAATAAAGGGGAACTTCAACGTTAATCAGCACCATGAAAAATCAAAGTTCTGTCTGTTTCTTTCGTTAACTACTAAAATCCATTCATAAAAAATTTAAACTGTAATATGATTTAACCTATAATGACCGAAATTGAACGGATGTTACGGAGAAGATGATTTTTTCTTATTTAAATTTAACTTTATGTTTTCGAGAAGGTTTTATACCAGAATTTGAGAATTTTTTAACGTTTGGTTCCAACAAAGAAAGTTTTTTAACATTGATGGAAAATAAGGCAAAATTTTGGTTTTTGAGAATGGGTGAAAAAGTTTAAAAACTTTGGGATTGTTGGGGACTTTTAATTATTACTTGGTTCACGAAATTGAGAAAACCACAAAAGAAATAGGGCTGCAATTTTCACGAAAAGTAGTCCTCATGTAGGACCAGGTCAAAAAGAAGTTTGGTGCCTATTGGTCCAGTAGTTTCCAAGAAAATTGAAAAACAAAAAATGCCCGTCAAAGTGGGTTTTCCAACATTTTGAAATAACTACCAGAGGATCGGACTGAAATTTTCATGTTAGATTTTCCTTATGATAGTGCAAGTCTGATAGAAGTTTGGTGTTTATTTGTCCGGCAGTTTCCGTGAAAACTGGAGAAGAAGAAATACATTGTTGTAGAAAATTTTCAGTTCGCGGTTGTGAGAAAACTACGAATGGAATAGGGCCGAAATTTTCACGAAAGGTGGTTCCGACAGGAGTTTAGTTTTCGAGAACAAAAAGTTTCTGGAAAATTAATTTTTCCAGGATTTTGAAGACACTATAAAAAGGATCAGGCTGAAATTTTCACGATACATTGCTCCAGGGCACACGCAAGTCTGGTAGAAGTTCGGCGTTTATTAGTTCAATAGTTTGTCAAAAAAATTGGAAAAGTTAAAATTCGTGGAAAAATTATTGCGTTCGTGGTTTTAAAAAACTACGAAAGGAATAGGACTTCAATTTTCGCGAAACTATTGTACTTATATATAGGACAGGATCTGATAGGAGTATGTTGTCTATTGGTTAAATAGTTTCCCAGAAAAATGTAAAACAAAAGTAAAATTTTGCAGGAGAAAGACAAGTTGACTGTGTTGCTTGAAGTATAATTTTCCTATTTACGGCGCAAGAGGTTACGAGTCTACTTTACATTCATTTATTTTTATATGTTTGGTAATGTATAATAATATTGCGCATGAAAACTGGTAAACAAAACTTTCTGAAAACGTATTGCTGGTCTAGAGTTTTTTATTATTATAGTATTATATAATAGAAAAAATTGAAACCTGACTAAAGTAGCGATGCAAAGTATGGCTGCCCGATTTGCTGATCCTGCTCTGTTAGTATACATTTCAGTTATACCTATTAATTTGCAAGGGCGTGGCCAAGGAAGCAGGGCATTGGGGGCGAGTCAAGGGGGTCGATTTCTCCATGACCTAATTTTTACTTATTTGTTTGCTTGTAACGTTTGAAAATTTGGAAAAAAATTTAATAATAAATACGCGATAGTCATATCCATAGATGCACGTTTTCAAAAATAACTAGAAAAAAAAAAAACCAAAAAGGTCATCGAATGATTTTTTTGCCTTTCTTTGAAAAAATACTGGCAACCCCGCCATGTAAGTCGGTTGACTATCTACATTTTTAATCAATTCGGTGTATATATAGTCTTGTGCGGAAATTCTTCCATAATCAGCACTTACAGCTCTTGGATTTTCCAGAAAATACCTAATGGCACCGAAGGACATTTGAATCACCTCATTCGCAAAAATCTACGTTGCCGGTGAATTCTTTTCCACACGCGTTGTTCTCGTCCTCTTTCACAGCCTTACAGGCTTACCATTCGTTCGTTTGGTCCTTTTGGTAGAAAACTTCTTTGGAATTTAAGACGAAACTATATGGCGCTGCTAATGTAAAGTGAACGAGTGATTATGAAGATAAAATCTAGATAGCCTACTGGTTGAAAAGGTGATAACAAGCATATCATAATTTGATTCGGGCTTAAATAATTAAATACTGAAGATAATTTAATGTTTCTTTCACGTAAATTTGAGGACAAATGACGTTTACGTAAATTTGGAAAAAAATTATTTCTATCTTTGTCTTGGAAATGCCATAATTTCACCTTCGAATTTGCATAGGACCAAAAGAATTTTTTTACCTAATTACCCATTCGCTGTTTCAACAAATTTCCGACAGATATTAGCCACTTTGGTCTTAAAAATCCCAGTAAATGTACGTACCTGGTCGTTATTTATGCGGGTAAGTATAATATGTAGGCTGGAAAAAACGTGGCGCGGTGTTGACATATGGACCCTATTTTTACCATATCTGCGCAGTTTATTAAGCAGGTTTCTTTGAAATTTTGTTTATTAAAATCGTTCAAATGAAAAAATCTGAGGTGAGACCTATACGTTGTTTATTCATTCGTGGTAAATTTTGACTTTTGACACCATCAACTCAAATTCATACGTATATCACTATAATAAATGTACAAGCCGGCCAAAATTAATTCGTTTTTTAAAATTATTTCACTATAAATTGTTTCGCCAATATTTTCCCTTATATTCGATGCGTATGCGCCATTGCTCATACAGCCACATATAGACACAAAAAAAAAAGTTTGTTGTTTCTGCCAAAACAACAAATTATACAGTGTTACCCTTTGACTATATAGTTTAATAGACTGCTAGAATTGATAAAATCTTGAAGCCAAACAATTCAGGCATTACTTTTCGTAAAAGGTTCTTTGTGTGAAAACTGAATTTTATTGAGTTATATTTTCATGACTCCTAACAATATAAGCAGATACTAGTGAAATATTAGAACGCTATACCAATTTATTGTCTAAAATTTATGAGTGAAACGTTCGAATAATGATTTAAATTAATCGACGAACTCTTCAGAATGTGAAAATGTAAGTTTTGGATAGAGTTCCTTTTTTCTTGAAAAGTTTGAAGTAAGGTTTTCTTAAACTGAAAAATTCGGCTGTTAGGTAAATAGTTTCATCATACGCTGATTTGTTATCCAAAAAAAACTTCTTGAACTACGGTAAGAACTTGAGCAAGTCCTAAGTGTTTAAAGTACCTCGATGAAAATAGTCCCAATGATACTTCGATTCATGATTTCAGCCCAAACATTCAATAAACCCTTTAACCATATATAGTACTGGACCAGTAAAGAACAATGATTTCATGTTAGACATGCCGGTGCTAAGAAGGCAATTATTGTGTACCACATGGTCCACATTACTTACCTTTAACTACGTTTATATATGCTATCCTTGTGAATTTAAGGGATTATCTTCATCAAATGTACCTATTAAATGAATCTGTGAAATCAGGAAAAACATCGAAAGTACTTAGCAAGTATATGCAAGTTGCTTACCTTTATGCCGCCATATTTTGGCATTACAAATTACATTGGAGTTATAGAGCTTTACTGGTCCACTATAGTAAAAGAAAAAACTTGATTAACGCTAATTTGCTGCCTAATCAGATAGTGAAAAAATTCCTACTTCGTTAGGGGCATCCTATTATCCTGGTGGCTCAAATAACGACTAACGGTTATGGCCCATATTCACAAACGTCACTTTACCCTCCCTCACTTAAACTTCACTTGAAAATGACTTTTGGCACAATTTTGTATGTAAGAGTGTGGCAACATTTTATTTTTACATTGTAACTCTCATAAGAGATACAATGTTTTCACATTTTTAAGAACAAAATTGTGTAAAAAAATTGTTTAAATGAAATTTAAGTGAAGGGAGATTAAAGTGACGTTTGTGAATATGGGCCACGTTTACATGAGAAGAGCGTGGTCAGTCAATTTATGGACTCGCCAAAATGTTATTTTTCTACGGCGCGTCAAAATGTAAATCACCCTGTATACGAATGTACGTTTAATGCTTACCAAGACCGTACCTATAGGTCGACATTTTCGTCCCCTCGTCACGGTACTTGGTACAAATATTCGCAAAAAGACGAGGACCAGATCTATCGATTGCGGTACGGATCGGCCGGACCCCCTACTTCCGGTACGTTCGTTTTTGTTCCGATTTAAACGTTTTAATAGTTTCAAAGTTAATAAAAACACGAGTAAGCACTGAGAGAAAGACCGGACGATACTGATTTCGGTCCGGATCGACCGGGTGCTACTTGCGGGGTACCTACCTACATTCGTCGTTTTTCTGCTACCGAAGGTACAATATCATCGTAAAGCCGGCAATTCGGCGTTCGTCTGTCGTTGCCGGACGAAGTGCTCTTCTATAAGCACCTTCTTTCTCTATAGCGCAGCACACTGCGCCATAGAGTTATTGTGTCCGTGTTGTTGTTTTCTCTTCATTCGTTTGACCGCAGTGTGCACCGCGTATTGCCAGCGCGTGTTGCGTAACGCTAATAAGTGGGTACCTACGCGCTAATATGGATCGGAGGCGAATGATGGATGGCTTTGGAAAGGCGAGACGACGGAAGGCGCGCGTCTGCGGGTGCTCCGGTTTGTACGCGCATTGTCCATCGCAATTGAATTGGACGCGATGCGATTCGATGGGATAGACCTGCTGTTGGCGCGAAACTGGACTGGACCCGACTGGACTGGATCGCAATGAAAACGAGAATACCCTGTGGCCGGCAGCCATAAAAGTAGGTCGTTAAAATTACGCAGCTTCGATGCGAGGATACGCGGCAAGTCGTCGGGCTTACGTAAATCTAGATCATTAAAAACGCATAAGTAATATTATAGTTCGGACGAAGGAAAAAAAAAGAGAAGAAATAAATTGAGAAAAAAAAAAAAAAAACGAAAAACGTAGCCTACCTATAGATAGCGTGCCGCGTATAGCCTAGTTATGGAAAAAGACGAATGGCAAAAAAACAAAAAGTGAGTCTGTGGATATGCGCCAGGCGTGCATTCGGTATGCCGGTTATTCGCTGTAGTGGTCGGCGGACATTCGGCTCGGCCAATGCTGAAAAAAAGAAACCGGGTTCCGCTCGGACGAATTAGTCGCGTTCGTGACGCACATTTGCGTGAGCAGCGGATAGCTCGCGATGACTCGTCGAACACAATAACGCGGCGTTGCGTATTTTTCGGCAAATTCGGCGAATAGGCGCACATGTTTTTGTTTTTTTTTTTTGGGGGGGGGGGGAATGTTCGTCGCACCGATGGCCAGGCCGGCGAATGGTGAGTGTCCAATGCAACGCTATGTGCGTCTATTTCGCTATGGAAAACTGATGCGTTGCGCCTACTTATGGGAAATAAGAAAAAGTCCTACACTCTGTTCCAAATAAGAAAGACATGACGTCACGGAGACGTTCACATTTCACAACTACGTAAATCTAACAAAAGATTGGTGTAAACGAAAACTATTTTGGACGCAGTCTTCGTTGAATAGGGTGAATCTTTACCTTTTCATTTTCCCTATGGTCCATCAGCTCCTATGACGTCACGTTGTTTTTATATGGGATGGAGTATATAATCAAACCAGAATAAAAACGAAGTGAAGTCGTATGAGCTGATGAAATAGGGGGAAAGGAAAAGGTGAATATTCACACTATTCCACAAAGGCATGGAAGGCATAACTGTTTTTTAGTCTAATATTTTTGTGTTTTACGCAGCTACGAGGTGCATTACCTGCCTTTCGGGCTGGTATAAGATGCTATCATTTAACAGAACTGATCCAGAACCACAACTTTTAGTGAAAATTTTCGAACTTAATTACAGCTTTCAGTGTTTTGAAATTTGATACCACAGAACTGCCACTGAACTAAAACCGTTAAGAAAAACTGAGAATCAACAATTAATTAAACGTAACAAGTCTGAAAAGAAAAGTTTTAGAAAAAACATTCGAACTTGATTACGTTTCCCAGATATTTTCAGTTCTTATTTATCGGAGCTGACAATACAACCCAAACTGAAACTTTCAAACTTAATTACCTACAGCTCTCAGAATAGAAATTTTGAAATGAACTTAGGCAGAAACCATCGAATAATACGTATCTACCAACCTGAGGTAAAACTTTTGTGAAAATCTATATTAAGTTGGAGAGGCGTGATGCTGCGACAAAAAAAAGCAACTTCAATTTATCATACAGATGAAAAATGAACGAGTCTTCACTTCTCAGAACTCACAGTGAAACCCTCGCAAGTAAAACTGAGAACTATTTTTCAAAAAAACATTCAGATTATTTTTCATAATTGAGTTTTTGAAGTGAAACTTTGGAAGAACCATCTACAAATGGCCAAGTATAGGAGACCAAAATTTGGTCAAAATCCATAGAGTATGATGGTTGCCTATCCGTTACAAAAAAAAAATAGGTGGTTGTTTGGATTGAGGTTGCCTTCTTCACTCAATCAAAAAGAGGAATACCATTTGAAATGCATGGAAAACATGCTTTTTCACTCAAAATTGTTCTCATAATTCTTTTATTTAAAGAGAGCTTTTTTTTTTTGGCATAAATGAAATTTTATAAGAGACCTTGAGGAATAAAATGAGTGTAAAGGAAAGGAGTTTCAGTCATTAAAAGCCGAGAAAATTGCATAAAAATATGAAATCTTGTATCAAATTGAATTAATTTAATGTTATTAGTCAACCTAACCTTGAAGATAACTAATGATAATGATCAAAAACTGTTAATTTGTGGAACTGACTAGTTATATTTATGTTGTCTACTACGGTAAGGTTTACATATAACAATGAATTAAGTCAATTTTATGAGCAATTTTATCGTATTTTTCAATTTTCTCAGGTTTTAAGGGCTCAAACTTTTTGTTCTTCAGCTAATTTTGCTCCTTAAAGCTTTCTATAAAATCTTATTACGTCGAACAAGTAACTATATCTATAGTTTCAAGAGAATTATAACCAAAAATTAGTGGCGTGAAACATCGATATTTTTTCATATCCATATTATAGAGGATGAGGACCAATGAAGACATACGAAAGAAGGTTTTACACAAAGTTACATCCAAGAAGAGAGTGTATTTTAAGGCAGTTACATAATTTAAGTATGAGTACAGTTTGAGTAAGATAAACGAATGTATACGGAGATGAACGAGTGAGTGGCGGAGATGGTAATACAGTGTAGCCGTGAACAGAGATATAAAATATGTATGAAAGTAATCATGTGTTTGCAGGAGTGAGAGGGGAGAAGGATTGGTGGTCTCAACACATATATGTAAGCTATCGATATTTCAGGTAAAATATCGATGCATCAGATATTTATATTTAAGATAACGTATTGTCATATATCGAGTAGATTGTGAGTAAGTTTTGTCAAATATCGATATATTTCATTATTGTTGAGAACACCAATCCTTCTCCCCTCTCACTCCTGCAAACACTCGACTACATTCATAATATACTTTTATATTATTACTTGTGGCTATACTGTAATACATCTCCGCCGATCACTCCTTTATCTCTGTACATCATCGTTTACATCACTCAATCAGTACTTACTCTCAACATTCATGATTTATGTAAATACACACGCTTCTGAGACTTTACTTTGTATAAATCTATATTTCACGTTACAATTCTTGTTCTTTCTCAGTTCACAACCTCTATAATTATCAATACCAAAAATATCGATATTTTTTGAACCACTATCAACAATTTGAAGCCTCCCTCATGCCCACATTACTCTTCAGTGCATGAAATTAGGTTTATAAAGTAGGAATGGACTCTGGCTCCTCTGATGTATTTAGTTCATATTCAGTGATATACTGACCAGGCAATCAGTTACCTCATTCAAAAAAATTATTCGGAAAATTGGAAAATTTTCAGAGCAGTCTCGGGTATATTTAAGTATATTTAACGTACTTCAAAAAAAAAAAAAAAAAGCGCACTTCAATTCCTATAAGCAAGCAGACTGAGTCATTTAATGTGGTACACATTTCTGTTTTTGCAGCTGGTAACACTGTACAGTTCGTTGTTTCGGTGTGGAAACAAAAAAATTTATTTTATTTTTGTTAGTGTGTGTATATTGAATACAATCAAATACACAGGCAAACTAACGAATTTTTCCTACTTCTTTCTTTCCTTTTCCAAAATTTGTATCGAAACTTTCCCCCAAAACTTGCACCAAGAGGGAGCCCTCACATTTTGGTTTCTACCCCTTAGTGAAAATAGAAAAATATTCACTTAACACGCTAAAAAAATGAGTTTATTAATTGGATGAATGTATGCCCTATAGGCTATCGTAGGATTTTTTTTTTTAGTTGGACAATTTGAACACATTCACCTCCGCTGAAATTCTTTTTGGATGTCGCATTTCATATTATTGTTAACGTAAACCAATTGAAGAGAAGAAAAAAGATGAATTTGATCTTCAAGTTTTGTCAAAATCTTCAATTTTCGAGCAATTGGTGTAGCTAATCAGGTTATTATTATATCAGTGGAAGTTGCATGGGATCCATCCATCCATCCATCCATCCATCCATCCACGCACGCTCGCACGCACGCACGCACGCACGCACGCACACACACATACACACACATGCACTCACATGCATTCGGATAAAGATACGTTGTCTACGCTTACCTTCATTTTTTGTTGGTTAATTAAGGGGGTTTGTCTTACCAACACTATTATCGCAGTTCCTTAGGCATCGATACTATTATGCTGTTGATTAATGTCGTTTTTGCAATATTATTTATTTATTTTGTTTATTTTTTATTTAGGCATTTAAAATATTATCCCCTACGGGTAGACAGGCGCTGCTCGCTCGCGCCTACTCTTGGCGAATAAAAAAAACGACTATAACGTATCGACAGCTACGGTAAAGGCTACCGAAACTTACGAAGGCATAAGCAGTGCGTACCTGTCTAACGAACGAATGCGAACGAAAAGACACGAAAATGTGTGAGAGTAAGCGAAATAACAAAGCAAAAAAAAAAAAAAAAAAAAGCAGCAGAAAGAGAGTAAAGGAAGAGATGGAGGGTGGGATGGAGTGCAGCGGGTCGAGTCAAGGTAAGCGAGACGGCCAGCAGCTCGGGTCGTGAGAAATGGCCATCGAGTCTCGTTCGAGTCTACCTACTGACCTGGCTGGCTGGCATTATTCGTAATATACGTACGTACGTCTGATACCTATCTACGTTGAAGCTCGTGCAAAATGAAAATGATAAAAATACTCCAGCGCAGCAACACTTTGTCGGAAAACTTAGTATATGTCGATTTTCATACTTAACTCACACAAAAAAAAAAACAAAAAAAAAAAAATTGAATTTTAAATAGGTACTTGGAAAAATTTGTAAAAATATATCGATAATAATCGATATTTGTTCGACAGTTACGGATATGTTTATTTTCATTGCTAGTTTCGGCAGGTAAAAAAAACTCTAGGGCAGCAATGCTTCGCTAGAAAACCGAATTTGTAGATAAAGATGGAGATGTAGATGGAGATGGAGATGGAGAGAGAGAGCTTAGTTGAAAAAATTGCAAAATAATAACGATAGTGTTATCTATATTTATATCGATATTAATCGATATTTATAGAGGTTGTAATTGTATAAAAGAAATAAAGATGTACTTAAAGTAAAGACTCAGAAGTGTGTATAATTTCAGCAGAGCTGTGAAATATGTACATGGTATAAAGTGAAAGAGGTAAATGAACATGTACGGAGATAGAGGAGTGAGCGGCAGAACAGAGTAACAGTGTAACCACCAATAAAGGTACGAAAGTATATTTTGTTAAAGATAGTCGAGTGTTTACAGTAGTGAGAGAGGTGGAGGATTGTGGTCTCAGCAATAGTTGTACGGATATTAATCAATATTTATATTGATAGCTCTCGATATATCGATATTTTATTCCTAGTTTCTGTTTAAACCAGGAATCGTTCTCCCCTCTCACTCCTGCAAACACACAACCACTTTTGTAATATATTTTATATCTCTGTTTGAGGCTACACTGTAACACATCTTCGCCGCTTACTCGTTTATCTCTGTACACCTTCGTTTATCTCATTCAGTCTGTACTTACATTCATCATACATGATTGATGTTAAATACACACGCTTCTGAGATGTTACTTTGGTTAATACGTTATTTTATGTTATAAAAACTTCTTCTTCATCAATTTACATCCTCTATAGTTTCAGGTTAAGAAATTACAAAAAACTATCGACACTTATCCATATCTTCAACAAAAGTATCCATCTATCGATGTTTTATTGCTAAAAACCCCTTTTCCAGAGATTTTCTGTTTCCAGTTTTCTTAAGAACTACTTACTTAATGGGCACCAAAATTCTTTCAAACCTGCTCCCATACAATAGTTATAATTTGTAAAAATTTCAGCCCCATCTGCTAGATACAAATTTTTTTCCAACAATTTTTTTCTCCAGTTTTTTTTTGGAAACTACAGAATTAATAGGTACCTACTAGCTTCTACAAAAATTGCACCAACATAAGGGAAGTCTATTGTGAAAATTTCAGCCTGATCTCTTTTGTCATTTTCTCAGAATCCCAGAAAAACAATTTCTCAAGGAATTTTTTGTTAATTATCAATCGGGAAAAAACTTATTTCAGACCTGCTCCAATATGAAAACTATCTTTTGAAAAAATTTCAGCCCTATCCATCCGGTATTTTTCTCAGAACCTTGAACATAAAATTTTAGGTGATATATATATTGAGGCGTCCGAAATTGATCCCTGCCACAGTCGCCAATAATATGTGAGGCATACGAAATCGATTCCAATACGTGTCATAAAGTCAACCTTTAATGTATAGTGGTGTTTAAATGCTAATGACGTCACAATGTCCTAAGATTAGGGCATCATGCAGCCGAAACACTGATTCGAGAAGTCTTGAATTGTGTCTTCAAGACATTTTATTTTTTGACACTGACTATGTCCTACGGCTGAATTCTTCTTGATTTGAATTAGGCTTCATCAGACATGGCAAAACGCAGCTTACTTTTGTCTTCATACCTCAGCAAATTAATATGATGAATCAGCAATTAGCTAAGTTGTGTGGAAAGAAGAGCCTAACAAAGTTTCGATCCATACAAGGTTCGAAACCTACAAAAACGAACAGCAGAATTATTTTGTCAAAGACTATAATTACGAAGGAACTATAGTGTCGACAAAGCGGAACAAAGCATAGTGTATAGCGGAAAAAATAAAAAGTTAAAAAAAAAGCTATTGCAGACAACAAGTAGGGGAAACCATCAGAAAGTTGTTGTGTCTTCACCTAATTGTGTGTCTTCATGAGTGATGGTTTTAGTTGTGTTAAAAGACTCCTAATATGAAACTTTAGGTCTCGGAGCTTTTGGTGATAAGTGAGGGTGAGGTGAGAAAATACTGACATAGATGGAATCAAATCCACTATGCGAAAAATAAGGCTCTACGCGTCCTTTATATGACAGAGCAAGGCAGTCATCTCGAACCAAGCTTGTCTGGAATTTGTCTTCAACACACCAAATTTCCCTCCTAGCAGATGCCAGGTACTCCATCTGATCGTATTGTTGACAGAAACTTCACCTCGTAGGTGTTTTTAAAAGATCGCCTTGAAGTGCGATATACAACTGGCGAAATTAGAAATGTCTTGTGTGTCGTCACTACTGATCCTTCATGACGAAAGAACATCACTAATCTGCCTTTATCTTCAACTGAACCTATCTGGAACACAAACTACTATCCTAGTTGTCTTCAAGGTAGACCCGGTTGAATCATATTCTACATCCGTGGATGGTACACTTATTAAAATTGCCTAACGTGAGGACTTAGACTTACGACTTGTGATTTGGACTTAGCTGTCATCCGCCTACACAAGAAGGACTCATTTGCAAAGACGAACCTAGTACCGGGTGTCGCCAGTGCAAAATCGAGAGTGAATTAAAAATAGAATTCGTCTTCACAAATTAGTTCTTCTTGTCGAGGAAATTTCCCCACTTATTGTCTGTTAATTGCCTTCAAACATGCGATGTCGATAACATAAGCGAGAGGAATTACCAAAATGTCTACAACCAATGAAATTACAGATATTTGAAATTAATATACGTCGACATACAATAGGTAAAAGCGCACGTGGATGACTGATAAAGCACAATATAATAAAATATATTAAATGACTGCAAACCGCAAGCAAAGCGTGGAGCGAGCAAAGATAAAAAAGGTTGGCTGCATTCATGTTCGGCGATGGGTTTTTACTTCCATTCGATTCGTCTTCATTTACTATATATTTCATGGCGCCAGTCTGTCGGATCGAACCAAATTATTGTCTGAAATTGTCTGAATTTGGCTAAGTTGTCGCTGAAATAAAATACGTTATAATTGCCTGAAAGAGAATCAGATTTTATTTCTGTCTTCATGTCTTCATCTGAATACGAGTTCGAATTCGGATAATACAATGTCCGAATTCGAATTTTGTCTCTCGAAAATTTGTCTGAACTTGTGACGTCATTATTCTATCTTATGTTTGTCGAAAATAATTTTTATTTTGAGGTCCAGATCTCGGACTTCTCAATATATAAAAATTAGGTAAAAATGAAAAAATGGATCCAATCATTTTTTTTTCTTACAAAATAGATAATTTTCATCATCTCCACTCCTAACTCTTTTGTGAGATTAATTTTAATACCCTGTTTGCAAGCAAACTGGGTATAAATTACTAAACGTTATCGACAGTTATCGATATCTTTAAAAAAATATCAATCTATCAATGTTTTATTTCTAAAAACTGACTTTCTAAAAACTTTTGTTAAGACCACCAATCCTTCTCCCCTCTCAATCCTGCAAACACTCGACTATATTTATAGCACACTTTTATATTATTGCTCATGGCTACACTGTAACACATCTCCGCCACTCACTCGTTTATCTCTGTACACCTTTGCTTATCTCACTTAAATTGTACTCATTCTCATCATATATGATTGATGTTAAATGTACGCTTATGAGATGTTACATTGTATAATTCTTTATTTCATATTACAAAACTTGTTCTTCTTCGATCCACAACCTCCATAACTTTTGTTTTCTTGTTTTATTGGAAACTACTGAACCAATAGGCACCAAACTTCTATCAGATCTGATCTTATATATGGAATATTTGTCGTGAAAATTTTAGCTCTTATTATTTTGGTAGGTGGTTCAGAACTGTGAACAGAAAATTTTTTCAATAATTTTTCTTCTCCAGTTTCATCAGAAATTACTAAATTAATAGGCATTAAACTTTTTAACTTTTGTCATACCTGTACCTACATAAGAATAATATATTGTGAAAATTTCAATTCTATTACTTGTGTCGTTTAATCAGAATCTTTGAAAAACGATTTTTCCAGGGATTTCATATTTTCCAATTTTTTCAAGAACTACCCAACTGATGAGCAACAAGCTTGTTTTACACTTGCCTTCATATGATAACTATCTTCTGTAAAAATTTCAGCCCTATCTATGCAGTAGTTTTCTCAAAACCCATAAAATTTTATCAGAAATTTTTCTTCTCCAGTTTTCTCAGAAACTACAGAACTAATAGGCACCAAACTTCTATCAGATTTTCAACATCATAAGGAAAATCTACCATAAAAATTTTAGTACGATCCCTTTCGTCATTTTTTCAGAATCCCGGAAAAACGACTTTTTCACGATTTTTTTATTTTCCAGCTTTCTCAGAAACTGATTAACCGATCGGGACCGAACTTCTTTCAGACTTGCTCCAGTATAAGGCTTATTTCTCGTGAAAATTTCAGCTCTGTCCATTCAATAGTTTCTTCAAAACAGTGAACACAAATTGTTAGGCAATATATACATGGAAAACGAAAAAGGTCAAAATGGTACCGATCGTTATCTTTTCGAATGAATCGTATAATTTTCATCATCCCCACCCCTAACCCTTTTATGAGATCAATCTTAATACCTCGTTTGCGAGCAAACTGTGTAAAAATATTTTGCACCTGGAACAATTTGGTTGAATTAGGTATATCAATTAAACTATTGAGAAAAAAAAAAAAAGATATGGAAAAAACAAATCGATATCGAAAATGATACCGATAGTATCGATGGTTTTCGATATTTTTTCATATGCAATTCGCAAGGAGACGACGCTATACGACCAACGCGAACTCGAAACGTCCAACGAGCCAAATGGATGCGTTTTTGACGTGGGCCGACTATACGCTGCGGGCTGCCATCGTTTATCGCGCCATGAGATGAGGCTCTTGGGCCGTGGGAACTGGCAAAACGACGAGCAGCTGCTGGAGAACCGAGATGACGACCGGAGATAGGTGCGAGCAGGTCGCGTAACAAGTGCGCCGCTTGATGACGCGACGACGCCGCCGCCGCCGCCGCCGCCGCCGCTCGTTTGCCAAAATGGTCCGAATATGCGTCCAACTATCGGCTATGCAAATTATAGAAACTGCGCGTAGCCTTCTTCAGGCGTTTCTGTCTTGAGGGCAAATAAACATTTGCGCTCTTTTTATCCAGTTTGCTTGCAAGTTGGGGTGTTAAAATTGACCTCACAAAAGGGTGTTGGGAGTGAGGTTGATGAACATTATCCGTTTCATGAGAGAAGAAAACGATTGGTACCGTTTTTCCATTTTCATCTAATATTTTTAAATGAACGCTCGGTATGTATGTGTGTATAAAATGCGAATGTTTGTCTGTTTGTGTATTTGGACATGTTACACCGTGAACTTGAGCAGGAAAGGTTAGACCCATGATACAGAATATTAGGTTTCAAGGTTTCAGCGATGTTAGAGGACTCGAAGGATGTTTCCAGCGGTGTAAATGGTTACAAGGTGGAAGGTTTTCAGGAAATTTGGAACCTTGGATTGTTCACCTTCTACTTGGGACCTCTGTGATTCCAGAAAAAGGATTTGAGATGAATTTTTTGTTCAAGTACCTATTATGGAGTAATACATAGGCACATAATATATTTCTAGAACGGCTGAGTTTTGGTTTGAATCACTTCTAGCACTTCTGGTGACCACGAAAATAGGTGTAAGACTAACTTTTCATAATTTTACTGAATTTGTTGTAAGCGTGTAATACATAAAAAGTACAATTTACCACTGTTGACCCATGCGGCCTATCAATTTTCAAAATTAAAAATAATAATAAATTATATTTTTTGAAAAACCCCAAGTCAAAATTATTTCTTTGCGGTTTTAGATTTAATACTTAATAAAATCCTCTTGTAGCCTAAAACTTCTAGGCTACGTGTATATTTCTGTCCGTTTTTTTTTCCATGTTTCTACTAAATTATTATTCTTATTTTTATACACACCTCGCGGTGGCATCTTCATTCTTTTCATGCATTTCATATTTTTCACTCTTTTTCTTGTCATTCACTTCTTTCTCTACTTTTTGTTTTTTTTATCTTTCACCCATTCATTGCACTCTTAGTACTTTGTTTTCCTGCTCTTCACCCCTCGGAGATGCTGCCATGGTTGTACCTATAGTAAATACTTTTCATCTATCTTTTGACTCTCCTCTTCCCATCCTCCATAGTTGCTGTCTTGGCTGCTGCCATGGAATCGGAAATCCAAACTATAGTCAATTTTTCTGTACTCCCACACCAATTATTTTTCCCTCTTTTTCCACAGACCGTTTTACTATTAAATGATTATTAAAAACATTTTTTTCCTTCTCATTCATTTTTATGCTCTGTGTTTGTAGCATCATAATTATTATTGTATCTGTCTGTCTTTTACAGACTAAATTTTCATATGTTGATATTTTTATGTTCTTGAATATGTTTATTGGTTTTTATTTTAATATTATATGTGTTTTTATACTTACGATGTGTTTATTCCTTTTTAATTGACAATGGGCTAGTTTTTGGTTTGTGTGGTCTGTGGCATCTGATTTAATAATATTTTGGATGAGTTTTCCTGTAGTTTTGGGAATAGCTAAAGTGTAGGGAAGTAAGAATTTTTTTTCAGACATGGTTGAAATTTGAGTCAACGGATAACTAGCAGGTTATTTAGGTTGGGTGGTGGTAATTCTATGACCACCATTCAGTGTAGGTGATTTATTTCAATGTTCCTGGCTGTGTCAATGGTTGTAAAAAATATTGTAAGGACAGTAGGGAGACTAATGAATGGACCTCCCCAGCATACCACACTGTTTCTTTTTAAATTTATTTATTATTAATTGCTAGGTATCTTGCCTGCTTTGAGAGTCCTTTTCGGTTTCTTCTTTCACGTATTTTAAAAATACCCTTCTTTGGCCACTTTTTTTTCTTTGGTCACATCAAATTCCATCTTTGGTTACCTGAGAAAAATTTTTATTTTGAAAAAAAAATAGAGGCATTAACCTAACTGAGATACAAAGTAGCCTTACTCATCAGTACGTAAGAAGCTCCGGGAACAAATATTAGAAATTAACTAAATTTCTCAAAATTAAGCTTAGATTCAGAAAATACCTGTATAAAATACTATAGCTAAATAAGGTAAACCTGCTATTAATATCTTTGGCCACTATAGTGGCCAAAAATGGAAATTGTTAATATTTAGCTTTCTATCTTTGGCTACCCTAATTAATTTTTGAAATTTTCACATTTTTTCATCATATTAATCATTTTTTAGCATAGACAAAACATATAATATAAATACAGTTATTTTCATCTTAGAAACACTACTAAAAATGCTGCGGTTATAGATGGAAAACCCACTATTAATATCTTTGGCCACATAGTGGCTAAAGAAAAGTATAAACTATCGAAATAATATGTTTTAACTTACCACATTTGTTTAAACGTATTTCAGTTGAGCTGAGTTCTTACACATTTTATTAACAAAAACATAAATTGGGATACATCATGCAAAATATTATTTTTTATGGTTTGTAGTTGGAAAAATATAACTATAGTCACGTGTTTTTATTAATCCTACTTGGTTAGAAGCTTCACATTTTAATTGTTTCTATATTTCTCATCCACATCATTCCTTAGTTCTAGGTATTTTTATAAAAATGTGGTCAAAGATGAGGGGCTGGCCATAGATGGTGGGTTTACCCTACATATGGTTACCTATCAGGGAACAAAATGACCAATCATAAAACCAAAATCAGTAGGTCTGGTCCTTGCATCGGGGTAATTTGTATTCAAATTTTGGGACAATTAGATCATAATTTTGATATTTATTGAGTAATTAAGAAGTTTTTTTATTCAATAACTTTGAAGGCAGAAGTGGAGAAATCAAGTGCTGCCAAATTTGAAAGCAGTTAGAATTATGTTAAATCAGTGTCTCTTTAGAATTTTGTAACTATTGGATGAAAATTACAGGTTTTAGACTCATTGCAACTTCATTATATTATTTGGAAAATAAAATAAATAGGGATTTAGGAGAAACTGGAGATGTGAAAAAATACTATACAAATTTAAGGGAACACACAGCACGTAGTCAGTTAAGCATGAAGTTATGAAATGGTTAGCTCATGTTCAAATACAGGTAGAGGAGGTATGTAAGCAAAAAATTGACTTTTTGAGAGCAATATAATTATTTTTAGGTTACTGCGAGTTTTTTTTTTTTATATCAAGCTTGATAAATTTATTTTTTCAGCGACATCATCTTAGGGGAAAAGGGAGGAAATGACACTAAATTACTGATAAATTAGAAACAAATTGAGTAATAGGAACCATAACTGGTAGGTCTAGTCTTTGTATTAGAGATAATCTTTGTAAAAAATTTTGTGACTATTAGACAAGAATTGCAACCTTTATTGAGTTTAGTCCCTCTAACAGCCTCAAGCCATGAACCATGAAGCTAAGTGTAACCAAAGTTGAGAGCATGTTGGAGGACTTCTAAGTGAATGTCTGTATTCCATTTTGTGACTATTGCTTGAAAATTACTCATTTTAGAGTCATTTAGCTACTGAAAATATAACAAAATGGCACCTATTACACATACCATAAAACCAATCTACATCAAATTTGAATGACTTCTTACTAATGTTTGGTCCAAATGTTGCAACTATCAAACAAAAATTATGGCCTGTACCCTGTCAACAAGAATTTTACATAGTATAGAGGTGTGAAATATCAATAATTTTTCATGCTGATAGATTCCAATATTTCATCGGTATGCAAAATATCAATATGTAAAATATCGATATATAAAATATCCTTTGTAAAATATTGGTATGCAAAATATTGATATGCAAAATATCAATATACAAAATATTGATAAGCAAAATATTGGTATGCAAAATATTGGTATGCAAAATATCGATATTCAAAATATCGGTGGGCAAAATGTCGGTATGGAAAATATTAGTATACAAAATATTGATATGCAAAATATCAATATACAAAATATTGATAAGCAAAATATTGGTATGCAAAATGTTGGTATGCAAAATATCATTATTCAAAGTATCAATACGCAAAATATCAATATGCAAATTATTGATATGCAAAATGTCAATATGCAAAATGTCAATATGCAAAATATGGATATGCAAAATATCGGTATTAAAATATCAGTACGCAAAATATGGATTTGCGAAATATTGATAAGCAAAATATCAATATGTAGTCCAAAATATCGTCATTTATTAGGTTGATTAGAGGTTAATTCAGTCAAAATATTGATATTTTCCTATATTTTTACATATCAATACACATTGATACACGTATTGATAGGCCTATGTTTACACACATGCACCCATACATACATACATACATACATATATATGTACATATACATAAATGGCGCCAAAATTTTCTTTTGGTCATGAAATGAAAAACGCAGGTACTTACTCCGACCCCTGGATCCTTCCATGAGCACAAAATTAATAAGTACATGTTCGCGGAAAACCTACTTAAAAATTTCCACTTTGAAGGTAGTTGACCTGGATGGGTTGGGCACATTGCACGCAAGAACACGTCGTTGCCAAAACGTCGTGCTGACGATTAAATAGGTGACAGATGAGACTTTTGCATTGAAAAAGCAAGCACGGTGTTGATCTAGCGACAACGGATAAAAATTACACCCTTAGCGCCACTAGACTTTAGTACAAGAACTACGTCACATTTTGTTGCGTCAGTATAACGCCGCAACAAAAGCGTACGTACAAAAATCAGACAGTTTTCGTCCGCTGGATGGAATGCACTTGCAGCTGGTGCAGCCAACGTGCTCTTCCCAGGCCATCGAATGTGTGCGGTATAACGTAGATGCCCCCCCCCCCCCGAGGCATACGGTCGGTAATCTCGCCAAAAAGGCGAGGAATGCTCCAATTGTCGCTCCTTGCCACGGCAGAGAGAGCGCAGGTGCGGTACGATTAAGACGTGAGAATGTGTCCGGTGGTTGCGAATGCAATTCTCACCGGGTGTACGTTCGAGAGGAGGGTAACGAGGAGCAGAAGGAGGTGAAGTAGAAGGAGTTGGCGTAGGAGAAGGAGGAGAAGGGTGACATTGACGAAAACAGCCTCCGGTAAAAACTCGGACCGAGCGAACGCGGACCAAATAGGAGATGCAGTCTAGGCGACGTAACGCGACGCCATTTTTACGAGTCGACGATTTATGATTTTCCGCCCTTCGCATTCGCCGATGAAGACTCTAAAGTACATACGGGTACCAAGGGCGTGGTTGTCGCGACTAGCGAAAATGAATTAAAACAACAACAACAACAACAACAACATCAGCGGCAACGGTGGTGGTGGCGGCGGTGGCAGCTGCAGCAAACACAAAGCGCTGTATGTGCGCGTGTAGGTCTGAGACTGACGACGGCGGGTATGGTAGTCGGGGGCCGGCCCTGGCTGGCAAGGCCAACGGCCCTGCACCGCAGCCTCGGGGATGCAACCGTTCGAATGGGTGCTGCAGGCACACAATAATTATAGGTCTGGGCTCGTTAGTCGACCATATTGCAATGGATCGCCGCGGCATCCCCGAGATTCGGCGCAGCCATTGTAATCGCATCGACCTGATCGACAATTACACCACCGCTGCGGCCAACCTATACACCTATAGGTACCGCATGGTAAAGGTCGTCTGCGAATGCGGGTTAAGGTCGAAAATATTGTTCGTTCTCGAAACGAGAGTCAGCAGCAAACGTACTCACTACTGCACACAAGCGCACATGCGCGCACGCACACACACGCACACACACACGCACACACACACGCGCACACACACACACACACACACACATACAAAATAAAAATAAATATAGACGAGAAGAGAGATGGATGGTTAAAAAAAAATTGAATAGCAATCGATACGAACGGCGGACGTACGTGTGGCCCAAAAAGGTCCTTCGATATTTTATACCTTACCTAATCGATTGCGCGGCGCGCATTTACCTTATAGTGAATATAGGATGACGTAGAGCTTTGGGGCAACTGCGTCGATCGTGCCTCTTTTTTTGCACTCCCTTTGTGCTGCCACGGCTCCTTCTCGCTACTCTTCGGCTGCGGCGGCGTCTACATTCGACTCGATTTTACGTCGTCGATAATTGCGCAGCGTAACACCTTGTAACCAGTTGGCGCGTTACGTGCAATTACAGCGAGGGAGGTGGTTCTCGAATCGTATTATGCGAGTACATATATGCATATATATATATATATATATAGGTAACGGGTGGGTGTAGGTATTTATAATGATTCGAATATAATATGAGTAACTGCGAGCGGCCACAGCTGATCGCGGCATTTGGTCTACGTTCGTGTAGGCGACGGCGAATCGTGCGCCGAATTCGCGCGCGCCTCCATGTCGGCGATGGAAGCGCGTCGGCTTAGTTCGCGTCCCCTTCAGTAGTGGTGCCAAATATTGTGAAAAAAAGGTATCGATAGTATTGATACTTCGCAGCCAAAGTATCGATAGTATCGATACTTTCAATACTTTTTCCAGTATGTAATTCAGTTAGTTCGAAATATAAAATATTATCACGATTAGGTATTCTTCGAGTATTTTACTAATTTTTTATTGCAACAAGTCGTGATTTTTATTAATGAATAATAGCTCTTTAACATGTTTTGGTGTGAGGCGGTTCCTGAGTTTATTCAACGTATACTCGGCTGCTGAGAATGTCCTCTCTAATGGGGTGGAACCGGCTGGTATACTAAGGCATTCCAAAGCCAACGTTTTTAACTTGGGAAAAGTTGTATATTTTGACAAAAAGTCTATGATATTGGTTTCAAAAGTGGCATATCTGGCACCCAGGTATTTGTTGAATAAGACAATGGTTTCAGATTGGGAATTTGTTACTTGAGGCGGTTTCATATTGGGATTTGTTTTAACTTCAGAAAAAATAGGACGCAATAAACCTAACTAAAAAAACAGAGGGAAAACTCAAAACTAACTCGACAGAACATTTTATGTATCACTTTATTTAGATTTTTTATCACTTTTTTCAACATTAGTTACGAGTATTTGCAAGTATCGAAAGTATCAAAAGTATCAAAAATAAGTATCAATACTATTGATACCTGGAAAGTATCGATACTATCGATAGTATCGATTGACTTTGGCACCACTACCCTTCAGACGCCGCATCAGTCGTATTCCTTAAGTCGATATGGTTACGAGAATGACGTTCTAAATCCCGTCGATATTGAGATGGAAATTATCGAAAAGTTTTGACGTCGATATTCAAAACCGATCAATACTACAGATAGTTTCGATAGTTTGCCATCTTCATTAATTTTTCTTAAATTCACTATTGGGAGTTTCCGTAGCCGCTGGGAGCGCTTTAGTCAACAAAAAATAGGGGTGATGGTGTATGTTATCAAAAATAGGTTTTTTTGTTTATAATGGATTCTATTAATGACCCATTCACAAAATCCATTGCAAACAAACAGACCTCTCCAAATTTTTGAACGAATTCTTGGTGGTTTGCTGTTTTAATATTGTTTCTGCACCTTTAAAAGGATATGTGTCTGCTTCCACATCAATATATTTAACATTTGTAGATAAATAAGTTATAACACTTATTCCTTCAAGACACAACTAAGAAAAATCAAAGAAAAAACAAAACTTACATAAGATTTACATCGTTGATAACAAACACCATCACCTCTACTTTAGTTTGATAAAAATCCACCAGATGTCAGCCACTTTGATGGAAACTCCCAATAGTCACCCGCAGTTTTTTGGCCGAAAACGTCTTTCAGAGAGGAGAACTTAAAAAAAAAAAAACATGCAACAGAAAAAATGTACCTAACAGCCAAAATTATGACGTCATCAGTTCCTCCTCCTGTCAAAGTTTCTGATTTCAAAATTATGACGCCATCGTCCCTTTTAGCCGATTTTCAATGTTAACATTTTCTCACAATCATTTCAAAATTATGACATCATCAAACCCTATTGCTGCTAAACTTTTCAATTTCAATATTATATCATCTCTTCCAGCTGATAACAAAATTATGACGTCATCAACCTTCCCAGTTGGTAAACTTTTAAAGTCCAAAATGATGACCAGTGTAAGTACTTTATTTTTCCTGGTGAGCGCCGAAATATCCTCAGACTGCCTCTAAGTGAATAGATAAATAAATAGATTTATTGTATATATAGTATTTATTTGAATAGGAACGTACGTTAAAATGTCGAGTGATGGGCATTATCTCAGGGGCAGCTGAAGGGACTGAATTTCAACACAACGGCGTGCCCGCAAAGTCAAACAATTGTCGTGATAACGTCTACGAATGCCCCTGCAATGTTTTTTGAACATCAAATTTGAATTCATGGCCTAAAAATTTAAAGTACGAAAAGTCAGAATTTTCCCTTATATCGAGCCCCGTGCGGGGATCGAATGAAAAAATTAATATCAAAATTGAATAACGCCCCCTAAATACATATTCACCGATATAACACGCAATGAAATGCGAGAATTCAAAATTGACCGCACTTTTGAACCCTGTGGGGGTTGACGAATAGATCAATCGACAAAGTGAATATCAAATTCGAATTCATCGCCCCACAATGTATACCTATTTGCTGACGTATTACCCACAAGAATACGAAAGGTCAAAATTTTCCCCTCTTTTGAGCCCATTGGAGGTCTACGAATAAGTTGAATAAAAAAATGAACACCAAATTCGAATTTGGCTGATCAAAAAAAGAAAAAAAAGAAAATGTTGGGTTTTAAAATGTGAATAATTATTTTAATTCATAGCAATCATATTATTATCAACAAATTAATGTATCGTTATGTATCAAAATCGAAACCAATTAGATGGAAAACTCGATTAAATATTAATCGTGTATACTCGTGTACATAGGTATCTATCGATATGAAGACCAACTTTTGGAAAACGAGGGTCAGAGCGTCTTCACCCACGGCTAGGCATGTGATGGAAGAATCAAATAAAATTATTGTGTCTTTAATGAACGAGAACCACCACATTCGATGATCCAATCCGTTTTTTCTGTACGATAATTTATAAAAGTACAACAGCCAAATGTTACAAAACTCCTTAGAATTTTGAGATTTTTGAATAGTAGTCTATGTACCCTATAACTGGTGAGTGAAGGATAATTGTGGGGACAATACTAGTATGAGGTACAGGGGCTCGGACCCCTTGACAACAGTCGCCGCCCAAAGGCTGGCAAATTTTGTTTCTATGACATTAAACAAAATAACACACGTGCGTTTGTATGTTCATACCTGTATGTACATACAGGTAAGAAACATTATACAGGCTATGACGAATTACCTGATAAGAATCTTGGTGATGTCACGGACCAACACCAAAAGCGCTGCGTCATTTCTTATCACCTTACGGAGACAAGAAACGACATAAACTATGACATAATACCATATGTATATGTACATATGTGTGTCTGTGTGTGTATGCTAAATCCAGTATATAAGCCCACAAAATTGGCTACAAAGTCGCTAGTGTTAACCTTGGATTTGGCTCTCCCATACTTAAATGTATGGAATGGCAGAACACGCAATGCTGTAGATTACCTTCTATGTGTGAATATCTCTCACAACAATGTATTCCACAATTACTTTGTCCCGTTAAAAGTGTAAGCTGATTCATGCCTAAGAAACTTTTCTTAATTCATTGAAAATTGTAGACAGAAATTTAATACTTAATTGACCAATTTTTGGCGGAGGCCTATTTAAACTTCTACTAAGTATTGACTAAATCAGACTGGCAATGAAAATTCTCAGTTTCTGACAAATAGAAAGTTGCAAAATAATATACTCATGCAGAAATCATGACCAGAGTTGCGAAAACTTTCATATTGCAAGTGTTCTCATCTGATTCTAAAAACTTTTTTATCTATCAGCCATTTACAAGCTTATTTTGAGTTAACGAGCAAAAGTTTTTGATTATTGTTTGTTATATTTATGAATTTAAAGTTCTATTTGTTAGGTACCTATTCTTTGCACTAGTGATGTTATTTTTTGAAATTTTTTAAAATCGATAACTAGGCTATCGATGTTTTTTAACAATTTGTTGGAGTTTGAAATTTTGAAAGTAAGAATTTTAAAAATGAAAAATGAGCAACAGAGATGGAGTTAGAGGAGGCAGATTGCTCTCTGGGATGTTGGTGAGTTTATTGAACAGTAGGCAAATTTTTCAAGTTGCAATATATAGTCAAAGGCATTTGGCTAATTGGCGACATTATTTTTTGAATTATTTTTTTGATATATAATTATCGATATTTGTAAACAAATTATTGATAATTATCGATATTTTTTCTCAAGTTGTTGGATTTTGAAATTTTGAACTGTTAGTAATTTAAGCAACAAAAACGTGAAAATTAAAAAAAAGAAAAATGAGCAGCGTGATGGGGTTAAGGGGCAAGGGGGACCTTGCTCCCCCTAGGATGTTATTGAGTTCGATTTTCTTTCTCATCATTTGGACAGTCTGCTATCTTTTAAAGTTGATGACCCCTAAAGAAGCCTTTTGCTGCGACAGGTACTGATGCACAGTTAGATGTTAGATCACAGGAGACATAATATTCGCTATAAATCTGCAGTTTTATTATGGAAAAAAAAAAATTCAACTAAAATATCTTAGGGTAAAAATTTTAAATTTTTGTTTAAAATAGGCCAGTGCCTCAAAGAAAATTTTTAATTTTGTTTTAGTTAGAAATAGAGTTTGGATTCTCTGGCATTTGTCGAATCATTCTCTTAAAGCGCAAGGACTTTTTAATCAAATTGAAATTCATTTCATAGGTTGTGGGGGGCTGGGAAAAACATTTTATTATACCGAAAAACGCCGAAATGGAATAAATGCCAAATATGACGTAATTGCTGTAAAATTTCCAAAAATGTTAATTTTCCAAGTAAAATTGTAGAATCGGAAGAAAAATTGAAATTCAAAGTTTTTAGGTGCTATTTTCATTGTTTTCAAGTTCTGAAGTGCTTTGGCTTGTTCCGGTTCTGGATTTTTTCTGGCATAGTTATAGGTAACACTGCAGTGTTCGTTTTGTTTCGGAGGAAGCAACGAATATTTTGTTTCGTGTCTGTGTGTGGCTGTGGTGGTAGTTGCGCACGCGCATCGAATATGAGGAAATAATTGGCGAAGTAATATCGAGGAAGTAATTTTGTGAAATAATTTTAAAGAACGAATGAACGACTTGTACGTATATTATTGTGATAGGAGAAAAAAACTCAAATCGTAGGGAGCTGAATTGACGCTGGAGCATTCATCCTATCAATGAATGACAGATGATCTTCCGAGCTATCCAAAGGTGTTTCTCGATGATTGAATTTCCATTCCATTGCTGAGTTAAGGCAATTTGAATGCAGAAAATTGCATAAAATTAAAAGCAAAAATAATTGCGATTTCAAAAAAAGCTCGATAATTTTTGAAATAATTGATCTAGAGTTCGGAAAATGAGCTCATTAAAATTCTCGTTAAAAAATTCTAGAAAATTGGCGAAAAAATTGAAATTTGAAATTTTTTGATGCTATTTCCACTGTCTAAAGGTTACATTTTCGTTTTTGCTGAATAATGCTGAAAATACAGTTTACGTTACCGAATTTCTATCTTATTAATGCCAAAAAATCCGTACTCCAGTCCCAAGTAGTTGCAGGGATCGCAAAAATATCCATAATTATCGATGCTATCGCAAAAAATAACATCAACACTTTGTTTCTACTACTGGGCATTGGCACATTTCCTATATAAGTTATTTAGGATTTGGATGACAACGTGTTGAGGTAGTATAGGTACTTAGGCGGCCTACTCGAGCGGTGCAGAAGACAAACGAATTTAATAATTCACCGATGACAGTCAATTACCACCACCCCTCCTCTCCCCTACCAACCACACCCCACCAACCTACCGCCACACCTCCGTCTCATACCAATGCGACGGATGCACGCCACGACGGAATTTCGCCTCTTGTTCTTCCGAAAATTGAACTTGAAGCCGAATAAAATTAGCCATGGAAGACTATTGTAAATGGTTACCCATGGGCAATTCATGAAGAACAACCTACAGTCTCCGTTTTCAGTTACGGCGCATCGTAGGCAATTCGCACGACGCGCACATAAGTATAACATTCGCCGCTTTTGTAAACTCCGCTCCTACCAATAATTACCTACGCAATAACCAATTTCTCATACAGCTAATTGATAAAGGAAAAATTGTTCAATTAAAATGTTTTCTGCTTTACAAATAAACGGCGTTCGTATGACCGGGAATTTCGTTCGTTAATTTTACTTTATTTTTCTGATCAACTCGAAACTGAGTCGCATTGAGAAAAATTTCTTTGCGAATCTTGTACTGGTCTACAAGGCCCAGGCCTTGGGCGATTAGCTGTTGACTTCAAGGGAAGAGGATTTTTAAGTAGGTTTTCTATGAAAATACAATATTTATTAATCTTGGTGTCGTGAAATGACCTGCGGGTGGGGGCTAGGTACGTTTTTCATTTAATAACTCAAGGTAAATTTTGGAACCAAAAATTTGAATTCATATATTATGTAGCCCATATTTATTATATATGTGTAATTATATACTAAAGAGTAAGTCTCTAATGTACACTACGCTGTAATAATTCTCACAAATTTACATAAATGTGTCGACATCATCAATTAACTAGTTGAGTTATTTTTTTCGATCTTATTGATAATTATCGATAATCTTTGAATATCGAAAATATCGATAGTAGGTACCTATGTACTGAGAAGTCCGAGATCTGGACCTCAAAATAAAAATTATTTTCGACAAACATAAGACAGAATAATGACGTCACAAGTTCAGACAAATTTTCGAGAGACAAAATTCGAATTCGGACATTATATTATCCGAATTCGAACTCGTATTCAGATGAAGACATGAAGACAGAAATAAAATCTGATTCTCTTTCAGGCAATTATAACGTATTTTATTTCAGCGACAACTTAGCCAAATTCAGACAATTCCAGACAATAATTTGGTTTGATCCGACAGACTGGCGCCATGAAATATATATCAAATGAAGACGAATCGAATGGAAGTAAAAACCCATCGCCGGACATGAATGCAGCCAACCTTTTTTATCTTTGCTCGCTCCAAGCTTTGCTTGCGGTTTGCAGTCATTTAATACTAAATTATGCTTTATCAGTCATCCACGTGCGCTTTTGCCTATTGTATGTCGACGTATATTAATTTTAAATATCTGTAATTTCATTGGCTGTTGACATTTTGATAATTCCTCTCGCTTGTATTATCGACATCGCATGTTTGAAGGCAATTAACAGACAATAAGTGGGGAAATTTCATCGACAAGAAGAACTCATTTGTGAAGACGAATTCAACTATTAATTCACTCTCGATTTTGCACTGGCGATACCCGGTACTAGGTTCGTCTTTGCAAATGAGTCCTTCTTGTGTAGGCGGATGACAGCTAAGTCCAAATCACAAGTCGTAAGTCTAAGTCCTCACGTTAGGCAATTTTAATAAGTGTACCATCCACGGATGTAGAATATGATTCAACCGGGTCTACCTTGAAGACAACTCGGATAGTAGTTTGTGTTCCAGATAGGTTCAGTTGAAGACAAAGGCAGATTAGGGATGTTCTTTCGTCATGAAGGATCAGTAGTGACGACACACAAGACATTTCTAATTTCGCCAGTTGTATATCGCACTTCAAGGCGATCTTTTAAAAACACCTACGAGGTGAAGTTTCCGTCAACAATACGATCAGATGGAGTTCCTGGCATCTGCTAGGAGGGAAATTTGGTGTGTTGAAGACAAATTCCAGACAAGCTTGGTTCGAGATGACTGCCTTGCTCTGTCATATAAAGGCCGCGTAGAGCCTTCTTTTTCGCATAGCGGATTTGATTCCATCTATGTCAGTTTTCTCTCACCTCACCCTCACTTATCACCAGAAGCTCCGAGACCTAAAGTTTCATATTAGGAGTCTTTTAACACAACTAAAACCATCACTCATGAAGACACACAATTAGGTGAAGACACAACAACTTTCTGATGGTTTCCCCTACTTGTTGTCTGCAATAGCTTTTTTTTTTTTAACTTTTTATTTTTTCCGCTATACACTATGCTTTGTTCCGCTTTGTTGACACTATAGTTCCTTCGTAATTATAGTCTTTGACAAAATAATTCTGCTGTTCGTTTTTGTAAGTTTCGAACCTTGTATGGATCGAAACTTTGTTAGGCTCTTCTTTCCACACAACTTAGCTTATTGCTGATTCGTCATATTAATTTGCTGAGGTATGAAGACAAAAGTAAGCTGCGTTTTGCCATGTCTGATGAAGCCTAATTCAAGTCAAGAAGAATTCAGCCGTAGGACATAGTCAGAGTCAAAAAATAAAATGTCTTGAAGACTCAATTCAAGACCCCTCAAATCAGTGTTTCGGCTGCATGATGCCCTAACTTTAGGACATTGTGACGTCATTAGCATTTAAACACCACTATACATTAAAGGTTGACTTTATGACACGTATTGGAATCGATTTCGTATGCCTCACATATTATTGGCGACTGTGGCAGGGATCGATTTCGGACGCCTCAGTACATTTTACAATTATCAATAATTATCAATATTTTTTCAACGAACTGTAACTACTTATAACAAAAAGAAACTTGAAAATTTATTTTGAATTCATTGGCTTATTTTAAACTAGAATTTAAAATTGTTATCACCAGATAATTTATGTTAAATTTTTTTAAATAATAAAATTTGGAATGTGAAGTGAATGTGTCTTCTATGATCTATCATCTAACTGTGCATCATTGTAATCGATAATTTCTTCATAAATATCAGTAGGTAATTATCTATTAAAAAAAAGGTAAGAATATGGGCTGTATTCATGAAGGATTGATGTGCAAACAATAATAGTGTGATTGTGTGCGTGCACAACATGTTGCGTAACCACATAACCATAAACCTACATGTTACATAACACACACAAGTGAGAGTTACAATTGTAAGAGTTACAGTTATGCAAATCTGACAATTGTGATTATCGTTTAGCCCCTACTGTAGACCAAGTGCTAAGATGTTTATACATCAAAAATATTTCAGAAAATAATATCAGTAATTAACCCGATGCATATTCTTGAAACTATTTTCATAGTCGGTATTATCTCAATGATTAAATCGTTGTAATTATAAAAGTGCTGAACTTGTTTATCATTGTTTATATTGAAGAAGTTGCTTCCAGTCTTGATTGGTTAGTGGACTGGAATGTATGAAAGTAGTTTGAAAGATGTTTGGAGATTGACTGTATCCATTACAGTAGTCCATACGTAGTAATATACATACATATAGTCAAAAACAGGTGTCCTTTGACATGATACTATATTAAGAAGAAATAAAATGATTTCCAGTTGGACACAAATACCCACATAGCTAAATACATACGTAAAACTGGTTAGGTGATAGCATTATAGAAGATAAAAAGTCACAAAAACTTCTAGGAAAAAAGTTGCAAATTTTTACGCATATGCCATTTTTTGTCCAATTTTGATTTTTTCTTTGTATCTATATGTTATTTCAATGGGTGGTGGCAAAACACAAAATCATTCTTACTAATTATGAATTATTTTTTTAGCTATCGTGCCAGTATGGGAATTAAACCGCTAACTAACAGGAACCTAACACAGACTCGTAATCTGCCACTAAAATGTAGCACTGTATTCACTCGGCCACGGTGCTGGTGGTAGAAGATGATGAGAATGAAGCTGATGTGTAGGCATCGTCACCTCACTACTCTCCTCCAATACATGCATAGCGTAGTATGATACAAGAGAAGCGGAGCAGGTGGAATTGTGGCATGCATGACGGGAGGCGGTGAATGCCCCTCTTCATCACTGTGTTACCTGTGCATGTCACACGCACCATTGCTCGATGCCATCACATCGTTGAGGGAGAAATATGGACAAAATATAGCTGTGGTGGATAGTTGAGAGAAAGTGCCAGAATGTTGTATTCATCACACTGGCTTCACCAGTTCAGGTATCCTGCCTATATGGGGAATTAAATCACCAACTGACTGGAACCTAACCAACACTCGTTATTTACCACCAAAATGTAGCACCGTGTTAACTCGGCCTTGGTGCTGGTGGTAGGTTACAAGAGTGAAGTCGATATGTAAGCATCGAATCCACAATTTTAATTACATGAAATGAATTATTTGGATAATTGAAAAGAATTTCTCACCAGAATATTGAATTTAAATCGATAAATGTTACAAAAAAATGAAATTACAAGAAATTACCAGAAATTACGTAGGTATACCTAGTTTTTCCAGGACCTTTGATGAATTATGCGCGTACTTGTCTTAAAGGCTCTCTATACTATGTGGGTTTATTCGTATTATCACATGCTATAGGAAATTAACATTGTGGTGCGTGATAAAATGAGTAAATAAGGAGTCACCATTTACGTAGCACCAAAATTCAAAAGTAAAATATATGAATAAAATAACAATATACACAATTAAAGTTATCGAGTTAATACAATTAATAAGCATAAGTCCCACCACTACAGTGGAATTGGGTCCATTATTTGTAAATCACAAATGAAATACAACACCACAAGAAATAATCCAACGAATTGAGATCTTAGTGTCCATGTCAGAGGTGTCGAAGATGTTGTATTATGGCTACAGATGGTTATTTTGAATAATTTATTTGAATATTTTTATTTTAGTTATTAATTACATTAGGTATCTTGATTTGTTATATGGGTACTTTGTTATTTTATTCGTGTATTTTACTTTTGAATTTTGGTGCAAAGTAAATAAAAAATTGTATTACATTCGCCTAACATATTCAGAACGTTAATTTCATATGGAGCGTGATAACGTAAATAGCCCCGTATACATGGCTCTGTCAAATAAGTGGTTTGAAAACGAAATGATGGAGAAGGAAGAAAACCAAAAGGTACAATGAAAGAGGAAAGAGAGCCATTTTGTGTAAACGAGTAGGTTGCTCCCAGCGAGTGGGTTGTCTGGAGGAAGGTTTTAAGTATTAGGGGAAGTCTGTAGCTTCCCCAAGTGCAAATTTTCAAGTATTTCTTCAAGTATAAGAACATCCCTCACTTCTTTATTGTTTTTAGACTGAAAAACGCAAAGAGAAAATGATGAGGAGAAAACAATTTTTCACAAAGGTATTCTTTGAAGAGGATTTTAAGTCTCAACTCAAATTGCTGAGTGGACAGATTGGATTTTGTTTTTCCAGTTGCATTTTGAATCAGGATGGATGGTGCTAAGACATTCGGCGACCTCTGCACGAGAAACTGGCTGCTTTTCAATACAGAATCGATGGTGAAGGTATGTTTTCATCTCTCACGGAGCAGAGCGCAGGTAACGTGCATCTTAAGCGTTCGTTTAGGTCTGATTTTCCGATCCTTGGTTCATTATGCGATTCTGTCAAAGGCATACACTGCAGATTGTTCGTTGCTTCAGCGTGCGAACCATTCGCAACATCCATTATTGCCGTGTCGGCTGCATAAACGTACGGCTGAAATGGGCAGCGTTGGTTGTTGGTATAAGATTTTCACGATAAGTTGTCCTTATGCGAGTGCAATTCGGGTAGAAGTTTTGGTGCCGAATCGTTCGGTATTTTCTGACAAAACTGGAAAAATGAAAAAAATTGGCGAAGAAAATTTCGTGTTCACGGTGTTGGTGCAAATTACGAATAAGGGATAAAGCTGAAATTTTCACAAATAGTAGTTCTTATGTAGGAACAGATCTGATAGGAGTTCGTTGCCTATTGGTTCGGTAGAATTTGAGAAAAATGTAAAACAAAAAAAAAAAAATTTTTTGTAGAAAACCAAATCGCGTGTGTTGCTTGAAGTATCGTTTGCGTATATACGGCGCAGAGAAGTACGTTCGTCTTCTCCGCATTGCATTGTAAGTCATGATTTAGGTTTTTTTGTATTTTTTGTGTCTTTTTGTGTTTTTTTGTATTTTTTGTGTCTTTTTGTGTTTTTTTGTGTTTGTTTTTTTGTGTTTGTTTTTTTGTGTTTTTTTTTTTTTTTTTTTATTTGTTGATGAAAATTGGCAAACTGGATTTTCTACCGCAGTAATTGGTGCGTTACAGTGTTTAACATTCATTTTGGTAGAAATAAAATTGATTTGAATAAAACAATTCGATCATATTCGTTTCGGAGTGAACTAAGCGTTGCAGATCTCGATGTGGAATTTCTCTGTGGCTGAGGTGACACGGTGCATCTGCTGTACGTAGTTAAACGATGGCATTGCTCTAAAAACGTTTTATAATTAATTTTTTTTTTACAACTTTGACTGTTAGTACGAGTTCAAGTTTTCGTCGAACGTATAATTAACCACTACGTTATTGTAAGGTACGGGTACTATAAGGGTGAGTTCGGGTTTAGGTAGCAGGGGCGATTCCAGGCTTCCTTATTTGGGGTGGGGGTATCAGTTTGAAAAATTGCCGACTGGTAATAATTTTTACCCATTTTTCTTGCGAACGGTAAAAGAGTTAGGAGTGGGGATGATTAAATTTATGTATCTATTTCGTGAAAACAGAAAATGTTTGGTACCATAATCTCATTCTTATCAAATATTTTTTTATGCATTGATACCTATATTATGTACGGGTATAGTACCTATATAATTATATAACGCCAAAAATCTGTATCCACTGTTTTGAGAAAACTCGAATAGTCCAGAACAAAATATGGTTTGAAAAAGAAAAAAATCCAATCAAAGGTTTCTTTGATGAAAATGCTGCCTTAGGCTTTCTCTAATACGCCCAATCAAACTTAACTTCTGGATTCGGGGAGGAATATCCTTTAATTGTGAATAATGTGCCCCCTAATTTAGTTTTTTGAAAATATCTCAAAAAATATGGGAGATACATGCTCGAAAGCTCGGTTAAAAGTTATTTCTCTTTCAATTCAAAATCCACTGATATATAAGACTCAATTCGGTGCAGTGGAAGCGCCATATTGGACCGAAAAACCTATAGAAATTGAAAAAATTTGCGTGTTTGGAAGAAATTACGTGATAACTGGACCAATATTGGAGATATGAGGTTTGAACCTTGTTAAAAAGTTATTCCTCTTTAAATTTGAAATCTGTTGATGTATAATATGACCCTCATTCATTCGGCAGGCGAGTCATAAGGGGGCTTTAAATTCCAGTCAATAATTGGAAAATGCAATCATAGTCCAACTCGGTTAGAGTTTCTACTGGAAATAAATCGCCTTAAGCTGAAATTCGGTACACGTCTTTACTTCATCGTCCTAAATAACATGTCAAGAGTTCCCTCGCCTCAGGCGTGGGCGTCATCTCCGATGAGGGCCGAAATATTGGAAAAAAAAAAAAAACTGTTTTTAATAATACGAATTTTATTCATATATCGTTTATGTGTAAAAATTATCTTCACAAAAGTGTTAGAACCCTGAAAGCTTTATAAAAAAGCTCATTGTATTTTAATATTTTTTTTCATTAAACCAATATTGTTTTGTTGTAATATAAAAGGTTAAAAATGAAGAAAAGTTTCACTATTGGTGGCTTTTGACTTAAATTTCAGACTCGATGACGTGGTGTCGGGCCGCAAACCTTACGCGAATGGACAGTCAACGTACGGCAGTCGCACCGGCCTCGCGGCCCAAAAATAAGGCGGAACCGTCGCCACCTGCGTCCCGGTAGAGCTCCGCAGCGGATGCAGCCGCAGCCGCCAAACTGCAGTCCTGCGTACCTGCATATTCGAATAGGGCCGCGAGCAAATTTTCGCGCCGACCTGCTGCATGCGGTGCACCATCGCCATGTCCAGCCCTGCACAGCCCCGTCCACTCCAGCCTCCTTTCTCTGTTTCTGCGTCGAAAAGTGCCTTCGGCCCTTTTTTTTATACCTATTTTTTTTCTTCTTTTTCTTCGTAAATATTACCTTCAACCTTTTATTTTCTTAATTTTTTTTTTATCAAACGTTCTAGTTTTTTTTTGTTTTTTTTTTTTTAATGTTTTGTTTTTACGTACGTATATGACTGCGGTTTTTGTTTTTTTTTTCCACATGTGAAAAAGACCGAGACCAGAGATAAACGCGCGCGTGTGTGTGTATGTGTGTGTGCGTGTGTGAGTTTGCATGCGCGTTTGTGTATACACGGATGAGGTTGAAGGGTGGTAATCGTTGGCAGAGCCGGTCAATTTCGAGTATAAAAAGTCGATGTCCAGCCGAACGTACGTACATTCGATCTTTCGATCCACACACAGCACAGTGCGTTCCATTTTTTCGCGCTTCGTTCAAACCGAATTCAAACCAAATCTCTACAAACATGAAGGTAAATTTTTCGCAAATACATTCGCCTCGTTATCGCGTACCTTTAGCGATTTTTACTGTCTGCGGTGCTCGTTTCTCGCTGACCAACAGCGTGCAAAAAAGCAAAACGTGTGTTTTTGTCGTCTTCGTGCGTTCTGCTCGTCGAAAATCGCTTCGCTCGGTTCGTTTCGAGATCGCAGTTCGGTGCTCGCTGAAATCGGCCTCTTCCACCGGTGCCGCCGCTGCCGCTGACGACTGCGACGCCGTTGCTAACGCGCCATAACCGGGTATTTAGGTACCACCGATTTAGCTGGCCCAAAATTACGAAGGCTGGCCAACAAATCGATCGTTTCCAAAGAGCTGGTCAATTTAAGTAGTGGGTAGGGACGTAGCGAAAGGTTTTTTGTTTTCTCTTTGCCGAGGGATGAGAGAAAAACGGAAATGGCCGACTAAAATTCTTGAAAATCGCTGGTTTTTTTTAAAAAAAAAACAAAAATGTTAAAGGTCATCAACTGTCATGATTTGCCAACAAGTTAGTATATTATGTAACTGCCAGAACTGCCAATTTTGCCAGCTTCAAAATTACCAACTGCTGTGAAAATGTCAGCAAATGATTAAAAATTAAAAAATAAAAACAAAAAAGGTTATTTCCCTACTATATAGCTATAGTTAATTTTTGTTAACTCCGAAAATATTTTTTGGGGGAGCTTTCACCATTTCCTACTTAGCCACGTTTCTAGGAGAGGAAATTGAAACGCTCAGACGATAACCCTCTTCTCAATCCCACTACCTCGATCCAGGAAAAAAGAACGAATAACGTGAGATATAAGTTTATCGTGCGTTATGTATTAACGTAGGTATACCGCCAGTGTTTGGCATAATTCGTTCATTTTCGATCGAATCACAAATTATAATATGTATTTGGCCCTATGATTTTTGATTAGAATCAATATTTTTGTAATGATTTGTAAATCGTGATTCTTGTTCGAATGGTCGTACTTTGAATATGATTTGAAACAGTCGCGATTCGAAACAAAAGTTTTGTATCTCAAAAGAACGTACGAATCACTAAATTTGGCAACAATGTTGAACTCGTATCTTATTCAAAGTTCCGATTCGTTATTATTCCTCCGCAAGATTCGTGTTCATTTTGATTTAATAATTTTTGTTTTGTTGATTCGCCAATAAGAGACTACTCAAAATTAAAATTATGTGAAAAATTTGTCTCCAAATTCTCATCTGATCGCCATAACGTAGCCCAAAAGTAGATATAGTAAAATTTTCTCACTTAAATCTTTTGACATTATAAACATTTTGCTAACGTTTTCGTGGTTGTTATAAAATTTAAGGTGGAAAGTTGGAACCGTTTAACAATTACGGTAGATAACCAGACTAGAAATGGGTACAATTTAAGCTACCTTGTGAAAATTTTTCTTTTCTTTCTAGTCACCGTTTTGATAAATTTTCTAGAAATTTGATCGAAAATTCGCAGCTTCTGATTGTGAACTCATTCAGAGGCTCAAAACAAAATAAAAAACGCCTTCAACACTTGAAGAAGGGTTACTTTTGGATAGTATTAGATATACCGAATATACTTCCTTGAATACGATTGGCCATCTCAAAGGCTGACATCAGGTCCCTAAGTACCTACCTGTTCGTACGAAAATCTTGCCAATTTGGTAACTCGATTTCCCCAAGTGTGGGCGCGTAAAGAGGGGCCACTGAGTAGACAAATCAATCAAAATTAGAGTCGTCCCTCGCTGTGCCGCGATTGTAGTTATTTTTTCTTTTGAATTGTTTCGCCAAGAGTTTCACAATTTATTTGATTTTAGGCTGTTCTCAAATTTTTCTCAGTACTTTTCAATCGACTGTTCTAAAAAATCGTCTACGTTTTTCGTATCAGTACATCATAACGTATTTTGAAAATTCATCAGAAGGTGTTGAAGTTTTGGAAATGATCGTCATTTTGGTAACTTACCTTCATTATTCCGCCGAACATGGTACAGAGTAAAAGTTTTCCGGGGGTGTGCTCCTAGTCTGCAGCAAAAGAATTTTAAAATGAATGAGAATTCAAAAGAGTATTTTATTGTAGCTTCGATAGTGTCCTAATTACACTGTTTTTCACTTAAAGGATAGTTCACAGCATAATCAATTGCTGAGTTTGTATGTTACTATACGTATATTGTAAAATCATTGTCTACGACTTTGGTCGCACAAATAAGTGTTCGTTGAGTGAGTGGCAAACGAGGATCAGGTGCAGAAGGGGCCCGACAGCGTGTTTCTGTGGCTAGAGCCACTCTTATTTGAAAAAGGGGCGCCAAAACGGCCCAAATAATTAACGTTAAAATGAATTTTTTAAAATACGCTTTTACAATAAAAAAAATTAAATTGTTGATGAGGTTCGAACCCGACACTCCCGGATTAAAAAGTTTAGATTCATTATATTATACATTTTTTCTGAGATAGTTCAGAAAAATTTTAAGGCGGGTCTCAATGAATGAATGGCGTAAAAATATGGTGGAGCCACTGGCGCACAATTAGCTTGGGCCGCTACTGATTAGGTGGGAATGCGGTTGCAGAGATGCTGAGACGGTTCCAATATGGCAACTGGCACCAACTGGCGGCGTTGCACCGGTGGAAGCGTAAATCTAAAGGGAGTGAAAATTAGAAAATCTAATATTTTTCTATATTACACTGACTGCTACTGTCTATAATTTGTTTGCTACAGCGAAAATATTGAAAGGCTCATACACCATTTTGTGAGCAAAATGGCTTATGGGTTAATTCATGGTTATGAGATCATCAAAATTTGTATTAATCTTACTTTTTGACGTTGATATGTCTTTCTTTTTCCTTCAACTGAAAGTATTGTCAATGTGGGGATTAGTCAACACTCCTATGAGGATATAGGCTTGGCCTATCAACAACAGTCGTCACCTTTGGTGACAAATATTCGTGCCTTGCACGTTAAACAAAACCGCATGTTTGTTTGTTTGTACCTGTCTAACTTTGCAGATAGACAAGTTACAAATCTTGGTCTATGATTATTTTAGAGATAACAATCTCTGCGATGTCATGAACCGATACAGAGATGCATTCTCCGTACTTTACCATTGTCATAGCAACAGTAAAATACGATGAATAATCTACACTGTAACTTATGTAAATATTACATAAGTGTGTATGTGTGCGTGTAGGGAGCCGGGTATATAAGACTAGAAAATCTTAGGCTAAATTGCCAGTGTTTGCCGCAGTTTTGGTTCCCCTATACCTTATAGGTATTTTGACATAACCACGCAAATTGTTCTGTTAAACACCTTCTGTTGTTGGTATACTTTCCACGACGTAAGGAATTCCACAGTCAATAATTTAAAAAATTTTAATTAAACTGCGCAAAATCCTTCATGTTTTTCTATTGAAGTACCTATGGTAAATGCCACCTAATAGCATGATGGGTACCAGCTGCTTTATAGCATCAAAACACCCAGGTACCAGTCATCTGAGTACAAATTAATTGAAAAAAAATTTGGTTATCAAAATCGACCCTTTGCTTATTTGCATCAAATTATAATTAAAAATCCTCCTTAGAGAAGCGCCACAAAAAATGAATTTTTCATTTTAAGTTGTCTAATTATTATTTCACTTTAACTCGTTTTCTCACCGACTCAATAATATTTTCATCCTTCTTGAAAAATGAGAAACGTCGATAAAAATTGACAACTTTATCAAAAATTTTGTGCAGAAATAAAAAATTAATAGCCAACCCAATCATTTTTTACATCTCTATTTTAGTGAAAAATATGAAAAATGTTTTTGATTGGAATTTTTTTAGTAACCCAATTTTCACTAAATTGAATCAGCCACTTATTACAATCATTTTGTCTTGTCTAAATGATTCTAATGAACGGCATCTAGTGTATGTCTGTTACAAGTTTTTTGATGCACAAAATGCTGTACAATCATACCTGCCTACCATACTGCTCTACAGAATGAGTGGCAATCACAGTTCAATTTGAGATACACTATTTTGGATCAAAATTGTTTTTTCCAATCACCAGTTTTTTCATTCCACTGATGATGAGTATGTTCAATGAACAGAACAAAATGGCACTTGGAAAAATTATGATCCAAAATGGAGCATGTCTCAACTTGGGTCTGATCAAGAGCCTTTGCACTCTTATGTGATAGCACTGTACTTGGTTCAAAAGTTGAAGCTGTCTACTATAGTATTGCTGCTGCCTGCTGTCGAATTGGCAAAGCAACCAGATCTTGATAATTTGAAAGACATGAAGCGGCATAATACAATGGTCAACAGATGAGTGTATTTAAAGGCTCGTGTACTCTGTGATAGTAGTATCATAATAGTGTGGCTAGCAACATTTGTGTGATCTAAGACTTATTCGCCATTGTCTAGTTTTCTAGCTACTTTCCAGCTACTCATGGTTCTATTCTACTAACAGTTGAAGTTTCTTCGTTATTTTCACTATTCAAAGTCGACATTAACTTATTGATCAGAATCTCATTAGAATCTCACACCGCAATCATCCAAGTTGAAGTTGACTTCAAATGGTAAATGCAGTGTACCTAGTGACTTCAACTGTTAACAGAATTGTACCCCAAGTAGCTGACTAGTAGCATGATAACTACCCAAATGTGAACTAGGCGATATTGAGTAGTATTTTACACGCATACAGCCACCATTGTGGATGTTCACCTATTAACGCGTAGCTTTTTCAACACTTGTTGCAGGTCTTCGTGGTCTTATCCAGCCTTTTGGCTATAGCTGTCGCCAGCCCAGTTGCCCCATACTCTGCTCCAGCTTACCCAGCCCCAGCATACCCCGCTCCAGCCTACCATCATGCTCCAGCTTACGCTGTAGCTCCAGCCTACCCATCCGCCTACAAACCAGCCGCCTACTCGCCGTACAAACCAGGCTACGCCCACGAATACGAAGCTCCGGCCAAATACGATTTTGCCTACGAAGTTGCCGACTCGTACACCGGTGACTACAAAAGCCAAAGCGAGAACCGCGATGGTGACTACGTCAAGGTATGTACAACCGATGATCTTGGTCCACCCATGCGGGAAGTCTCCGCCACCATTATTATTGCACCTCCTCCCCACCCAGTACCATTGCTTGTTCGCTTACTGCCGTCCCACAAATTTCGATTGTCATTTTCCTATATGTTATAAACTTTGTATACAGAGCCTCAATCGAATTGTGTATTCTAACACCAATCTAACCTATCTATACCTATAGTTTTATCTTTGTAAAAATATTCGAAAAGATCATAAGAGAAAAAGAGAAACCAGAATGATGCCTTCGATTCTCGGTAATGCATTATTTCCACTGTGCTCGCCCAGCTTCCAGGCTATAAAGCTATTAATTTTTTGGTTCGTAACAATATTCGAGTATCTAGCCAAAAAAAAAAACAACTATTTGGTTTGACAGGAAACCTGCAGCCCCCCTTAAATTTTCACACGAAATGATTTTCGTCCAAAGTGCCTCTCTATTTTTTAAGGACTATTTCATTCGGGGAAATGAAAAAGCGTATATAGCTCCGTCTAAAGGAAGGATTCCCACATTCTCAGTGGTCTCTTCTGAACCCCCCTTCTCCGATAACGAAAAATCACCAAAACTAATAAAAATATCAAGTTTTTTTCCGAGGCTAAGGTGGGGGTCAGACACCCAGACCCCCAATATACGCCCTTGCAAAAAAGGCTATCGACGAAGTCTTCGGTCTACTAACCGACGTGCTTCTAACACATTTGTTCCGCACAATCGCCGGGGTGGGAGAGCAGTTCTGAACCCAAAAATCAAGAGTATCCTGTCGTTGTTTCGAATGACTGGATGATTAAGTGCTGCCGGATGTGCAGGATGATGAGTCGTTGAAAGGGAAAATTCGTAAGATCCGGCACTATACACCAACTAATTGCACCCGTGTAAAAGCTGGGGTTCAGCTACAGAGGTGGACGCCAAAACAAAGTCGAACCCAGTTTATCTAGCAGTTTTGAATGCCGGTACAGCCGAGCCCACAATGATCCGGCCGGCCTAAACCGCAGTCGAGAGTTCGAGTCGCTAGTACCCTGTACCGGTGGCTTCTGCACCCAGCCTCTATATCCTTCAACTCTGATACTCGTTAACGTTCGTTGTTGTTTTGCGCAGGGATCCTACAGCCTGGTTGAACCCGACGGCAGCAAACGCACCGTAGAATACTCCGATGACGGATACGGTTTCAACGCGGTCGTCCTCAAGGACGGATACGCTCCGGCCTACTCGTCGCCGTCCGCCTACAAATCGGCTCCAGCCTACAAACCAGCCTACAAGCCCGCCTACAAACCGGCGTACCCGTCGCCGGCTCCGTACGCTCCGCAGCCATACGCTGCGTACCCCGCCGCACCCGCCTACCCAGTCCACCACGCCGCCTACCCGGCTCCAGCTTACCACCATCCAGCTCCCGCCTACAAGGCGTACTAAAATAATATATATATATGTTTCCTCCTCCTCCTTATCCTCTGCCCCTTCCCTCTGTTCCCTCACGATCATCCCCCTCGAAACCCTCTCACCGCACCCTTTTGTTTGCGAACTTTTTCGCGCCAAATGCGACCACCAATCCCGACTCGCGGTGTTTTCTTTTTTCCTCCACCATCCTCGGAAAAGAATCGACGACGTCGAGCGGTGCGTTTGAAAAAGGCGAATTCGTGTACTCAGTCATGTATTTCATTATTTTCTCAACTCGTCGTTTAAGTCGTTAAAACGTAAGTTATTTATTGAAAATAAATTATTCGCTCATTTGTAACTCTCGTTTCTTTTTATTCACTCTTTACGCGCATAGGAGAGTACGGGTCTACTTTATAATGTACTACATGCTTAGGCCCATATTTACAAATGTCACTTTAACCTCCCTTCATTTAAATTTCACTTTTAATAAGTTTTTCGCACAATTTTGTATTTAAAAACGTGGGAACATTGTATTTCTTATGAAAGTTCTAATGTAGAAATAAAATGTTACCACACTCTTAAATACAAAATCGTGTCAAAAGTCATTTTTAAGGGAAGTTTAAGTGAAGGTAGGTTAAAGTGACATTTGTGAATATGGGCCTTGGGCGCCTATTTGGTATGTCCTATCTATGCAGGTTCGATCATAACTGCTTCTAGCCAAGCAGGTAACCTATTGTAAAGCCTTACAGATATGAGTCAGGTAATTCGCTCTTTTGCATCCTACAGCTCAAAAGTGAATTCATTGATATCTACGTTACATTTGAGAAATTTTATGGTTTTATATTTATTTTATTTTATTTCATAGATCTTTTTCATTGTTTCACTTGAAATATAATATACCTTTGCCCAACAGACTGAAGGGCCAAAGTAACAAGTCTCTTCTCGTACACAGTTTTTGAGATTAAACTATATATAACCAAAGTTATCAAATGGGATTGTGAGAGAACAATTGTTGTAAAAAGCTGAAATTTTGATGAAACATTAGCATATGTTTGGTAAAGATTTTTTGAGAATTTTGCTGAAGTAGTGTCATTAGTTCTTGAGATAAAGCTGAAATTCTAAATATATTAGGTGAATTAAACTGTGGATACAAAATTGCATATTGCCATACTTGTATCTATAGGGCTTTAGCTTATTGTAGTGGCCATCCTTTGAGGACATACATATAATGGAGATGATACATGGGCAATTTTGGTGTCCTACCTATAGAAAGCACTTCTACAAACACGTGTACTTCCAACTAAACATCTGACTGGAGGAAAATCTCTCAATTTGCATTTGTTTATAAACACTGGAGTACAAAGTACCTAACTTTTACACCAATTTTCAATCATGATTGATTGGGGTGTTCAGTCTAGGGTACTTCACACGCCAGCACAAGGCATCTATAATCTGGACACTCAATCCCATGTTAAAACTGTTCTGTGTCATCTCTATCATATATATATATCCTCGAAGGTGGCCATCATACTACAGTATTTGTTGTTATCCACCCAGTGATGTGAGGCTATCAATTTTCAAAATCAGTCAAACGGAAGAGTGGTCCAAAAATTCTGACTTTCAAGTAATTTAAATTGACTCTTTCTACCAGTTAAAGTCCTTCAATAACTTTAATTCTTATGGCAGTTGGTAAGTGTCTGTGATAAAGTAAATACGGTCCTAGTAGACACTGTTTAATAACGTCGCCGATAATAAAATCAACGTTATTGCTTTGTAGCATCAAAAACATCAAGATACCAATTACTGGTATACAAATTCATTGAAAACATTTAGCTGTTAGAATCCACCCTTTATTTATTTGGATCAAATTATAATTAAAAAACCCCCTTAGAAACATCATGAAATATAAATTGTTGGGTTAATCAGTGAAAAGCATATCTCCATTTTACCTAATTTTGCAGGAGGAGAAAACTGTTTTTCAGTGCCAAAATTCTATTTTTTTTTGTTAACTTGGATTTATAAAAACATTAAATGGAAAAATAATTTTTGTAATTCTGCTTGTGAATAAACAATAAATTCAGGTAAAATATTAAATAAATGGAGATATGTACTTTTCCACTATAGCCAATGTTAACCAAAATCAATCAAATGTTCGGACATACGCACTTTTGTCACTTTGTTGATTTCAAGATACGCATTTTTTCTTTTTCAGTTTGGAATATTCCTTGGAGATATGGACATTTCCTTCTAGAATTTGGGAGATACGCACTTTTCCTTTAAAAATACACTGAATGGAGTTACGCATTTTTCTATTTTTGGAATGACGCAAAAAATAGTGATTCCTGGGAATGATATTTTTGGCTAGAAATTCCCACTAATTTTTAGGGAATGAGAATCCCATTGGGAATTTTTAGTGAAAATAGATACAAGACCCTCATACTTTATTTCTTTGAAACATCTAAATAGTTTAGAAAAGGGAAAAACTATACTATATTTGGTTTATACATACTGTTTCTCTTGATTTATTATCTAAAAGTTAAAATTTACATTCTTTACAGAATACATATTAGGAGAAGAGAATGGAGAAACTGAGTTTAAATTATCCAGCCAATAGTTAATTTCTTTTGATTTATTCTCTAAAAGAAAAAATTTTTGAAAAAACAAGTAACACAAGATATTAGAGTTTTATATTTGTCAAAGACCTTGAAAGTTAAACTCTAAATATGAAATATGGATAATATATTAATATGTTTGTTAGATATCAATAAAATTATTGATAAATATTGATTACTATTGATAGTTTTTTACAATCAACTATTTGGAATTCTTTTTTTTGAATTATGGATGAAAATTGGTAATTTGGGTTTTTCTAGGGGAGTATTGCCCTATAGTTTTTTTTATTTTTAGTTATTCCCGACCAAACAGAAAATATTTCAAAAATGTGGTGTTATTTTGGTAAATTGCCAAAATTAATGCAATAGACAATCACAATAAGATAAGAATTTTTAAATTCTAAAAATTTTAATTCATAATTTTTTTTTGCTATTTAAAATTTTTAGTTAGTATGTATTTACTATTTGGCGAAGATAGAAAATGAACAAGCTACATCTCAAGACGATGTAGCAACAGGATTTTTGGTTTATTTTGTAAATTTATCTCAAAATTATAATAAAAAGAATAAATGATCACAGATAACATCATATAATAAATGGATGAAAATTTTATTTTCATTTTTTCAAAGTTGAAAAAGAAAACATAAAACACAGGTTGAAGAAAATGAAGAAGGAGAAGAAGGAAAATAAATAAATAAATGTTCACAGATATCGTCATAAAATAGAAAATTTTATTTTCACAGTTAAAAAAAAAACAAAGAACTCAGGCTGAGGAATGATGGAGGAGGAAAAGGAAAAACATAGCGGTTTTTAGCAAGCAAAAGCCCTAAAAAGGAAAAAATGACAATTACAAAATGTTTTAAGAAATTGATTTTTTCGGTCTACACAATCGTTTGAGAATTTTTATAAAGGTTGTGAACTGAGAGAGATCAAGAATTGTAAGAAGAAATAAAAATTTACACAAAGTAAGTCTTAAAAGCAAGCGTGTATTTACTTCAATCATGTATGTTGAGAGTAAGTACAGATTGAGTGAGATAAACAAAGGTGTAAGGAGATAAACAAGTGAGCGGCGAAACAGTATTACAGTGTAGCCGCGAGCAAAGATGTAAAAGTATGTTTTAAAGATAGTCGAACGTTCGCAAGAGTGAGAGGGGAGAAGGATTGGTGGTCTTAACAATTTTTTATAAATCGATTCTTTTGTGATCGATTGAAATCGATTAATTGTAATCGCTCATCAGTCATCGCTAACGCGGAATGATAACAAAACCTGAACAGAGCGGAATAATATAAAGAAAATTTATCATTTTTATTTCTCTGAATTCTTAGGGTAGTTATTTTATAGTCTTTTTCATTTCTTTACTTTCTTAATTCTCTTAAAACATGAGAGCGATTTATAGTGAAATACGTTCTCGTTCTGCTTCTGCATGATGATCTCAAACATGAGAACCAGCAGTTTACATTTTTCACGCTTTTTTATCAATGCACCTATTTCAAAGAAAATTCATCTGCATGTCGGCGACTTTCTGCTCTTACTGAGTCATATCGTAAGTTTAGATTCATTTCTTCATCACATTAATTTGATCGCGTTATTTTTAATCTGTCATTGTCGAAGTACGTTCGAATCGACCGAATTCCGTACATTTTTCTGTGAACTGTACAGTTTTTATACGTACAGTAAGTTGTTCGATGGCAATACATATTTACAGTTTATGGTACAGATTTTGGGTACCTCAGGAGGTACTGTAAAGTTACAGGAAACATGAATTAACGTTTCTGCAATTCGGAATGTATGCAAAACGTCAAACTTTGGGGAGAATTTTGGTTGGAGTTCTTGGAGTTTTTATTACCAAGATATGAGCATTCGAATTTTTCTCTAATTTTAATTTCGTTACAGGAAATTATTTACAGAAATCCACAGATCTGTTCAAGGAAAAAACACAGTTGCTTTTTACAGGTGCCTGTATTTCACAGGAACCTGTAACACGTCGAGCACATCTGATAATATTATGCTCGTTCAGTGCCTGTGAATCTGGCTGAAATTTGGAATTGAAGCGTACTGATCAATCTGAGTCATAGGGAAAACTGTATTTTGAAGAACCTGGCATGATAATTGCATGATGTTGACTTCGGTTCTTGTTTGCCCAATTGCTAAGATATGAACTTACGATGATAATACGATATGGCTTAAATTATCTTCGACGATATAGTTACAGAACTATATTTAGTGTGACTGGTATCGTCATTTTGCTGTTAACACTGTTTCTCACCTACTTCATAGTCAACGAGCTGATTCAGTCGAAGAAAATTGCATCAAATCGTTCGCCAATTAACCTTCTTTTAAAGATAGATCAAATAGTTGTGCCTGCTAATTCTGCGCACTCAGCTAAGAGAAATACTCGGTGTAGTTATTATAGCTGTTTCAACCCGTACAAATGTGGCAGAGGAGGAATTTCTCAGATTCAAGTTTACGTGTACCCAGATAAGCAGTATGTAACGGAGAAAAATGAGCCAGTTGTTCGTACTTTGAGTCGTGAGTTTCGTACTATTTTGGAGACAGTGAGGCACAGCAAGTACTATACCTCAAATCCGGATGAAGCTTGTATTTTCATTCCACCATTTGACACTCTGTCTCAGAATAATTTTCTGGTTGAAGAAGTCTCACGAGCGTTGAATATGCTTTCTCAGTAAGAATCGTTCCAATTTTTCTCTTTTTTTTTTTTTTTTTTTTTTTCAAGTTGAGTATTATAATAATTTTATGTTTCTGTTCGTAGCTGGAATAATGGCGAGAATCATATTTTGTTCAATTTATTTCCACCAAAAAATACGGCGATAATTGATTTAGCCACTGCTAATGCCATGATCGCTGGAGCTGGATTTGATTCGTGGACGTATCGGGCTAGTTTTGATATATCACTACCTTCATTTTCTCCTGTGAAGAATGTCACTGCTTCCAAACAGAGGTGAACAAAATATTGAAACTTCAGAGACAAGAAATTAAACTTCGACATTTGGTTTGAAAGTTTGGAGTTAAACTATCAATTTTGAATTTTATTTGTTGCTGCTAATATGGAAATCAAATTTGAATTATGAATTTTCTTGAAAACTATGGTTTAGTGGTTTCTGATAGAGTCAAAAACCACTTTTATGAGTCTTTTGGATTTAAAGTTATTAAGTAGTGGCTGTTGAAAATTAAAAAAAAAAAACAGCTTTACATGAAACATATGGCTGCGTTTAATTTTTAGTCGTGGTACTTGTGTTTAAAACATATAATTGTTTTTTTCTTTTATTTTTCGTTGATTACCAGATTAGTGGTGATTGTAAAAAATTTGAAGAAAGTTTTCATCAAATTTCATGGAATTTGAGATTGTTTGTTTCATCATTTAGTATTTTTACTTTGAATAATTGGCTTTTATTTCAAATTTTAATTGAAAGACAGATAGGAATAATTGAAGATCTCTGAGCTCAAAAAAACGGCACTGTTTGAAAAACTAGACAATTTTGATCAAAACTGTATGCTCTTAAATGATATCAATTATCAGTGTTATATTACAAATGAAATAGATAGTTCTACCGGTTTTTTATGAATGAATTTAGTCTCCTACAGATCTGAAATGAATAACAGTAATTTTCTGTTCATTAAGCCTTATATTGTTGTTTTTTCAGATCCTTGTTAATCCTCTCATCTCAAATGAACATTCATAATTCATTTATTGAGAAATTAGAAAGGCTATCACAAATAAATTCGGAATTAATTCTTCTACACCGCTGCCCTGATGTTGATTTGTCACATCGTTGTCACAAAAATGGAACCAGTTACAAATATCCTGAAGTGTTGGGAGTAAGTCTTGTTATTTATCATCATTCAGAAAATTTTGGTTCTTCGATCTAGTTTGTATCATTCTGTGTTCACAGAAATCTGTATTTTGCCTTATTTTTCGTGGCTCAAGACTCTCTCAACCAGTATTACTCGAAGCCATGGCATTTGGCTGTATTCCTATCGTTCTTTCTGACACTCTTGTTATGCCCTTTCATGAAATCATCGATTGGAAGAGGTGAAATTTATCGATATCAGTGTGGTACAATCACAACATAGTGTGTGTATTAATATTAATGTAGTTTGATTTCAGAGCGGCATTTACAGTATTAGAACGTAATTTAGATGTTGTTGTTGAGTTGGCGAAGTCAGTGTCTCCTAGTCATATTAGTGAAATGTCTCGGCAGTGTTTTTGGCTTTATTCAAAGTATTTCAGTTCCATGGAGGCTGTAATTAATACCACGCTACTAATATTGAATAATCGCGTGTTTCCTGAGAACTCGCTCTTCTACGAAGATTGGAATTTAAGACCAGATTTTGTAATTAATTTTTCTCTTATTACCAGTATATTCTTAACGATGAACTGTAGGTAATGTTGTCGAAGTTATTGGTTGTGCAGTCTGGTTAATGATTGAACCTTATTAATTTATTAACTTTCTAGCAACCTATAAATTTCATGGATAGGGGATTAGTAAATTTAATATTTCAATCTTTGATCAACCTCAGTTTTCAATATGATTGGAAAACACTTGACGGTTCTTTGATTTGATTTTTAAAATCAAATCAGATAAGTTAATTAAACTTGAGTCTTCAAATTTTTTTTTTCGACTGCACTGAAAATTAAATTTGAAATTAAAATATTGAATCAGTGTTTGTTAACTGACTAAATAAAGTGATTTATTTAATTTCATTCTAAGGAATTGCATGTTTAATTGTTATTCTCGTATGTGAATTTTTTGGTTGAAGTTGTGATTTATGCAATTATTGAATGACTTAGTTCGTTTGATAAACTAAATGTTAGCATTTGTTTACAGATTGGTTCGAAATCACCGTTATTTTTGCGTTCAAAATCGTTATCCACAAGTTTCACTGCTGTTATTTTAACATATGACCGCGTCGAGAGTTTATTCACATTGGTACAGAAATTAGCTTCGGTACCTAGTTTATCGATGATCCTTGTGGTTTGGAACAACCCCCGGAAATCGCCGCCTAACTGTAAGTTTTGTTTTACCAACTTACTGTTCGCATAAGCATGGAAATCACTTGCTTCTCTGATAAATTTGAAATGAAATAAGGTGTTTATTGCTGGTTTAGAAAAATGAGTATTTAGAAATGTATGATTTTGGCTTTCGAATGAGATTTTGAAATGTCTGAATTTGATTCAAAATGAATACTATATGATTTATTATTATATCCTATCTATATTTAAAACTGCAAAACGTTTCAAGTTCATAATAGAATTCCTGTCAGCAATTTATTTTTCCAGTATTTCCTGACATCAAGGTAATTTGATTTTTTTTTTTTCTTTACAGCTGCTGAATGGCCTCAAATCAACAAAATGCTTAAAGTTATTCGAACAAATGAAAATAAATTGTCGAATCGATTTTTTCCATATAAGGAAATTGAAACAGAAGCTGTACTGTCGTTGGACGATGATATTTTGATGTTGACGGAAGACGAATTAGATTTTGGATTTGAGGTAAATTAACATATTCTATGATACTTTGACATTTAATTGTCCTTGATGAGAGTATCATAGATTAAAAACTAATTATTTTTATACAAATAGGTTTGGCGTGAATTCCCTGACCGTATAGTTGGATTTCCATCAAGAACACACGTATGGGATAACATTTCAATGTCTTGGAAGTATGAATCTGAATGGACTAACGAAATTTCAATGATACTCACGGGTGCTGCTTTTTATCACAAGGTATTGTGTCCTTCATATTGATATTTTTAGAATAATCGAGTAATTTTGATTTCAACCTTTTTCTGAAAATTTTTAATTCTGTGGTGGAGGAAAGTGCCTTTGACTTTTTGGGTGGTTTACTTTCTTTTCCTACTTGTTTGGCCAGGTTAAACGATATTTAAAAATATTCTCTCAATGTTGAATTAAAAGGGGTTTCATAATGAATCAACATTTTTTTGACAGTCTATAGAGTTTGCTAACAAAATCAGAATTTCTTTTGAAATTTTTCACGTCAGACAAATTTCATATCCAAATGATTTTCTCAAATTTTTAAGATTCCTAAAAACAAGATTTTCTTGTTTTTGTTGGCTTGTTGAAATGTTATTCAAACTAGTGCCTAAATCATTGAAACTGATTGAATTTTGAAAATACGAAATAACTGGCGCATCAAACTTTCCAATTTTTTTATTTAATTGTTCTCAATTTCAGTACTGGAACTACTTGTACACAACGTCAATGCCTGAAGAAATTCATCAGTGGGTGAATTTGAACATGAATTGTGAAGATATTGCTATGAATTTTCTAGTCTCAAAAATGACAAATAAGGCTCCAATCAAAGTAAGCTTTGTCAATCTCAGCTGGTGTTACTGAGCATTTGACATCAAGTATTGAGTGGTGTAACTTGGTTTTTCTTCTTTTTTTATCCATAATATTATAGGTGACTCCACGTAAAAAGTTTAAGTGTCCAGAATGTACTGGCACCGAGATGCTTTCTACTGATGTAAATCACATGAGGGTGCGTTCAAAATGTATCAATAAATTTATGGAAATTTACGGACAAATGCCATTACGAACTGTGGAATTTCGTGCTGATCCTGTCTTGTATAAGGATACTTTTCCACCCAAACTGAAACGCTTCAAGAATATTGGAAATTTATGAAGTTGGTTCAGGTTTTGCCAGTTTTTCATTAAGTCCGTAGTACAATCGTAGGTTAATTCTATGCATTATTTGTATCTAGTCTACATTGCCTAAAAATCAAATTTTATGTGCATTTCTTGAAAAACATGTTTTTTCAACCTATTTGGATTTCAATGAAAAAATAAGTATTATGGAAGTGATCTAAATTTTTTGAAACTGTTCTTTTCATCTATATGCCATTTATTTAACATATTAGTGAGCCCCTGCATGTAATTTTCTTCAAATTAACATTGAAAAACTCTCACTTGCGATGTCTATCTCAATTACCATTACTCATATGTACGCATTTAGTTTTTGTTAGATTTAAGAAAGGTGGGATGGTCTATTTGGTGCAGAGATTTGGAGTTCAGGTTTTTTCATGGCAGACCTAAATGAACGATCAAGTTTTTATTTTTAATGAATGCTGGTTGTAAACTAACTACTTCCCAGTCAAAGTTCTTTGCATTTAACAACTGCCCGAAATAGACTCATTTTAATAAGTCCATTGTATGATAATTCTGTTGGCTCTATTGCATTTAATCCTATGATAATTTGGAATCTACTTGAAAGATAATAATCTGGAAAGTGGTGGATAAGAAAATAATTTCTAGCAACGTTTTTATTGTTGGAAGTTGTTCGGCACAAGCATCATTTTCCCTTGTGTTGGTGGCTATGTATGGCATCAAATTTTTTACTTATCTCAGAATCACATAAAGTGGAGAAAATTTTTCCGGACTCGAAAATATTCTGGGAAAAATTAACCTAAAAATAGATCCAAAATTGTATTTACAAAAACGCCTATGTGAGTGCAAGCCATTTTATGGCAATACAATGACCCAAACATGAGCAACATTATGGTTTGTTCAACTATATGATGCCCTGTTTGTTTTAAATACAAGCATTAGATGTTGTATATCAAATCTGCAGTTCACAGAATTTCATATTGTTTTAAAAAATTTATTTTTGTGCTACCTATGTTCTCAATAAATACTGAAATGAATCTTTGTCATTATGCTAGTGCATGAATCCAAAAAAGGAACTGTTTTAACATTAGTATTCTTGTATATTCAAGTATTGGAGGGTTGTGATATACTGTAAATCACTGTTCATAATAAAATTATCAATATTCAAGTATTCTACGTGTACAACTTCCTGCAATAAATATGTTGATATTAATTATTCTCTGATCAATTGGTATTCATATTTTTTTGGCATTCAAAGGTGAAACGATTTTTTTTTTCACTTTATAATCACTAGTTACCAGTTTAAATGTTTCTGTATAAGACGATGTTACTTAATAGCTCTGTTTGATGCGCCTAATTTTACTTGAATATTTGTGGAATATCCCTGCCTGTGTAGGTTGGTGTAAGTTAGTGTAATACTATCAAACAGAACTCGTATTTTCGTATCTATCTTTTTTTTTTTATAGTATTATTTTTTTCTAACATAGTCTTATTATTAATAAACGAAAGTTTGGTTTATACCAATGGAACATGTCAACAGCAAACTTTGTTTTTGCTTGATTGGTATTAACAGCCATCCAATGAACCAATAAACAGCGATGGGAAAAATCACAAATTTATTTATTCGAATCATGGATTACAGATAAGATTAAAAATTTGATGAATCTTGAATTATAGAAATTGACTTAAAATTTGATTCAAATTTTAGACTGCGAATCCTTGCTTGAATAGAAATTCGAATCAGATTTATTTATATCACTTTTCAGATCATTTTTAAATAAGGTATGGTGTCTTGATATGTTAATATATGTTTGTATGCAGTGTTAGGCAATTCCCAAAAACTAAATTTTTTACTGGAAATTCTCATAAATTTTTGAGAATGAGAATCCCTTTTGCAATTCTTAGTGAAAATGGATACAACACTCTCACACTTCATATTTTGACTACCTCTATTGATTTTTATGTAGTAGAACTTGGTAAATTAGTAAACAGAAAATCTTTCCACCTCTACATATAAGCAATGATTCAATGGTACTTTGGCATCAATGCATTGCAAAAGAGAACATTTGGGTGCTAATGCGATGCATTTGCTGCCTTGTTACTTGTGTTAATTAGGCAATTTTTGTCAAATTTCAACCAGTCTTCGAATATGTTGCATGTGCCAGTTGGAGCCTTAATTTTAGGCATAAAAATGTCAAAAAACAAAATTGGGAATTACTAAGAAGTTTTGAGCTGAGAATAAAATACAAAACGCCTAGGAATGAGAATTGGGAATTCCTGTACCCAACACCGTTGTATGACTGCAAGAGAAATTTTTGTAGTCAAAAGTGAAAAGTGGTTGTTTCAAAAGCATAAATTATACCACTTTATCAGCAATGATCCGAAAATATTAAATCATTTACAAATTTATATGAATCGAGGATCACGGATAGATTATTGAAATTGATTCATCACGGATCATGGATTCTAAGTATAAAAAAGATTCGAATCACGGATGTAGATCATTTACTTTTGATATGGATCATGATCCGAATTACTATCGATCCAGAACACGCCTATCCCTGCTATCAAGAATGAACAAAATTTTTTACTCGAAAAAAATCTTGGAACATGGTGAATGCAGGGAAAAATCAAAAAAACAGCAAATTTTTTTTGGGAGTTGCTACTTGTACCCCATCTCAGTCCTTGTGAATTGAATTAAATAAACCGAATGTGGAGAACAAATCTCATTATGTCAGCCCACTATTTATTATATTATTTTATTATACATCATAATATATTAAAACATTATGGATGAACTCTGATTTCGTTAATGAAAACCAGCTTCCTTAATAAACGTCGTACTTCAATTTTTTATTTTTCAACCATTCTTCATTGTTTTTTTTTTCATTTTAGTTTTTTATGTTTTCATATAAATTTTTTAAAATATTTTCAATATTATCCATGCATTAATAAAATTCTTTCGGAGAAAAATTCAGAGATTTTTATGCTGTATGAAGAATTGTTTCGTACGTGTATTCTCAGTAATGTTTGTATATAGTAATCCGAAATTTATATACTTAGCCTTCAATTATCGAAACCTTGATCATTTGCGTTTTTTATTCATTCATCAATTTATAGTGGTATCCATCGTTTCTTTTCTTTTTTACCTCAGGTAAATTTATTCTAGAGGGAGTGCTACCCAGTTTAGCCGACCTATTCTGAATTTTATTCAAAAACCGACTTCATATAAACGAGAATACACGAAACTTTTCTTCGATCTTAAATTTTCTTTAAATATATTCCAATTTTTCTTCAAATACACCAATTGATGGCTTTGTAATTCCTAAATAATAACATTAAAAGTAATTCTCTTGTTTTTATCCGTATATAGAGTAAAGAAGAAAATTATGAGAATGATAACGTGAGAGATGAATTATTTTTCAAATATCAGATTGAGACGTAGTACAAATAGCAACTCCCATGTTTGTCTGTTGTAAACATACCTTGGAAACATTGCATTCGCATCAACCTCTTTATTCTGCTTCAGTTAATTTCTCTTTAAATGAAGTGAAATTTTTTTAAGTGTTTGTAGGCTGTTCGAAAATAGTATTAATTGCATAAATTATTTATGTTCTGTTAGTTTTAAATTCTTGAACTGCATAAATATTTTGGTTATACTTCTTTTGGAAAATGAATATTTTGAACAAAAATAAAAAGTCCCTCCAGAAAAATATCCAAGAATTTAGACTACTTATTGCCTTATTATTTTTTTGGATTATAAAATTTGAAAAAGTATAATAACGATCAAGGATGAAAAAAAATTAATACTTAGTCGAATTATTATATCAAAATGCCAACCTTACCTTTAACATTATTTCTCATCATGAAAGAAGGAAAATAAATCAGTTTATGTTGAAGATATTACTGCTAAGAATGTGATTCCTGGGATCAAAATGAAAAGTTATAGTTGATTTATTTATTTTTCTCAAATGTAATATCTTGTCGTGTGTTATTTATTCATCTCTTTTAGCTGTGCACTATTTAATGAAGAAAGTTATGAAGGTTGGTTGCTTAAAATTGTGTTTGGGTTATGATCCATAGCTTATTTTACCATTCATAATTTAAAAAATAAATGAATAAATAAATGAAAAACTTGCGCCCCATTTCAGTCATGTTTTCATTTTTTCGTGGTAGCACAAAAATTCTTACTTTTTTTTCATCATTAATTTTGATGAATTTTTAGATTTATGATTATTTTATGCAGGATAGTTTCCTGTGAATTGAAATTTTATTGGTCAAATTTACTAAAAAGTTAGTTTCTTAAATTTGTATCTTACAGACAAGGAGATAATTTTTCACCCCTTCTATTAATGAAAATAAAAGAATGAGTGATGAAATATATGCCCAGAGTAGTTATAAATTGTATTGTGGAATCAAAATTAAAGGCTGATTTTCTGTGTAATGTCATTTGTATTTGTTTAACCGATTTTGAATTTACTCATATTTGCATTTGAAATCAGCTTTTGATTTTCTAACATTCTTTTAAATAGTGAATCGGCTGTCATATTGTACCCAAAAAATTTATATTTCCGTACACATTGTACTTCCCATATTAAGTACGAACTATTATCTCGATCGCCATCATATGTAGGTCTGTTTTTTTGGAAAAAAAAAGTGTGAACTCAGTTCAAGAATGGTTTAGAAAAAGTGCAGAAGAAATTGTCAGTTTTCTATGACCAAATTAACATTTGTATCATAAATTTCTAGCCAACTTTATTATCAGCTTATGCAGTTATCATATTTTGTTTTCTGTTGAGCAGTTTTTATGTTTTATTTGAAAATTCATTTTTTAGTGAATAAAACTTTTATGAATTTGAAGTGACGGTCAATTTGGGAGCTTGTGGCGTCATTTTTCCCTGAAAAAATTTATTAATTATATTCTCACTTCTTAGTTCCTTCTTTCTGATCTTTCAAAACTGGCTTGTAAATGAAGTATTAATTTTTCTTTTGGAAACGTAGAAAAAAAAAAAAAATTGTATTTGCTACTTATATCATCCCATGGAAAAATTACATGATACACCACTGATTGTGAATTCTTCTAAAAAAAGGTGAACGTATGCTTTCATTGTTCTGCGTATATAAAAAAAAGATATAATTTTATTATACTATAGTCATATTAAATGAAAGCTTTGTATTTTTTTAACACGTTTGTTCACATTCCATAGCACAGTTGAAGTGGGTTTTTGTTTCAGAATATTGTATTAAATTCAGTGATAAGAAATTTGATATCAGTAAAAGCCAGACGCAGCGATAACTTTTTTCACACTTCCTTTTCATTTAGTTCAGAAAGTGTACCCTTCGTCTACACTTTTTCCTGAACAGAGTTTGTACTATTTTCAAAAGAACGCCAATACTTTGTTCTAATATCTCAAAAGAACATAATTTATGAACTAGGGTAAGAACTCTCGCACTTTTCTGGCTAAAAGAACAGACCTTATGTAAAATACAATTCACAACGTGCAGATTTGTCTTTTTTTTTTTTTCAATTTCACGCTGTAATTGCGGTCATTAATTTATTCGTTCTATTTTAATTTTTTTTTATATGTTAATTTTTTCTTTTAATTTTAATATATTTGATTTGTTACCACTATAAATGTATTTATGAATTTTTAAACGCCGTAGGTATGTCTAGTGTTCTTTTCAGTTTGTACATTTAGTGATTGAAGCAATGATTGGAAGAAGGATGTGAAACTACTAGCTTTTCTCAATTCAAAGTATTTCAATATTATTGAAGAATAATTTTTAATGGGATTGTATTCCCTCTGACCATTACTTGTTCTCTTATTTTTTACTGAACATAAAACTTTAAATGCATTCAGTTGTGTGTGGTTCAAACCATTTTTGCAGTCATTGGAGAAATACCTTTCTCCTATTGCTTTAATTTATGTTTGGTACTTCATAACATGAATATTTAAACATAAATTTTGATTGACATCTTCACCTAATATTATTTCTTCATTTTTATGAAATTATATTATTTAATTCATTTGAAATATAGTACGGTAGATGGTGCTCAATAGTATCATGGATAATGGGATCAGTTGCTTTATAGAATCAAAACAACCAGGTACCAATGACTAATATACAAATGCATAAAATCTTGTTAATAGAATCAACCCTACGCTTATATGGATCAATTTACCATTAAAAAACACCTTAGAAGCATCACAAAACATGAATTTTTCATAGCGTGTTGTCTCATTATTATTTTACTTGATTTTGTTCTCTGTAACTCGATATTTTCATTCTTCTAGAAAAATTAGAAAAATAGATGAAAATTTACCACTTTATTAAGTATTCACTCATTCTCCAATGAAAAATCTGTAATGATTGTCCCTGTAATAAAATATTCATAGCTAACCTAATATTTCTTTTTAATATGAAAAATTTTTTGATTTGGAATTTTTTTCAATAACCCACCTCTCACTTAACCGAATCAGTCGTTTATTACGATTATTTTGTCTTGGTCCTAAAGTATTTGTAATAAGCGGCATCTACGATAATTGTTTCTGTATTTTGTATCTTTTTTCATTCAAAAAAATTATCTTCAAGATTTTGATCCGAATTTTTTCTCTCTAAATGCCCTCGCAGGCTTCGTATTTAAGTTAATGGTTGAAAATTCTTTAAATCACAAGGAATAGTTTTCATCCCTATGTCATGATGTAATTTGACATTAATATCATACCTATCTTTACATTTTCTGCTATCATATCAGTGTGTTGTATTGATTTTTGTGTTTCGAATTTATAAAATGTACTTTGATAGTGTTCGATTTGTATTATGATAATTTATAAGGTTTCATTTATTTTATTAATGACTTTTGTATAACTTTTGTATTTGTGAATTATAGCAATTGTTTTTTATAACGTTTATTATTTTTGTGGATGTTCTAAACTTTTTTATTGATGAGATAAATTCCTAGAAACATTTACATAAAGGATCATTTATATTCATTATTTTATTCTCTATGATCTAATAAGTTTAAAGTTCACTAAAGAAAAACACTGAGTTATGGTTTATACAGTTTCTCTTTATTTATTCTCTAAAAGTTAGAATTTTCCAACTTTACGGAATATAGATAAGAAATTGGAGAATAGAGATGTGAGTTTAAACCCCGCTTAACTATAATAACTCCTTAATTTCCTCTAATTAGTTTGTGTTTGGGTTGATGTTGCCCTTTGCATTTGGTATTTAAGTGTAAAATTTATCAAACAAACCTATTCGTAAAGGTTTAAATATTTCAGCTTCCTGCTCTTCCAATATTAATTTTACTAAATTTACTTCTCCAGTTTGCAATCTTTGACATATGTAATGATTTAATGTGTGAAGATACTTTAGACCTAGTGCTCCTACCATTTGAGCTTTGTTATTTACCAATTAACTTCCACAGTGAACAAATAGAGGGTGACGTGATTCACCTATTATTTTCTCTAGTATTTCTCTTTGTGTTATTGTCTCCTTGGCTAACTCAATCAGTGTCACAAATTTGGCTTCACATAAGAAAGTAGTCTCACAATGATGCTTATAGTACTTTTACACTTTGATATCTCTAAATAATTCGACTTCATAGTTCGTAGTTGAGGTGCCAATATCTCAACAGTTTCTTCATATTGCTTTTTATAAACCACTTTTTCATTGAAACGTACATCACAGGTTTCTCTAAATGTCCGATTTTCTGGACAGAGTAGTAGATAACCCTACACTGTATTGAGTATATCCAACGATTAGAGTACCTATAGATACCTTTTCTCAAAAATTTTGACTCCTACTTCCTTTTCACCTTTACATATTCGGTACAGCCAAATGTCCTTATTTGATCAAAATTGCATTTTGTGCTTGGTTAAAATTTCATAATTAATATAATATGTGGGGCGCGATTATATACAAATGTAGCAGATTTCACTACTAAATCCGACATACTTCATAATAATCTACTTAACTCTGCAATGTACTGTTAAATCTTTCCACTAGATACTCCATTATTTTGTGAAGTGTCAGATGGTACTGATCTGACCTCAAGTAACACATTTTTATATCACTTCCCAACAAATTTCTAATATAATGTAAAAGTATCTCCAGCTTTTTCCTACTGCAGATTCATGTACCATTGTAGTATAGGCTATGCCTGAGCATTTTTCAATTAGTCATCTACAAAACCACAATATATCTTTGACCTCTTGGAAGTACAGTAGGCAAGATAAGTCCCACTACATCCAAGAGTTTCATTTGCAATGGTCTTTCAGCTCTCTATCTCAATTGTGTGAACTGCAATATCAAAATATTCAACATGTCAAACACTTCATAATCCTTTATTTAACTACTTTTAACTCTGGATGTGTGAGTACCAATTCATTAAGGTACTGCTCCAATATGTTATTTAATTTATTGTGCCCGTATAAATCCAACAAAATTTGTTTACTCACTCCAGTTATCTCTATAATAGTAGTGGAAGGCATATCTTCAATATTCAGTGTCTTACGATCATATTCCAAATTTTCATTGTTAACCAAACTTTTAGTTTGCTCATCAGTTCCCTCCAATTCTTTCTCCTGAGTACTATCTCTATTATTTTTACTCTCCTCTTTCTCCTTTTTAGCCCCTACATATTTTTCAATTTGATCTTAGTTATCTCCTGTCTGAAATTGTATAGGCAAAAAATTATTCTCTTCACCTTGTTCTCCACCTCTTTGCTTACTTGCATTTTCATCTCCCGCTTCTCCTATTCTTTTTCCCGCCAAATTATTTTTTGACACAATCTCACTAATAATTATTTGCTGGTGTATGAGTGAACTGTTGGAATAATTTAAAAATCTCATTGTCATACTGATTACAATCATCAGTAGTTAAAGTTGGCATTTCTAAAAAGAGGAAAAAATTTGCTTCAATTTGCTTTTCATGAAGGCGTACCATATTTCTTGGTTTGACTAAAATTCCAGTGTAAGGTACCAGTTTCAGTGCTCCAGCCGTAGCTTTTTGTTTGTTTTTCAGTTTCACCCCAAATTTATTGATAATAAAAAAATTAAGAATTATGTTTAAATGAGTAGGTTATTCTAAAGCATAAATAGATAACCAGTGTTAGCAAAATATAGATAAAATTTTAAAATAAAACAAACTCAACATCTGTCCCAAAGTTTATGACTAAATGTACCCACTGTGGGGACAATACTCGTATGAGGTAATAGGGGCTTGCACTCCTCGACGACAGTTGCCGCCCAAAGGCTGGCAATAATCGTCTTTACGTACAGGTAAGATACATTGCACGGGCCGAGATCAATTACCTGATAAACATCTCGGTGATGTCACGGCCTGGTACCAAACGCACTGTGTTGTTTCTTATCACCTCAACGGAGGCAAGAAACGACGTAACGCATGACATAATTACGTACATGTACGTATGCATGTGTGTCTGTGTGCGTGTACCAAATCCTGTATATAAACAAGAACTGGCTCAAAAATCGCCAGTGTTTGCCGAGGATTTGGCTCTCCCATACTTAACTGTATGAAGTGGCAGAACACGCAAAATACTGTTGAAGACCTTCTAGTGTGAATATCTCTCACAACAAGGTATTCCACAGTGGTGACCTCAACGTGATTTTTTGGCTATGTTGTGGGTGTCTAGGCGCATTGCGCTAATTCTAAAACTAGGTGCGGTGCGCTGGCGAGTTACTCGCTTGTGATACAAATATTTTTCACAGACCTAGACACCTTTGGCTGTCGAAGGAGAGGTCTGACTTTGAAAGTGGGAATTTAAACCCCCCTTCCAAATATATTTGCCAGAAGGGAACCAAGAGAAGTAGACCTGGAGGAACAAAGTTGCCCTCATCTGCCAACTCCTCCAGCTTCGACCAGAGACTCTGAAGTCTTTGAGACTCCGGAGAAACAAAAACAAATCCGGAGACCAGAAGCCTTGCGTTTGGGAGCTGTAGTCAACCCAAACGAGACAACAGCTCGCACCCTCAGAAGTGGTTGTCTTTTGAGCCAAGACTCCGACCCTTCGACACCAGACCGACAACCGACAAAGTCTGGTGGAACCTTTGCCAAAAACAACACAAGAGAAGTACAGCAGATTACAATGCCTAACGGAAGTGGAAATACGACAAACCCATCATCGAATCAGCCTGGAACAGGTGGAAGCAGTCAGCCACAGCTGACCCCGGAAGTGCTTTCACAGCTATAACAGCTGTTGCAGATGCAGACTCTGCAGAACCCTGCGATCCAAAGGCGGAGGATTGAGATTCCAGAATTTTTGCCAAATGAGGTAGAACTCTTGTTGACTCTCCTCGAAGGTTGTTTCAAAACAGAAAATCTACAGAACGACCAGAAGTACTCACACATTTGCAGTGGTATGCCCGCAGAAATAATACGCCGCATTCCAGATATCATGGAATGCCCTCAGGCGGAAGCAGATAAGTACAGTTGGTTCTGCAAGAAAATTTGAAATGTGTTTGATAAGACCCAAAACCAAATAATTGATGATGTTATGGGTGGAATGAAGATTGGAGATGATAAACCCTCCACCTTCATGGCCAAATTATGACAGAAGGCCGACAACATTGTATCGCTGTCAGTCATTGGGAACCAGTTCTGCAAACAACTGCCCCAACATGTTGTGCAGTGTCTGGCAGCTATAGGTACCACGGTGATCAATAACTCTGAGGACCTAGACTTCTTGGCAAAGAGTGCCGATAGTGCACTGGAACATTCGAGATCAGCATCCTCGATCTGTGCAGTATCGACAGAGACCGGAGAATTAGCTCAGCTTAGAGCCCAGATAGCTCAGCTGACTAGTGAAATAAAGAAAAAGAGTAACAACAACAATTCAAGAAACAGTAGAAGTAATAACCGCTCGAAAAGCAGGAGTAACAATAGAAACAACGATAGAAAGTCCAGGTCCAGAGACCGAAAGAGCAACTCTACCAGGGGTCAGAGTCCAACTCCCCCTAGAAGAACATCGTCTCCCAATCCCTGGTCTCAAAAAAATCCTGCTTCTTCCACAATAGATTTGGTGCAGAGGCCACCAAGTGCAACAATAGATGCCAATGGTGGGGAAAAACGTAGAGTAAGCCGTCAAACTAGAAAGAGAGGTCGTCTATGTGGCTGAAGATCCCTCGAAAAAGTATTCACGCCGCCTGTTCATCCAAGACAGGACAAATAGGAGACGTTACCTTATAGACTCAGGTGCTGACTTGAGCATTTTGCCAGTAAGTAAGAACCAAAAGGCATTTCCTCCAAAATACTACCTCCGAACTGTGAATGGTCAAAACCTTCCAGCTTACGGAATAGAATCCAGCAAAGTAAGCATCGGTTTGCGAAGAGACATGACGTGGTCCTTCACAATTGCGGACGTTCCAACTCCGATCCTGGTTGCAGATTATCATAGACAACAATACTGGTCTATGGGTTGAAGGCAAAATGCTAGCGTACCAACTGGACACCAACATATCCAGCTGCACTAAAGTCGACGAACAATTCCTACGGATTCTGTCAGACTATCCTGGAGTCACTCAACCATCGATTCGCAGGCATCCGACCTATAAGCATGACACCGTTCATTATATAGAAACTAAAGGACCGCCTTGTCATGCTAGAGCCCGCAGGCTACTGCCTGATAAACTCAAAGCAACACGGGAATACTATGATCGCATAATAGGGGAAGGCATATGCCACCCCTCGAAAAGCTCATGGAGTTCCCCGATCCACATGACCAAAAATGCCAGTGGAGAGTGGCGAATCGTTGGAGACTACAGGGCCTTAAATGCCAAAACAGTTCCTGATCGCTATCCAGTCCCAAACATAATGGACTTCAATGGGAATATGAAGGGCAAAACGATGTTCACAAAAATCAACATCAACTGGGCATTCCACCAAATTCCAATGGCTGAACAGGACATTCCAAAGACAGCGGTCATAACCCCCTTTGGTTTATTCGAATACCTTTGAATGCCATTTGGACTCCGTAATTCTGCACAAACTTTCCAGAGATTCATCAATGGACTGTTTATGGATTTGCCATTTGCTTATGCATATTTGGATGACATATGCATTTGCTCAGAAGGTGGTGAGCAACAGCACGAGAAGAATGTAAGAGCCATTGTACAACATATACACGCTGCTGGACTTACTATCAATGTTGGAAAAAGTTTATACAAACAGACCAAGATTGACTTTCTCGGCTATCAAGTCTCAACCGAAGGCATTTCCCCTTTAAAGACCAAGGTAGAGCCCATATTGAAATTCCCGAAACCCTCAAACGTTGCAGAACTCAGACGCTTCTTGGGGATGGTGAATTTCTACAGACGTTGCATTAAAAATGCTGCAGCCGAACAAAGTAAGCTGTTTGCATTAATCAAAACAAATAAAAAGAAAGATAAGACTCCACTCGATTGGACAGAAGAAGCTAAAGAAACACTGGCAAATGCAACTCTACTAGCTCACCCAGACGAAAGTCTGCCGTTATGTGTCGCAACTGACACATCCGACTTTGCTATTGGTGCAACACTGTACCAAAAGGACAATGACAAGAAGTTACCGCTTGCTTTCTTCTCCAGAAAGCTATCAAAAACCGAGAAGAACTACAGCACATACGACAGGGAGTTACTGGGAATATTTGCTGTGTTGAAGCATTTCAGGCACCAATTAGAGGGTAGATGTTTCACTGTGTATACAGATCATAAACCCCTAACACATGCCTTCACGCAAAAGACAGAACCAGCTTCCCCAAGAAGAGCTCGACAATTGGACTACATAGGACAGTTGACTACGGACATCCAGTATATAAGTGGAGAACTCAACACTCCAGCTGATGCTCTTAGTAGGATCGAAGCCATCTCGGCACCATCTCAATTACCTTACGCTGAAATAGCTAAAGAACAGTTAAGGGATGCAGAATTGCAAGAACTGTTGTCGAACGATGACACAGCTCTCAAATTGAGACAAAGGAAAATCCCTGGTACTAATGTTTTACTGACATGCGACATTAGTACAGGCAAGAATAGGCCATTCCTGCCAACAAAGTATCGCAAATAGGCTTTCAATAGTGTGCATAATCTATCGCACCCTGGACCAAAATGCACTGCTGGATTAGTAGCATCAAGATTTGTTTGGCCTCGGATGAAGTCCGACTGCAACAAATGGGCTCGCAGTTGCCTGAATTGCCAAGAGTCCAAAGTAGGAAGACACACTTGTTCGCCTCTCAAATCTTTCAAACAAACGGAGTGGTTTAAAACGATACATATAGACTTGGTGGGTCTATTACCCCCATCCCAAGGACACAGATACCTGTTAACGATGATCGATAGAGCAACTCGATGGCCAGAGGCAGTTCCTCTCTATGAGATGACAGCTCCCACGGTAGCTGCCAGGTTATATGACACCTGGGTTGCCCGCTATGGCGTACCTGAAGTCATCATCATGGACCAAGGTTGTCAATTTGAAAGCTCGCTCTTCCAAGAGCTGTCTAAGAAGCTTGGTGCACAACACAATCACACCACAGCTTACCATCCTCAAGCAAATGGTAAAGTTGAGCGATGGCATAGAGCTTTAAAAGCCTCCATCATGGGTTGCGACACCAAGAGATGGGTTGACATACTACCAACCATCCTCTTGGCCCTTCAATCTGCTCTTCAAACGGATACAGGACACTCTGCGGCGCAGTTAGCGCTTGACGAAGAATTACACCTACCAGGGGACTTTTTCACCCACTCGAAAGAAATTAGCCCGGAAACGCTCGTCCAAAACATACGGACTGATGCTAATAGTTTTTTGAAACAGGCAGCTCGCCATGGCCAACCAAAGATTTATGTCTCCAAACACTTGGCCACAACTTCTCATGTGTTTGTCAGAGATGAGAAAATAAGATCTTCGTTGGAGAAACCATACGCGAGATGACAAGAATTTCGTGATACTAATCGCAGGTGAAGAAAAAACAATTTCAATAGACAGATTGAAACCTGCGTACCTTATAAATGACGACAGAAAAATGCTCCAAAGAGCAGTAAGGAAGAAGACAGACAGGAAAGTAGAACAAGAAAAACAGACTGCACAGTCCGATACCACACAATCACAAAAAGTTGAGGACAAACCAGTCGAAAAAGGTGATAAATGACAAAAATCACCAGAAAAGGGAATAAAAATAAAGAAAAGGGTGAAGTTCAGTGATGAGATCGTCAAAATACAATACGATCCATCAGCCCCCTTATGCCCACGAAAAAGAGGCAGGCCCCTAGGCAGCAAAAAGTGAAAAAACCAGATTCCAACTCGAAAATCCGAGAGACTAGCAAGGAGAAATTAAAAATATTCACGAAAGTTAATATCCGCTGTGAAAAATACAAACCCGCATAAAAATACGCACGAGAATCTGGGAATATTTGTAACAAAAGAAATTCCTCAGATAAGCAGAGAAGAAATGCATACAAATAAAACTCTACACGAATGAACAAATCCACGTGCGATACGGAAGAAAACATCGCAACGTGTTTCTATTGACAAACATTCAGATAACAAAATAGTCAATAGATCATGACGTCACAAACAAAGAGTGCATTCCTTCGTGAAATACAAAATTCAAAAGTACGAAAATTCAAACACGCTTAACTCTGCTTGTACTTAACAGATTTTGACCGGAAAACTTTTCAGCTAAAGAATATTTAATGCACTATCCCCTCCGAACATGTCTGAAATAAGATAACGACTTGGAATAAAGCTGCAATCGAAAATATTCTCGCAATGTTTTTCACTCGCCTTTCTGCTGTTGACTGTAACACGCCGAATTTTTCTACCATTTTTCTTTTCTTTTTTTTCTAATATCTTTTTTCTGTTTTTCCTTCCTCACAATGTCGTCCCCAATTAATACACCGTTTTCAACTCAGGATTTCCAATTTGTAGTTCCACCTGTACCTCAGCCTGTGAAGACTAAGGAACAGACAGAACAAGAAAAGGAGATCGAAAGAGGATACGACATCGGCTGCGGACATCGTTAAGATGATGTCCGCACCCCTTCCTGCCCTCATCACGCCTCCCAAGTCACCGGAGAAGACAACGAGAGTGGAGAACCCTCCCTCGGGGTCCTCAAACCTGATGACATTGGAGGTGAGGAGGCAACCTCCAGCGGAAGAGGTACCTAAAATATGTCCTCCTCCTGCTTTTGGTCCGATCTATAAAGCATCGGAGACTTCCAATTCTCCGATGTTTAAAAGACCACAACAGAAAACCCCATCTGCTCCTCCGCATTCCCACCGTTCCCATCCATATACCCATCTGGCTCCACCACAAAGACTGCCTAGACAAAGGGGACAGGCCAGCAGGGACGCCTACCAGGCCCGGTTTAATGCACGCAAACATTCGTACGAGTGCGTAGGGGCTGCGGTAGGCTCAGCCCTCGCTAAATGGGAGAAGGACCAGCAACAGCAATAGACTCGATAAGTCCCCCCAGGCACGCAATTTATCATTTTTGCGGCGCAAAAACTGGGGGGAAGTATCTGTGGGGACAATACTCATATGAGGTAATAGGGGCTCGCACCCCTTGACAACAGTCGCCACCCAAAGGCTGGCAATAATTGTCTTTATGACGTTAAACGAATTTACACTGGTGCTTTTGTATGTTCGTACCTGTACGTGCACGGGCCAAAATCAATTACCTGATAACGATCTCGGTGATGTCACGGCCCGGTACCAAACGCACTGCGTCATTTCTTATCACCTCAACAGAGGCAAGAAACGACGTAACGCATGACATAATTACGTACATGTACGTATGCATGTGTGTCTGTGTGCGTGTACTAAATCCTGTATATAAACTCTCAGAACCGGCTCAAAAATTGCCAGTGTTTGCCGAGGATTTGGCTCTCCCATTCTTAACTGTATGAAGTGGCAGAACAGGCAAAATACTCTTGAAGACCTTCTAGTGTCAATATCTCTCACAACAAGGTATTCCACACCCACATTCCCCTTGAAGTTGTTTCTTGAGATTAATTTTAATATGATTATAATATTATCATAAAAAAACCTAGGTTTTGATTATATTGTACTGGACCAGTAAAGAAAGATGATTACTGGTTAGTCATGCTGGCACTAAGTAGGCTACCAAAGTGTACCTTTTGACTAGTGATGGCGATAGTTGAAAATTTTTTACTATCGATTATGCGATGGTAAAAATTAAAAACTATTGATAGTATCGATTGTTTTTTGATAATTTTTAATGAATAATTTTTTATCAATCTCAAAAAAGGTATAAATTTTGCCAATTTTTTTTTTATCAAACTAAAAACAGTTTAATTTTGTAAAATAAGTAAAGCTAAAATCAACATATTAACAGAAATTATCGACAGAGATAGTTCATCGACCTACTATCAAACTATATTCATAATTGGATAGTTTTGATAGTTTGAAAGTACTATTGCCTATCACTACTTTTGATGTAGTTTGCTTTGTGTTTATGTACACTATACTTGTGACTTTAAGGGATGTCTTTACTAGGTGTATTCTAAATTGGTGAATTGAAGCAAAATGTTGAAAATGCGCAGAAGGTATGCAAGGAATGCCTACTTTTTTGTTGGCATGTCTTGATATTAAAAAGTACATAGGTCTTATGGAGCTTTACTTGTCCATTACTATGAAGTTAAAGACCTAGGTACTCGAAAAATTTACATTAAAATAAAAAAAATTTTCTGGTGAATTTATAGTACCCATCCTGTACTCCTGTCCGGGTATGGAATTTCATAATTGTGGTAAGCCTATTTTTATATAATTTCTTAGTCATCTTCAGCTAAATGAAAATAAATCAATGATAAAAACAAAAACTAATAGAAAATTAGACAGTTTTAGAATGTAAAAACCTTTCCTCTTTCCGTCAATAAATCCTCAGCTGCTATTTAAGTTAGACAGTTGGGGTTGGTATTGCTGAACAATGTATTTAAAATTGTATTCCATCTTAAGTTTTTATTCATCCTTAGCTAGGTACTTGAAAATAAACAAATGAAAAAACGCATATTAAAGGAAAATTTTTCATTTTTGTATTGTTCATTACATAAAAAAAATTTTTTTATTGATTAAAATTTTTTGGAGTGTTCTTGCAAAAAATAATATATTATGACACTTCTGTGAAGTGGGTGATTGCTATTCATGTGATTTGCATCATTTGTCTTTGGCTTGTGTTGCAAGAATCATATTTGTATCAAAATCAGCTACTTTATACAGATGTATAACAAATAAAAATTTTAATGAAATTTTACAAACCCCATTTTCATCCCAAAAGTTAACTTTTTTGTCCCTTACTTCAGTGAAAATCAAAATAATTTGTCTTTTTTTTCAGTGCACTTTGAAAAGGGGTGAATTTGAAAGTATAATTTCCAAAATCTATACTGATGGCAATTCACTCACCATAATACCATTTGTGGTCAAATTTGTTTTTTGTGCTGTCTTCTGTATAACAGTAACTAAGATGGTATCTTGGTGATGGAATTCCCATCATATGGCGGTGGAGGAGGTGACATACTGATGTTGCTCCCTGAGCGTGTTTTATCACATTGGAGGCAATATATACCCTTCATGGTGAAAACAGAGATACTCTCACCATGATGTCATCGGAAAGTAGCTGCAATAGCTCTGCCTACACCAAGAGGGCCACTTAACAAATATTTGAGTAAAACATGGCACAAAGGCACACAACATTTGTCTGATTTACACTGGACTAGTTTTCATGCTACTAACTAGCTACTTGACGTACTATTCTATTGAAAGTTGAAGTTACTTACTGTTTTAAGCTTTTAAAGTCAACTTTAACTTGTCGGATTGTTATGTGAGATTGTAATGAGATCCTGGGAAGACTATATTGTCTATCCGCCAGGCTAAAGTACTTAACTTGAATAGCTAAAAACAGTAAACTGACTTTAAAGCCTGGTTCACACTTGGCTAGTTTTTATGCTACAAGCCAGGCTATTGACGTACTATTCTGTTTATAGTTGAATTCACTAGGTACGTCTCAACCGATTAAAATCAACGTAAACTTGGGTAGTTTGCCATATGACATTCTAACGAGATTCTTTCTAGACTCCCCCAAATTAAGGAGCGTTTAAACTCGCTTAGTAATTCTCTGATATACAGTCTGTAATCGGTGAAGTTGGGAAATTTTAACTATTAGCGAATAGATCAAGATAAACAGTACAAATCAAACACTGTGGTTCCCTTTAGCATAAACTTTTTACATATTAAATCGCAGAGAATAAATCAACGAGTATAAATCACCCTTTAAAGTTGACTTTAAATGACTAAAATGGCATAAGCCCATAATCACAAATGTCACTTTAACCTCCCTTCGCATAAATTTCACTTTGAAAAATAGTTTTTTGTACAATTTCGCGCTTCGAAATGTGCGAACATTGTATCTCTTACGAGAGTTCCATTGTAAAAATAAGATGTTACCACACTCTTAAATAGAAAATTGTGCCAAAAGTCATTTTTAAGCGAAGTTTAAATGAAAGGAGGTGAATGTGACGTTTGTGAACATGGGCCATGGTGACTTCCAGCTGTTTACAGAATAGTAGTGCCCCAAGTAGCCAGTAGCTAGAAAACTAGCCGAGCGAGCGTGAATCGGGCCATTCTCGCACACTTTGTGGAATAGCACCGCCGGTGTGGCTTTGGTTCGAGAAGTTGGCGTTGTCCTATCAAACGGAGCTTTAATACGTAGGTACCTACGTGATGGCGAGCAGACGAGTGCAACGCGACGGTGTGCCGTCGACTCAGCTCTCGTCGATCGTTGTCCATCGTCTGGAAACGGTCGCCTTTGACGGTGGCCTTTTTGAAAGGGGCCCATGGCGCGGCGGCGGCGGCGGCGGCGGCGGCGGTGGCGGCGGCGGCGACCGAACGAGTCGACCGCAGCTGGTCGTCGAAACGTTCGTCGCGTCTCCGCTCGCCGCGGTCATTAACTTATGGGGCGTCGATGCCGAAGTATTTATGGGCCGGCCAGTCTCTATACGGCGCGCACCAAATACGTCCGGATTAATTGCGCGTGCAAAAAAAGTGAGTATGTATGTGTGTGTGCGTGCGTGTGTGCGTGCGTGTGCGTGTGCGCGTGTGCGCGTGCGTGCGTGTGTGTGTGTGAGACTGATCAGAAAGGGAGTGAAAAAAAGTAAATTAAAAAAAAACCTTAATATATATATATATATATATATATGTATATATGAACGAAGCAAAAACGAAACAAGGTGTTGTCCGTCGGTCCGAATTAATTTGGACTTATTATATCGTTAACGAGTTGTAAAAGGTTTTCGTGGTCGCAACGATTCCAATGATAAGCGACCGTTTTGTGGCGGCGCTACACCCATGCCCGAGGGCTGATATGCCCCACCATCGGCTGTATATCCGAGTTCCAGCGCATTTTTTACATTTTTTTTCGAGATTTTCTTATTATTTTTTTTTTCTCTCTTTTTTTATATTTATCATTTTATTTTGTTTCGTCTTTTGTCTTTTATTTTTTTTTTTGAATTGCTTATAGGTATTTGTTGTCTGTTCGAACTCGAGTGAAATAAGCGGCGACGAAATATGAAACGCGACCGCGTAAAAAAAAAAAAAAATGGACAACGCTGAGGGCGGATCTAGTTATGTAGCTATAGATAGACGCGATATCTACTTTATGGTATACTTTATTTTTTTTTAATTTTTATTTTTTTCCCTCTTATTTTTGTCCAGAAAAGTAAACACACCCTCGTGCTCGATGCGTATATATAATAAATGTCGACGGCTGAATGCAGCGTATTGAATCATTTGAATTTGATTTGTGCGGTAAATTGCTCCGTTTTCATTTCTACTAAAACGTGCGTATCGTTCGTCGTCGAACCACATCTCCTTCGAGCAGCAATAATTAAAAATGGCATTCCAGGTAAGAAAAACGCGTTTTCCGCACACCTCGTTGGTGGAGGGCTTCGATGACCGCCGATACGTGACGGGCTACCCGCAGACCGTGGATGTGGGCTTCGATTCTCTGTGGCCGCGCTATTTGAATAATGTTTGCATGAAGAACGCACAGCTCTGCCCGTCGACGATAACGAACGTTTTCTTCAACGGCGGTCTGTGCGAAAGCGAAAAAAAGGATGAATGCGCAGTGTGCAGAAGTTAACTTTCTCATTTTGGCTAACGAACTGTTTTCCATATTATTATCATTTGTATATACAGTAAATTTAGTTTTTTGAAGACACGGCACCACTAAAACCAAAACCGGTAGCCGAGTTTCGCTGGTTTTTCCCATGGACAGGGTAAATGTACCAACTATGGGGTATGTTCCAAATAATATGGGGTATTAGCGATAGTAAAGAGGATTTTCTTTTCTTTTTTTTCTTTTTTTTTTGAACTCTCAAGTAATTTGAGTGTTTTCTCAGCAAATGCTTGAAAAATGAACGCTTAACATTTCAAAGCATATGCTGAATCATGAGCATTTTTAATAGTTCTTATTTCTGGCCTAAATATAAATGAATGATACCTAATTAATAAGTTTAGAAAAAATCAGTTTTCAAAATACACATTTATTATAATTTAGTAAAACATTATGTGAAATCTAGCGCACTCTCACGGCTATTTTCTGCATTACATTTTGTTCTGAGTGGGTATACTATCCAATGAGCGTCCATAAAGTTTAAATTTTATCTTCACCTCACAACTCATGGAACATCCCGACTGGGGTAAGCGTATAATTTTTGTAACTTACTGCTTTACAAATGATTACATCTCATTTCAAGAGGAAATATTAAAAATGCTCTAGCATGTTGAGCAAATGCTGAGCGTGCTTGAGCCAATATTAAATGCTTGAGCATTTAAAGCGCGAGCATGTACTGAGCAAATGCCTGAGCATACTTAGCATTTGCTTATCAATAATAAATGCTCGAGTATTTACCATCACTATGGGGTACCATTGTTTCCCTTGAACTATTAACGCAGTCTGCTGGAAAAAAATGGAGGAAAGTTCTCTATTGTAGGAATAAATCCACAAAGAAAGCTGAAAGAACATGTCTAAAACGAGTTTTACTCTCTTTTTGATTTTTATCACTGCCCTCTTAAATTTTTTGCAATTTTTCATAACTTTTGGAAAACTACTAATAGATATTTTGAAATATGATCAATATATGAACAGAAAATTTGAACACTTGTCTTCTATTTTCATGTATTGTCAATTCTGCAAGTTGACACATTCAATTTATTTTAAAAATGTTTTATTTTCATCATATCAAAATTTAGAATATGAACTTAATATGAGGTACTAATTATTTGTGTTTAAAACCAGCAGTAACGGAATCAGAATGTTAAGTAAGTGGCATTTGTAACCTTTGTAAGAAAGAATAATTAATTTTTATATCTTTAACTCTGATGTTTTGCGTACATTTTCAGGTACCCCTTATTAGGTGTATGTAGTATATTTGGAATGATATGTATTCCATATTAATAAAAAGATTATCATATTTTAACAACATTTTTTGTGGAGTCATTATTTTGAGTCATTAGGACAAAAAAATTCATGTAAAATTGACGATTGATTCAGTAGACTTTTTAATGTTACAAATAATAATATCAAGTACCATTGATCCTGATTCTTCCATAAATTTTAATGGACACCCTGTCCACCTACTAGACTCTCTCCCTCCTGTGCTGTCAAATGAACAATTCAGCATGTTTTGTTGGTGATTGGTTGTATTTTCATCAGTAGATGTAAATTACTGACAAAATATTGAAACATAACCTTTCCAGCAAAAGCTTTTGTCTGCATCTTTTGTTTTTACTAGCATATTTCCAAATAACCTCTAATCTGTCATGGGTGTGGTTTGAACTGTGATCTACATAATTTTCATTTCACAGCTTTAGCTGCAAAAGAATCTCAATGGCAGCTAAATGTAAAATTCTGTCCGTGTTTCACTCTTCCCCATTGTCTTAGATGTTATTCGAACTGGCAGTTTCTTCTTAACTAAGTAATAATACATACAGAGAAAGAAATGATAAAAGAGGAGAGAAATTCAGGAGATGATGAAAATTCATCGGATTGAATGATCACCCTTAGAAAAATGGTACAGATCAAGGAGTTGCAAAATGAACTCTTGATTACAACTCAACTTTTTATCATCTAAATGCAGACAACCATTTTTGGTAAAAAATGAAGGCCATTGCCCTTCTGAAATGATGAAATGTGTGAATGTAGGTACCTATACCCAAATACCTATATATATAAATACCCACGATGATCAAGTTTGATAATGGTTTTTAAGTAGGTTACCTACAAAACAAGCATTTATGAAAGGAAATATTTTGGTAATATGAGAAGTGAAATTTTTGATAACTAAAACATGGTTTAAAATTGAAAGTTGTATAAAAAATAACTCCAGAAGAAAGATATGTAGGTATGTATTTTTACATATGGTAAATAGGTAGCATGTAAAAATATTTAAACGATCTCCTTGAACACTTTTTCAGAAGTGATAGCGTGTGATAAGCACAAGCACTCCACTACCATTTGACATCCGAATATTACTTAATCCGATTTTGCAACATGTACTTAGCTATTAGTCAAGTTTGATGATTAGAGTTAGAACCTTTGACTATACATATTTGATGACTAAAACATGATTTTGTTTTATTATTGTTACTAGTACGTCATAGAACTGACAGTTGTATAAAAAACAATACCAGAAGGAAGATACGGATATTTTGTTTCATGGGAAATAGCATGTAAAAAGATGTAAACAATCTCCCTGAACACCCTTTTAAAAGTGATAGCACTTGCTCCACCAACACTGAACATCCCAATAGTGTTGGACCAGTAATGTTTCATAAGCCCAATGGAATCAGTGTTGCCAACTAGCTGGTATTATACTGATATGCCGGTATTTAGACGCTGTTGCCAGTACAAAAACAAGGAAATATCAGTGTCAGTATTTCATCAGTGTTGCCGGTACTACCGGTTTAGAAGGTGAAATGAGAGAGCGAGCATGCATAAAGCACTGCTGGGTATCTTTTTGAATGCGAGTGAAGGAAACAAAAATTTAGAAGTGGCAAATTTTGGTAAAAGAACTGGGAGCGATAAAAAAAAAAAAAAGTTAATTTGCCAGTAATTTCACCTGCCAAAGTTGGCAATCGTGAATATAATATTTAACGTCGAAACATGCCAGAATAAAGGTAGGCAACTTGTGTGCACTCGGTGCGTAGTTTTGATGTTCTGTTTGATTTCACCAATTTAGAATACATTTGATAAGGGTCATCCCTTAAATTCGCAAAGATAGCATACATAAACGTACTTTAGGCCTATATTCACAAATGTCACTTTAACCTCCCTTCACTTAAACTTCACCTAAAAATGACTTTTGGCACAATTTTGTATTTAAGAGAGTGGTAACATTTTATTTTTACATTTGAACTTTCATAAGAGATACAGTGTTTCCACATTCTTAAGTACGAAATAGTGAAAAAAAAATTTTTAAGTGAAATTTAAGTGAAGGGAGGTTAAAGTGACGTTTGTGAATATGGGCTTTACAGTACGTCATGTGGTACACAATGGTTGCCTATTTAGCGCCGGTATGTCGAAACCTGAAATCATCGTTCCTTTAGGCACTGGTCTGGTGCTGTATCTAGCCGAAGGTTAGAACCTACAGGTGTTGCAACTCAAAAAATCGCATACCTACCCAACCGATATGATTACTTTTGACCGTTTCGTTACTATGTTTTTTGGCAGTTCGTTATTTTGGCTTCGATTCTGTCCCTGGGCGCTTGCGTCTCGCCGTACCCTTACGCGTCGCCCGCCTACAAACCGTACTCGCCGTACGCCGCCGCCGCCGAATACGAAGCTCCGGCCAAATACGATTTCGCCTACGAAGTAGCCGACGCCTACACCGGCGACTACAAAAGCCAAAGCGAATACAGAGACGGCGACGTTGTCAAGGTATACCATATTATAGGCTAACTACCTGTAATATTTTAATTAATAGGTACTTAATATTATTACGACCTAATTGTAGCGCAGTGTAGGGTGTTAATTTCCGTCCTTTTCGTATAATATTATTTTTGTCGTTTCTAAAAATCACTCGAAAAAAAGTAAACGGCGACGAGGGTGTGGGTAGGAAGCATAAACCAATGTATCTCGACTACGATTGAACGTGTTTGTTGTTGTTGTTGTTGTTGTTGGTCACAGGGTCACTACAGCTTGGTCGAAGCTGACGGCACCAAACGCATCGTCGAATACTCCGACGACGGATACGGTTTCAACGCGGTCGTCAAGAAGGACGGATACAAGGCTCCGTACGCCGCCCCGGCATATCCGGCACCGGCCTACCACGCCGCTCCCGCCTACCACGCAGCCCCCGCCTACCACGCAGCCCCCGCCTACCACGCAGCCCCCGCCTACCACGCCGCTCCAGCCTACAAACACTACTAGAGCGAGAGAGAGTGAGTGGGTGTAAGGATGTCGCATTCGCGGTAATTTTGCTGAATGTGCGCAATTTTTATTTAGAAAAAAGAAAAGCAAGAAAAAAATAAAAACCCAAAAACAAAACAAAACAAAACAAAAAAAAAAAAAGTACCCTAAAGCTACCAACATACCCGTTACCTCGGTTTGTTTTCGGACGAATGCCACCGCGCCGTAGCTTAAGAGCGCCGTTTTTTACCGTCCGCATCGACCAAGTCGAACTTTTATTTATATGTTTCTACGAATAAAATTTTCGAATGTTTTTTAACCGGCGTCTTTTTATTCATTATACCTATACTTAGTTTTATTATCACATCATCGAACGTCTTCGCGTTGCGAGCACATAATTATTAGGGGCGTGCGCAGCGCTGCTGTTTTGGATGATACAACGCCCTCGAGTTAAAAAAAAAAAAAAAAAAAAAAAAAAAACAAAAAAGTTTCGCAGCAACTACTCCTCGCAGAAAATGTAGGTTTTCCAAAATCAATCTATGGCTATTCGAAACGCAAACCTATTAATAAGACTGAAGAAAAAAGACGGAAATAGTGAAAATCGAATTTAATATGTGAGAAAGATGTACCTAGGTATACGAGAGTAAAAACGAAATATGACAACACCAGTCACGTACATAGAAGAAAAAACGACCTGCGTGAGTGTGTGTGATAGGGAGAGAAAGAAAATAGATCTCTTGGTACAGCCGGCGGATGAATATAGTATAAAATGACGTTAGTAAGGCAAAACTGACGAAGCCAACGTCAATGTACCCCCACAAGTCAATTACCGGTACTTCATGTACCATTAAAATTGGCAATATAAGCTTGTGTAGATTAAAAAATAAATTTAGATTAAGTGACTAGTTTTTAAAAAATAGGTTTTTATAATTTTGAGAAAAAAAAAAAAAATTCTCGTCCCTGATAGGATTAGGACATAAGGTATTTTGAATGAAAGTACAAGTTGCTACCGTGACACTTACGTTGAAAACGCAAGCAATAATTGATAAGACGTGATAACTGATAATAATTTTTTACTCTTCCAAAAAACACTGCACTCGCACAATGTCGTAAATTAAAGTGGATGTTTACATTCTTTTGATAAATCCGTAATTTGTAGGTGCACTTATACTTATTTTAAAATAACAAAACAGAAATACTGGTGAAAAAGAAAAACAACTGATAAAAACGGATATACGTGTATGTGTGCATGTGTTGCAACACTTGAAAGCACATTGAAGTTAGTCATCCGGTGTACTTCAACAAATTGAGTGAGTAGAATAAAAGAGTATAAAAAAAGATCAATTACGACATAATGAATTGCAAGATAACTGATCCAGAACTAAAATTTTTGGTAAAATCTTTCAACAATAAATATAGCTTTCATTTTTTTTTTTGGAGTTTTCATTTATCAGAACTGACACCAAAATGAAATCTTCAAGTAAAATTGATAAATTAACATTTGAATTAATCAGGTGCAGAAATGAAGAATTTAGTGAAAATATTCAAACATAATTATTGCTCTCAGTTTTTTGTGCTTGAATTTCTCATTACTGAGACTGAATTAAAACTCTGAAGTGTCTAGAATTGCTGGAACTAACTTTCAACAGAACAGGACCGGAAATAAAATTTTTCATGAAAACAATCGACTTTAATTCCAGTTTTTAGTTTTTTGAGTGTTCATTTCTCAGCGCTGACACTAAAATACTTAAGTAGAACTGAAGACTGACCTTAAAATGGAACAATTCCTAAACTGAAACATCTAATGGTAACTTTCAAACTTAATTACTGCTCTCAAAATAGGTAATTTGAAGCAAAACTTTCCAAAAACTATCCAGTTAGAGACCAAAATTTTGTTAAAATCAGTTAAAATAGAGGGGAAGAATGCTGGAAGGGAAAAAAGAAACTGAAATTTATAATATAGATAAGGGAATAAAACTGTGATACTATATTGGTTTATTTTATTCCACAAGAAAATTCAGAAAATTTACCTACCTACCTTTTTATCCCCCTTAAACTGGCTATTCAAATTGGTAAATTTGGAACTTGAACTTCAAAGTTTTGAGTTTTCTCTTCGCAGAACCGACAATAAAATTAGAAAGTAGAACTTGGAATTAGCTTTAAGATATTACGGTCCAGAACTAAAACTATTGATGAAAACTTTTGAACTTGACTAATGCTCTCAGTTGTACAGTTTATGAGATTTCACTTCTCAAAACTGACACCTACATAAAAGCCATTACAAAAAATTGAGGACTAAATTTGAAAAGAACAGGTTTAGAACTGAAACTTTTAAATTTAATTACAGCTTTCAGAATAGAGCTTTTTTAATGAAACTTCGCACAAACCATCGAAGGATAGACATTTAAATGAGACAGAAATTTTGAAAAAATCTGTTAAGTGAGAGAAGGAGATGCTGCGACAAACAAAAATAACTTACACATTGCAATTTGTAATTTATATTGGCACTTACGACATTTTCAGAATGAAGGCGACAATTAGATAAATGGTTTATGGTCAAAATAATGAGCTGAGTAGTATCGCTATAAAGAAGAAAGAATACTTTGTATAAAATACATGATGTTTTAATTCTGCTAGATGCAACTGGATCAGATACAGTTACCTCCATCAGGGTTTCTTCCTAATCAACCATCATCTTTGCTCGATAGGTGCATTTGCCAATTGTGCAGTTTCTGGATGTGTTCTTTGAGGTCGAGGAATATTGAGCCATTTATTCTTTATTGGAATACTTACATTAGGGTCATTGCTCTCCAGTTCAACATTTTGTTTGTTCTCTAATAAGGGTAGATTGTATTCAAGTTTATTTTCAACCTCAGATCTAAAGTCTGTCTAATTGTATTCTACTTAAGATAAGTAGAAATCCTTTTTGGACAATGTAAATTTCACTTATGTTAATACTAATTTTGACTTAGTTTGGTCATTTTGTTTCTTAAAAGTGATCTTTTCTCTTAGAGCACTGCTTTGCCAATTTTTGGATAATCCTTTGACTGGTTTTTGCATGCCTCAACTACCCCATTTCATTTGAGAGTTGAAAAAAAGTGCCAAAAAAAAAGGCAGAAGTCTTACTACTCTTGTCTCAAACACTTTTTCTAACATCCTCTTAATTTGATCAAAGATAACTGTGTAGTAAAGAGTCTGATGGACACCAGTCAGAAAGTGAAATTGTACTTAAGGCCCAAATGCATGAACAATACTGAAGTATCAACGCAGTGAATTAAGAATTACCAAAAGTTATATCTGTATAATTATGTTTGCGTAAATGTACTTACATATAATGGATAATGGAAAAAATGTAGGAATTATTCAAGTATTGTTCTTGAATTTGGCCCTAATATTTAAAGCTTTTGTTGTGATATTGCACCTCCGCAATGATAAAAGCGTGAAGCACCAATGAAGCCCTAAAGCCTTGTCAACACCTAGCTAGTTTTCTTGCTACTAGCTAGCTACTTAGAGTACTAATTTGTTAACAGTTGAAGTCACTACGAGGTTTCATCTATTGAAGCTAACTTTAACTTGGAGGATGGTGCTGTGAGATTCTCATTATAATCACCCATGGTGATCTGCCAAGTTAAAGTTGACTTTAAATTATTAAAAGTGCATAGTGACTTTAGCCATTAACAGAATAGCAACCCTAAGTAGTTGGCAGGTAGCATAAAAACCAGCTAAGTGTGAACAGGATTTGTACATATAGATATGACTTGGCAATGCGCCATTTTGTATCTTAGAGCTATAGCTTATTTAAATGAATTCATTGATATTTATGTTATATTTGATGGTGTCATTAATTTTGAGAGATTTTTTCCATTGTTTTACTCGAAATCTACTGTTGCCTAACAAATTGAAGGGCGAAATGAACATAAGCCTCTTATGGTACACAATTTTATGGGAACAGCCTATTCAATCAAATGTTATCGAATGTAATTATACAATAGATCCATTGTTTGTGGAAAGTTGGAATGTTTCTGTAACATTAATATATTTACATTTGCTATAGATTCTATGAAAATTCTGTTGAAATCATCCTATGGGTTGTCCAGATATAGTTAACATTTTGAAAGTGTAATGTGATTCAAACTGTGGATACAAAATGACATATTGCCATACTTATACACAGAGGATTGTGCTTTATCTATTCTCTTGTCTTTTTACTATAATAAAGTAGTACTCAGAGACATACAGCTAAAGAGCTCTCCAATGAGCTGATTAAAAACACATTAGAGATGAAAGGTGTCCAATTGGGATATCTGTTGCTGCGCATCCATTGTGTGGTCTAATGATGTGAAAATATACTTCCTCGAAAAATTCAATGATAAATTTCACAAAATGTGCGTAGCTTTAGATGTGCAGAATATAAAACTCTGATAGCTCTATTTTCATCTTTGACTTATTTTTGTATCACACCCTGTATAAGGCAGTGGACATTTTTCTAGCTGTATGTCTCTGATAGTCCTGGACCATTAAAAAACGATGATTTCTGGTTAGACATGATGGAACTAAGGGTAGCCACTGCGTTCTTCTTAACCTACTTTGAACTTTCAGCTCATTTGGTACTGGATACCCAGGTAAACATGAAAATCCGTTCTAACATCAAAGTGCCCAATTTTCAGAAATCACAATTGTGACACGTCAATTTTCCCATTGTGGGTATAGAATGACACACATATGACAAATACTGGATGAAATTTCGTAACAGTATCACAGCTCAGTCATTATAAAGTTACACATGTGTCTTCTTGTTTCTGATAACAGTAAAATTGTGTCACATTGATGCCACAAAATGCCTCATTTTTCCCAGTCACACTTGTGTCACATTTTGCAAATTAGATGGGCATAGGTTTACTGTACGTTGGCAGTAGATCTTTTGACGTCTGTTTTCATTTTGTTTGCATTGTGAATCTGCGACGACTTTTAAAACAGACAAAAAAATACCTACTGCACATGCGCAGTAAACCTATACCGCCTTAGATATGTGTTTTGTAATCATGGCACGTTTCTTTAACATTGATGAGATCCAATAGGGATGGGATGGCCATCGATAGTTTTCAATTGCAATGCTTTTAACGATAACCATCCAAAGTTTCCAAGTTTCAGGGTTTTGCAGTTAAAATTTTCAGTTTTAAGTATGAAAAATAAAAAATTGTATTCCCGACTGAAGATGCCACTTGGAATGTTTTGTCATTTCACGTTATCTGTCAACAGATGTATCAGTTTAACAATTTTTATTTTATTTCTTATCTTTTGGCCTATACGTTTTTGAGAATTTTTGAGTAGTGGTTGGGAAGAAAAAACTATCGATAGTTATCGATAGCAGATCCAATACTATCAACAATTAGTTATTGATAAACAAAAAATTTGATATTTCCCATTCCTATGAGACGGGGCTACTGGGTGCAGGGCCTATCCAGTACCAAATAATCGAAGTTTAAACTACGTTTACATAGGTTAACCTATACTCGTCAATTTTTAAAGGATGACGCCATTATCAAATGTATTCTAAATTGGTGAACTCGAGCAATGCATCCAAAGCACGCACCAAGTAGGTAGAGACGTTGGTTGCCCACTTTTATGCTGACATACCTATGTCTTGACATCAAAAAGTACATTGGGCATATACTTTATGGAGCTTTACCGGTGTAGTATTGTATGGTTCGAGCTCAATTATTCTAATCTGTCCTCTGTAGGCAATTCTTGGGCAATGAAATTTTAACTTTTAGCGAATAAATCGACAGAAACGATATTATTACCTAAACCATAAGATAGTTTTTTCTTTTTCTCAACTTTTTAGCCGTTTAAGTCGTTAATTATGTTACAGAAAATAAATCAGCCAGTTTAAATCGTCCTCGAAGCGAATAAATGGAGTCGTGCTGGAGCTGGAGGGCTTCTAGGTCACCCGTCGTTCAAAAATTCGATTAATTTTCTTTTGCCTCCTTCGCCTTATATTAGCCTCGACCATTTCGCGCCGTCTGCATTTCGCACGTTCCCTTATCATCGTTTTCAAATCGCTTTTTATTTATATATGTATTTTTTTATTTTCATTTATTTTTATTTATTTATTTATTTTTTTGTTGCTTTCATTTTACTTCGGTGGGCCGTCGGCAATTTACGTATGATCGACGTATGGGTACGCATTCGCTCATTCCAGCGCTGCTGACCCACACACGCGAATACAAAAGAATCGACCGTTCATTAGTAGTTTAGCTGGACGGAGGGCACGGATTCGAAGAATGAAGAAAGAAAAGAGCGAAAAAAAAAAAAAAGAAGAAAAAAGTAAAAATTATTACATAACGACGTCTACATAATATAGGAGGACGATTAATTGATCGAATCGTCGTTATCTCGTACGAAGTAGGTCAAATAAAGTTACGGCCTAAGTAGTCTAGGTTATTTTTTTGCGCCCCTCGATCCGTTGTTGTTGTTGTTGTTGTTGTTTTTGTTTTTCTCTCCTCAGTCGGACAGCAAATGCCACGGGCGACGCGGTCGACGCGATCGACTGGGTGAAGGCCGACCGAGCGCACGACGAATGCTGCTGGAAATCTGGAATAGCGGCGGCGGTGGCGGCGGTGGCTGCGGTGGCGGTGGCGACGATGGCCGCGTACAGTGGTGCGTTTGCCGTTCGGCCAATTCAGATGAAAAAAAGTCGGAAATTTTTTCATTCGATATTAATCAGAAACAATCGCCGACGTTAACGACGATATTTTTTGCCTAGGTATCTCATGTAGGTACGGTCTGATATGTTACTTAATGACTTAATTGATCACTTCGTAAAGTTCACGTAGGTACCTAGGCGCGGATGCAGTTCCTACACCGTATTATTTTCATTCGCACTTTTGTAGCGAGTTTCAGAAATGCTAAGTCTACACCGATAACAATATTAAAATAACAAATTTTGCTGAAAACAATGGGCGAACCTGCGAGGAAGGTAAGTACTATGTACTATTTATACGTATAGTTTTCAAATATTTATCAATTAAAATTTTTTTTTCGAATGACATACGAACGTAGAGGGTTAATATTATTTTTGTCTAAAATCATCGTCGGTAAAATGTTTTTTAACAAACTAAAAAAAAAAGAGGACGTTACCAATTATTTGATGTAATTTTTTTTTTTTTTTTATGTTTGTTCCAGCATAACTTCGCACCCTGGACATTAATTTTGATGAACTTTTTATTAAATGATAGATACGATGATCCCGTGCGGTGGACCCACTAATTTTTTTTTGGAATCGATAAGGTAATTTTGGAGTTATCTTTAAATAAAAAAACGATTAGTTTTAAAGTAATATTAACGTTAATGCCGAGGTATTCCTACCAAATTCGTAGCTTTTATTGTTAAGATTCAAGGTGTCTTGAATCTCGACAGGTAACCAGATTTTAAAAATACAACGAAAAATTTCTCTTTTTCAAATTCATACGTGTACTTAAAATAGGAAAATTTCAATATTGATTTGGCCTTATCTCGGGCAGTAGGAGTTTTTCTGCTATTGCTGGCAATTTGGCCAATCACTCTTCATTCGACTTTGGTACTGGTATGGTCCTATATTCTTGTCCATTCTGGCTTTTTGCTCCATTTCCTTAACTTTATATTGTACTTACGTTTCTAATTGGCTGATATACGACTCACAAATATGGAGTTCTTTAAATGAAATCAACATTTGGCTTGTACTTTAATATGTTTAATAAACGTCCAGGTATGTTCATTTTATTTTTCATTGTTTTTGACATGCTGAATTTCTTTACACGTGGGTTAATGGGTAGGGGTAATCACGTTTTCCACTAGATAGTGTTTCTCTTTCAATGGGGTTTCAAAATTCAACGCGGTTATTTTGATGTTAATATTTGTATTTTTAAAATTTCAAGTTTTAGTGGTTTTTGAGAAATGAATTTTGGATTGGCTATCCAAGCATGCTGAATTTTCGGTCCTTATCTGGTGTCGGTTCCCCCTTTTGGGTTTTTTAGACTTGGTGTCATGGACCCTGAGGATATTTCAAGAGTCTTGAGTCATTTGAGTGTGACTTTTCATAAAAAAAAAGTGTTGCCAATTGGGTTTTTTTTTGTTGTGGCGTGTTGCCACTCTGGTTGGAAAACCACAATACTGGAAATAAACATTCATTGAAAATTTTTTATGAAATATAAAATTAAATAAACAAAGATGCTCTAAAAAAAGAAAAATAATTTTTTTAAATTTCTCCAATAAAATTTTGTGGAATTAGAATGACATAAAAATATAGGTATGGTAAATAAATTTTTTCAAAAAATAGAACAGACTTCAAAAAAAAAAAAAAAATAATAATAAAAAATATACTAAAACTAGAAAAATAATTATTTTAAAATTTATCCAATAAGATCTAAGTCTAGGGACTAGAATTTTTGAAGTCGGTGCTAATTAAAAATTTTTATCATAAAATTGGAAGAAATTGATGAGTAAATCCTAAATGGCAAAGGAAAAGAGCGACGACTTCAATAATTCCATTCGCTCGACTCCCATAGACCTAGATCTTGCTGGAAAAATTCTAAAATAATTATTTTTCTCATTTTAGCACATTTTTTTTTTTTTTTAAGTTGGTTTTATATTTTAGAGATTGTAATTATGAATATATCTTTGTGCCTCGATCTTTCACAGCCTAAATAGTATATAGTCTGAAGTGCCTATTTTTAACCAACTTCAAACAGGCAGAAGGTTATCAATTCGATCCGTATATGTTTTTTTTTTTTTTTGAATGTTTATTCCAGTATAACTTTTCAACCAGGCTACTGATTTTGATGAACTTTTTATAAATGATAAAAAATGATCCCAGAATGGTCCAATTAAATTTTTCTTAGAATCGATGCTGTAGTTTTTGAGTTACCCTTAAATAAAAAACTATTAGTTTTTAAATTCAGGAGTTCGTTCATTTTATACAAGTTTGCATGACCATTTTTTTTTTGTATGTGTGAGAAATCGATACTTCCTAAACCGAAAGGATTGGTAGTTCAGCTTTGAAACCTAATTGAAATAGAGAATTAAATATTTCAGTATGTTTCAAACAGATTCAATTTACAAGAGGCTAATGATGATATGTTGAGACACGTAAAATCAAAGATTAGACTGCCATTTCATGGAATGTTGAAAGAAAATGGCCGTCTACAGGTGCTCGTCAAAGATAAGTGGGTAATTGTTGTTACGGTAGGTAAATATTAAATAATTTGAATAATTATACTCTGACATGGATGAGCAAAATCCAGCAAAAACAGATTTAGATTCAAAATCTTCTTTGAAAAGGCATTTCGAATCAAAATCCAAAATCATTTAAAAATAATGATTTTAAAATTTAAAATCGGAATTTTGTTTTATTTAATTTTTTTAAAAATAAATTTACTTGAAGAAAAAAATAAATTTACCGTGGAAATGAATAAAAAAAGTAGATTTTGGATTTGTTCCGAGTATTGGCGGATCCAGGGAAAAATGGAGAAATTCCCTAAAAATTCCCAAAAAAATGAAGAGAAGAAAAAAGTTTAAGGAAAAAAATGAAAGACCACAGAATATAAAAACCATAAGAAATTTTCTAAAGAGAGAAAATAAGAGCTCAAATCAACAAAATGTTTTGTCATTTCCCTCCCCCCAAAACCGACGGTCTGAATCCATCACTGTTTCCAAGAGGCAAGAGGGAATCGTACAAAATCCAAATCCACAGTATAGTAGGTAGGTATTTAATAAGATTTCAAATTAAAATAAAAATCTTTTTCCTGGAATTCGGATATCTAATTCAAAATTAAAATCTTAAAATCTCAGTTTTGAACAATTTTGTACTTTAAATCCAAAATGATTCAAATCATACCTACCCATCCTTGTTTTTAAATATAAGTAGAAAAAAAAATTTATACAGGTGAAGTGGTAGACTTTTTTCTTAACAACAGTCTGTTTATGTGACGTATTTTTTACAAAAGTTCCGAACTTTTTGGTCCACCGCATTATCACTCCCCTTTTTCATAACGTTTTGCAGCTTGGAGGTAATTATTGAATTAGAGAGGGATAAAATCAAATAATTATCACATTTCAAGCTGATACGACACCCTCAGCCGCCTAAGATGTTTTTAACCATAATCACAGTTGTATAAAATTTTGTTTTTAAGGAACGGCAAAAGTGGATAGCATAAACTTGAGGAGCGGAACCGTTCGTGATTTATGATGTCCACTGACTAACACACAAACTTTGTCTAATACTTATTGTCAAAAAATTAAAAGAAAAAAAAATTTTTTTTAAATTGATTTTTTTTTTTTGAAGTTATAACAGGTAATATGGCGACCTAAAATTGAAGTAAACTGCTTTCATTGAAAAAATATCAACGTTATGAAAAATAATTCTAACGTAGCAATACTTCGTTAGAAAACCCACTTTGCCAATTTTTATCCATAATTTAAAAAAAAAACTTAAATTTCACAAACCTGAAAATACTGCAGAAAAATATCGATAATAATCGATATTTCTACCAACAGTTATGGATAACTGAAAAACTTTGGTAAGTAAATATTTTATTGCTGGTTTAAAGTGAAAAAAATTATGAAAAACTATCGATAGTTATCAATATCCTTAACAAAAATATCGATCAATCGATATTTTATTACTAAAAACCAATTTTTTAGGATTTTTTTGTTTTCTGGTTTTCTTGAAAACTATTGAACCAATAAATACCAAATTCCTTTCAGATCTGGTTACTTATGAGGAATACCTTTCGTGAAAACTTTAGCCCTATCCCTTTTGTAGTTTTCTCAAAACTGTAAACACAAATTGTTTTCCAAAAATTTGTTTTCTCCAGTTTTATCAGAAATTATCAAATTAATAGACAAAAATGTCAAACTTCAATCAGACTTGAACCTACATAAGAATAATCTATCTGTAACGTATATTTTCGTCTATTTTAAGAAATGACGAACATATTCGTTCACTCATTTTCAAATACCAAAAATGTTGATATTTGTCAACAATTACCTTCCTATAACTCTTCATAAACAACCACAAAACTATTCGTATTTAATTTTACATATACAGATATACCTTCTGTATATTTATGACCTAGTTGTACCTGTCCCTCGAGTACTCGACGAGTCAGCACAACCCTATAATAACAACACCCTACCTCACTTTACCTATCCGACACGTACGTTTTCATACCCTGAACGAGTATATAATCCCTCGATTCAGTTGTATAATTGTTCATTTTAGTTCAGTTCTCCAACAGCTACTTCTAAGTACCTGGAACCTCTCTCGTAGAAGTCTCTGGTGAACAGATAGTCTTGCTTGTTGAATTGTGATTGAATATGTATTAATATTAACGTAGAAATATGTACTGTATGTACAAATTATTATATTATTAAATGTGTTAACTCACTCATGTGTTTTAAATATTATTGAGTCTCAAACGAATGTTAAGGTCCACTATAGTTTGTGGATGACTAATCTGAACCTCTCTTAGAAATATTACTACTTTGCAGTACGTGATATTTCGTGTATGGTGTACTCCCGAAAGTGGTCGTAACTAGGTACAACACCACCTCTTTTGGCTGTTACACTATCATGAAAATTTCAATTTCATCACTTCCGTCATTTTCTCAGAATTCTGGAAAAAACAACTTTTTCAGGAATTTATTGTTTTCTAGTTTTCTCAGGAACTAATATAGGCACTAAACTTCTTTCACACCTACTCCAATATGAGAACTACGTATGGAAAAGGCACTGTGGGGGGATGACTCGTACAAGGTAAATGGGCTTGGACCCCTCAATGACAGTTACCGTTGCAAGGCTTGCAAACATTTGTCTGTATGATGTAAAACAAAATACGTAATTTAAGTTTAATTGTAATTACTTGCACGTTCATGCAAGTAATGTACAAGTACCAAACTGTAACTAATCTCAACAATACGATGATGTCTTGATTCCATACACAAACTGGTCCACTGTTTATTATCACTACAAGAAATGACGCACCGAGCTGTTCACACAAACATACATAATCACTACATATGTGTGTTGGTGTACGTGTAAATAAGCCCATATATAAACCGTCCAAACTGGCTCTAAAATCACCAGTGTTTGCCTAGGTTTTGGCTTACCCATATGTTTACATATGAGGTGGCAGAACATGCCAAATCTGTGAATTGCTTTCTGGTCAGAATATCTTTTCACAACAAGGTATTCCCCAGGCACCATAACTGAATTTAAAATAAAAACACCCGACAGGAATCACACGGGTGTGCCCTAAAACATCGCACTGGACACGATCGACTTCTCCACCCTCCCCCAGTTATGAAATGATCTAGAATCAACTTGCCTTTCTGGTAAATCGATCTTATCTGAAATGAAATATATAAATATCGTATTAAATGAATAAGCTCTCTGCTAATAAATAAGTAAGTATACATATGTACGTGTATCTTTGTACCTACCTATTAAACTGTCTGTTATGATCTAGTTCCATATATGCGAATGTGATGAAATTTTCCATTCACTGTAATACACAACTGATGTCGAGTAGGTAGATGATCAACCGCGCACTTTCCAACAGGAAGGCTATACGTACCTATATGTATATTATTATTTAATTTCGATCGCGAAAGAAGTCCTATACCTAACCAGTATATAGTTTTATCGAATTTGGAAAAAGAAAATAAAAATTTATTCCTGCCAGTTAATCAGCTGACATTTTACCATTTCATTCTCAACCCAATTATTTTTAGCGGAAAAAAGATCATAGAAAGAGATGCAATACAGAATCCAACATACAATTAGGTATTAGAATGGACTGAGAAAAGAGAAATATGTACCTACAGCTAATAAGAAGTGCCATTAGTTTATCAACTTTTTTTAAAAGCCTATATATGGAGCGGAGGTGGTGAATATATCAACGGATACTGTTACCTTTATACTTTACAATTATGATATTTTGGAGAATTTCTCTGCCCCCTCCTACTTCGAAGAATAGATGGTTGAAAACATTATCTAAATACCAAAATTTGCTACCAGAGGCCAAATATTGATCGGTTGATATTTTCAAAATTTATGCTACTCACCCGAAAGTACCTACCTCCTTTGGCATACCCTTACACCAACCATAAATATGTAATGTGGTGTTGGCGGAGTAGATGTAAAAACTCCTGTGGGTGCTACAGTGAGTAAAGTACATACGTGTAAGAGTGGTTGCATACCTAGCTGGTGATTTTGGAAAAGTTGAAATTAAAGAGAACGATGAGAATTTTTTCAGAAAATTTGTTATTTTATCTCCTTCCAACGGTATAATAACTCAAAAACTAATGGAGATAGAGACAAAAAGCATTAAACTTCTTGAATTGAAACTTCCTTGCAGGGCCTGCCGCAGGATTTCCTCCAGATTTTTTTTGGGGGGGTTTTTTCTACCTAAATGTAAATTAAAATTTTTATTTTATTTTATGAGCTTCCTAAAAGTCACATCTTGGGATTTTTTAAAAAGATTTTCTTCTCAGATATGGACCCCTACTCCTCGTAAGACAAATTGTTTTAGAAAGATTGAAAATAAAAATTTAGCAGTTAATTTATAATTAAAAGTTTTCTACATTTTAAAAAATAGTAAACGACTAGGTTTTTTATGAAAATAAATAAAAATAATACGTTAGATTACTTAGTACTAATTTTGCTTTTTTTAAATTTTATTTTAGGTCATGGGGGGTTGAACCCCCAAACCGTCTATGTGGCCGGCCCTGCTTCCTTGGGTCTAATAGTAAACTAAAAAATGGTCATGAAACACATCACTGTGATTGCAAGAGCTTGGCCAGTTCAACTTCAATTGATTCATTAAATGAAAATTATTCACTAAAAAGTTGACGAAGAAAACGTTAAGGAGTGAACCATAAAGGTTGCGTGAATCAATTGTAAAATGTTTTATTTCACCCACTAGTGAAAATAATATTTCATTTGACATGAACAATTTATTATAGTATAATGAACTTGTATAATATAGATTTTTGAAAAATAAACCAAATTTAATCAGTGTAGGATCAACATTTGGTTCGACCAATAATTAGCACAAACCAAAAATAAACAAAATTTATAATTATGGACTATGACTGTGGAATACCTTGTCGTGAGAGATATTCACACTAGAAGGTCTTCAACAGTATTTTGCGTGTTCTGCCACTTCATACGATTAAGTATGGGAGAGCCAAATCCTCGGCGAACACTGGCGATTTTTGAGCCGGTTCTGAGAGTTTATATACCGAATTTGGCACACGCACACGGACACACATACGTACGTATGTATACGTAATTATGTCATACGTTGCGTCGTTTCCTGTCTCCGTCGAGATGATAAGAAACGACGCAGTGCGTTTGGTACCGAGTCGTGACATTACCGAGATCGTTATCAGGTAATTGATCTCGACTCGTACGATGTATCTTATCTGTACGTACGTACAGGTACGAACATACAAACGCATTCGTGTGTATTAGTTTAACGTCATAGAGACGAATATTGCCAGCCTTTGGGCGGCGACTGTCGTCGAGGGGTGTGAGCCCCTAAAACCTCATACGAGTAATGTCCCCACAATGACAACATGAAAAAGATTAATTTCCTTCGGAATTTTCTGGCAAAATCTCGTCATGCCAAATGCTGGTCAATTTTTATTGTCCTGTTGGTTCAACCGTCATAATGGAAATGGGTTCTAGATTACCAACATTACGTAAGTAACCCAAAAGAATGTTTCATTTCATAATAATGATGATTTAAAGTCAGTTTTAAGAAACAGAAGTATAATGTATGATCAAACATCCCACACCAACTGAGCTGTGAACGAAAAATTCAAAAATCCCTGAAATTATGTTTCTTACTACATTTACTTGCTGTCTGAACATATATTTCACATAAATAAGTCATTAGGTGCTTACTCTCTCTCTCACTTTTTCTTTTTCTTTCTCACTCTCACTCAGTATTCAATTTTTGAAACTTGTAATTTTCGGGAATAAACAATTTGAGTAATTTTTAGGACACAAAACTTTACCATACCTCATACCAGCCTTGAAGAATATTTTCACATTTAAACTGATATGTATAGAATGGAGGCTTAAGCCTGATTTACATTTAGCTAGTTTCATAGCTACAGTCAGCTAGTTAAGGCACGATTCTGTTGAAGGTTGAAGTCACTACACCATTTTAGTTATTTAACGTCAACTTTAACTTGACGGATAGTCTTATAAGAATCTTATTAGAATCTCATATGGCAAACTGCCAAGTTTAAGTTGATTTTACATGGTTGAAACCAAGTGGTGAATTTAACTGCTAACAGAATAATACCATAAGTAGCTGGCTAATAACATAAAGAATATCCAAGTGTGAATCAGGCTTTATAGTCTACAAAATAGCTCTGTTTGAGAGGATTACACTAACTTAAACCAACATATACTGGTAGGGCTATTCTATAAATATTCAAGTAAAACTTGGTGCAAAGTCATAACATTCCTACATTTGTGGAATCACTGTCCCGGTGTTGGTTGATGTAAGTGGATGTAGTCCTATTAAACAGAGCTAATACGTTGGTATACTAGGTGGCAGCACATATCAATCAACCTAACCCAAGTTATCATAAAATGAAAAAGTGATTAACATAATAAGTCTCACTGACAAATAAATGGCGCATTACCATATTAGAATGAGGTTATTGTTAAGTTTAAAAATATGTTAAACTCAAGTTTAATACTAGTAGCCCAAAGTTATTCATCACCTAATTATTAATTTATAGGTGCCCACGACAGAAATCTGATTGAGAATATGTGGAAAACAGGGGGAGAAAACAGAAAAAAAATTTTTAACGCAGCAACAGCTCTGTTAGAAAAAGTAGGTTTTCAAAAAGTGTAAAATGGGTTTTTAAAATGTTAGTAATAGATCATGACTAATAATTATTGTATTAAATTTTGTGACTGTTGACCTAAAACTGCCCAGTTTCAAACCATCACCTCTTTCAATTCACCCATCGTGTTTTACCCATGAAATAATTAAGCGTCTTGAAAAAAATTTTTATAGAGGTAACTTAATTATTAAAATTGACTGGCTGTTAATTTTTATAAGCTATATTGTATGCTGGTCCTCTTGATGACAACTTCATTCATTTAAGTACCTATAGTTGTTGAAAGGAAGAAATTGCATTTTACTCATTAAGATTTTTACTTAATATCACTTTGATCTTGATTCATTTCCTCTTGACTCTTCCAGACGATCCAACAGCGGAGGTAGAGCAAATGATGATGGTTTACAGCAATAATTACTCCCAATTGAGTTCTTTTCTTTTGGACAGAAAGGTGCCTCCACATTGGAAATACAGTATGTACCAAGTGCTCTGTTGATGGAGACAATCGTAAGTCATGATATAAATAGTTTTACAATGATTTGTTAGAGAATATTTTACCCATTGGGTGTCAGTTGACCCACTGGAACAAAATGAGCTGAGCCAATTCTATTTATGATGCCTTTAGGATCATCTTCGGTCATAACATTTCTTCGTTTACATTTTGTTCCAAATCGAACCATGTTGGAAAATATACTTTCTGCCATGTAGCATGCGCTTCTTAAATGACTACAAAGTTCCTGATCTGCATTGAAAAAAACAAAAAAAGACGCTTGTTTACAATACCTGTTACTTCATTTTTGTATGTACCTTGAAGATGTATAAACTAGCCGATTTTCAAATCATTTAAAACCGATGTATAAAGTATACATCGGTCTTTACAATATACATTGTTTTGGGGTCATGCGTCATATAATACACTGGTCCCTAGAGAAGCACACAGTCTAGTTATTTCAGTTTCTTTCATTTTTAAAATTTGTTTTTCTTACAAAAATACCTCGCTTTAGGGATTTGAATCACTGACATCTGATATGTTAAGCCAGAACCATACCCACTACACAATATGGTCTGGTTGAATGGTTGGTGATAGTTAATTGCACTAATATGTTGGCCAATTGTGAGGATATTTAGGTACTTTTGTTTTTCAGAAGAAGGAGTGTTGCAAAAAATAGTGTGTATGTAGTAAGTGATTGATACTCGTGTAATTTTCATCACTTGCCTCTGGCTCATGTTGCAAATATCACACTCGTATCAAAATTACCTATTTTATTATACACTTATATCACAAATAACTATGTAGGTTTTGTCAGTTTGGGGAATTGAACCTAGGACCTACATAGTTGACAGCTTAAAGTGGTGAATTAACCATCCAACTATAACTGACGAATGTATTTTATATAAGATAAGGTATGGCAGTTCCCACATATTCACCCTCTAGAGAGACTCAACATGAGTTGAATAACATTAGATACTGTGGGAGTTTGGGTGGACTTAGAAATGCCTTTTATACCTATATGCAGAGTCTTACACTACCTATATGGGTTATATTTCTACTACATAAGGCGCCATTTATCGGTGGCCAAAGTTAAGAAGGAGTGTTGAGTGTTCCACCATGCACCACTAGAATGTGTGAGTGTGCAGCACATGTAAAGGGTCACCAGATGTAGGTTTTGTCAGTTTGGGTAATCGAATTTGGGACCTACATATTTGCCAGCAAAAAGCAGTGAACTTAACTGTACGGCCATCTCACTGCCAGCTATAACTGACAAATGTATTTTATATAGGACAAGGTATGGCAATTCCCACAGACTATTTTAGGTTGGATTTCTTTTCAGGTAGATGCATAGAATGTCAGTATATTGTGCTCCTATCTTTCATTACATAGGTATACCTGTTGCATTCGCACAAAATGGCTGAACTCTACCCCCATTGAAGTAGAAATCGACGTGACCACTCTTTTTTGAATCGCCATAGTTAGAACTGGTGTGTAAAACTTGAACGTTATCGGCGTCTCCAGTGTCTAATTTTGATTTAGCCGCATTTGGAATTAGAGGTTTAGCAGGATCTAGACCTGGAAACAATCAAATAAGTTTTTTGGTCGTATATGTAGGTAGATATTCATTTTCGTGAAAGTAGAGCCGGAGGCGAAAATTGATAATTATCAGTTTCATCTCACCTATTATTTTGTGAATACGAAAATTAAGGTAATTAGCGGCTACTCCACAAACGTGGGCGCCCAAACTGTGTCCGACGCAACTTGTCTTCTGCGTGTCAACTCCGGAATTGCGCAAAAATGTGAATAGCTCACCCAAGCATTTTGCCGCCACTCGAAGGTTATGCACTGCTGACAAATAACAAGGCAATTTGGCCATCGAACCCCAATCTGCTACGATAACATTGTAGCTGCCATTTTTCAAGTATGCTGTAATTGAGAAACGGGTGAGTCAAACGTGTTGTTTCAATTTTTAGTAAATTCATTCTTTCCTTTCATCTTCAATTCACATTTTATACCGTACAGGTCGCAATTTTAGGCCGAAAGTCACGATATTTCGTACCTGCAGATATCCTAATTGAGACTAGGTAGAGACCTTCAGAGTTTGGTGCTAATCATCGCTTCATGGTTTACGTTGCTTTTTAAGATGAGTAATTTCTGAGCAATAATCACAACATTTGAAACAAACATAGAGTTGGAACTGTTCTAACACACTTTCCAATTTGGTTGCGATCTGCTCTATGGTTCACGCCTTAGGCCGGCGGTTGGAGGGGCTAATTTTTTTATATTAACTCAATGAAGGTTGCAGTTATCTTCTCACAGTCCTATCGATTTTGGTTTCAATCAGTCAATTTGTTCCTAAGCTATTAAGTAGTTATTTAGATTTATTTTCTCTCTTCGATTCAATTTTTTAGGCCGGATAGGGGAAAACTTTTGATTCACACTAAAAAGAGGCATAATGCAGGCGAAAAGTTAATTTTTCCCACCCCCAGCCCACCGTCCCTGCCTGTATTGTTTTAGGCTAAAAAAAGAACATACTTGAAAGGTTGAACAATTTACATACCCACCCACAATAGTTTTAAATGTTAAAATTTTTACATTGTTTTAAAAAATTTCAAAATTCAATGCTACAGTGTCAACATGTAACAGGCATTTTTTATAACTTGATAGATTCAACACTATGATTGGATTTTCAAATTTTTCACTATCCAGCGATACATTACTCAACAAAATGTGAAAAATAGAAATTCATCCCTCTTTTGATCCTCCTCCCTGTTGGTGTCCAAGAGTAAATAAAATGAAAAAATTAACATCGAATTCGAATTAAGCGCCTTAAAATACATTCCCTTTGATATTACAATACCTATAAAATATGAAAAGTCAAAATTCGCTCCTATTTTGAGCATTTTGATGGCTGACCTATTTGTCAAATGAAACAATGAAAATCAAATTCGAATTCTACACCTTGGAATACATAAGTACTGAATACATAAGTACGTGGTAATACTATATTACACAATAGAATGTGAATATCATAATTTTAGTAGTATAACAGGATGTAACATAACTCCCAAAAATTGCGAGGTTTTCGAATATGTATCCCAGAGACATATACAGCTAAAGAGATGTCAAATTCCATATACACGCTGTAGTACAAATATATGTCAAAGATGAAAATAGAGCTATCAGAGTTTTACATTCTGTGCCTCTGAAGCTGCGCACATTTTGTGAAATTTATCATTGAAATTTTTGGGATCAAAAACCTTTTATCTTTGACATGTTTTTGATCAGCTCATTGGGGATCTCTTCAACTGTAAGGTAAACTACCATTTTTGGATCAGTACCAATTAATTGTGAGTCAAAATTTTAAACTATTTGGGCAGTAGTTTTAAAAAGTTATAATATGTGTGCGTTAGTATGAACATTGAAGCAGAGAATATTCCAAAAATTTTAATCAAGGTAAGATGATCAATTATTTTACTTTTGTATTAGAATCGTTGAGTAATAGTTCCTAGAATATATTTTTTGTGTTTTCAAATTTCTACCTCTCTTGGATCTCTTATTGTGGTATGATTTCAAGTGCTTAAAAAAACCTCGAATTTTATAATTATAACAGTAATTTCCGTCATTTTTTATCATAAACTTACTTCATAGTATTTTCGGACATATTCCATCTTATTTTAGCTTTGTAGGTTGAAAACAAAATTGACCAAAAATTGGTGAAACTTTTCATTTGGTGCTGAATTTTATTTATATTTCAGATGGTGATTCAATAAGAATAATACCAATTGTGGGTCGACTCATAATTGGTAAAAAAAAAGTGAATTTTAAAAACGTAATTACTCGTACACGAATGATATTACAAATGTGCAAATAAGCCAGATGGTATAAATTCAAGTGTAGTATGAAGATGTATACAATAATTTTGCAGCAGGTCGAAACACTCAACTTTGAATGCCCATAGCTCAAATGAGGGTGGGGATACAATTACTTTTAATACTTCATTAGTTAGACAAATATGCCTATTTTATAATAACACTTTAACATATCGGTTTTACCAATTGTAGTAGGAGATATCACCTCCACAAGAAACTAACCCATAAGTGGTACTTTACCTTATGTCTCTGATGTACCCCTACCTAGAAATCGATCGCATAGTTGTTGTCACATCAAAATCATAATGCCCTCAAGAAGTCAATTTTTCCTACTTATTTGTTTTTAATTTTATATTTTGTTGTCCAGCTTGGTGCCTTTTGTTTTTCTCATAATCAGCACATTATTTTGCAGTTGTATAGTAAATTCTGACTTCATGTTTCCATGGTTACCTTTCGGTTTCTTTTTCATTTTTAAAATTACCATTGTGGTATTTCTGTTGCCCTTTCAACCTGATGTAACTCACCATCTTTTAGAATTCCAGTTGGTAAATAGTCGGCGGTGCCTCCATAACCGTGAACCAAAACCACAGTTTCATGTGAAGGATTCCAATGACTGGAATGTAGCCATGCTGGTGATGTCATGTCTACATGCACAGCCCTGACGTCATCACTTTCGCACAAATGTCCTGGCTGAGTTGCTACTTCGTCACACTGTACTTCAGCACTGGAGCTTATCCTGTTGATAAAAATATAAAGTATATTTAGAAGGAAAAAAGTAACAATTTTTCAAATTATTCTACTGTTTTGAAGGAAGCCAAACTTGCCATTGAATGCTGCTGAGTTGATTCAAATGTGAGGATGGCCAGGAATACATATCATCTTAATTGCAACTAAGTAAGATTTAGCCTGAGATATACCTACAGCTAAAGAGATACCCAACAAGCTGATCAAAAACACATCAAAGATGAAAAGTTTCTGATCAGGATATTTTATCATGTAGCTCTAATAATGTAAAAATAGAAAATTCAACGATAAATTTCATGAAATGTAGGCAGCAGCTTTAAATGCGCCAAATCTAAAACTCTGATAGCTCTGTTTTCATCTTTGACATATTTTTGTACCACAGCGAGTATAAGGAATTGGACATCTCTCTAGCTGTATGTATCTGGATTTAGCCAGTTTAGGTTTGATAATGACACAGACAATCACATCATAATTGAACCACTAGTACTTCGATCCTCAGTTCAACAACAGTAGAGTGCTGATAATGGGAGTAGGCCGGAAATGGCTCCTATCGACAACTGAACATGATAACTAATTTATCATCATGCTGGAAAAATGACGCAATTACACCTTGACTTATCAGTTTTATTTGTTTATTCAATATTACCTACTTGTCAGCAAAAATTATGATATTAAATTATGTTATCAATATTAATTTATGTATAACTACACTAATGATGAATGAAAGTGACTGAAAATTGTGACACAAACATGGAGAATGCTCAAAGCAACACATACACCTCCAATTAACAACATTTTTACTTGGGTATACTATTTAGTAATTACAGTGCAACCTCCTTTAACGGACACTTTTCAATAACGAACCCCTCCCTTCATGGAAAAAATGTGGTTGGTCCCGATAAAAACATAATTATGTTAGGTAAGGCATTAGATACTTCCCAATAGTAGACCCTACTCTAGTTGACCACAGACAGAGTAAAATGGTGTGAGCCAGATTTCACCTCTGAATAGCAGACAGGTAGGCTTGTATTGAAGGATTAATTCCCTTGAAAATGTTGATTTAGGAAAAAAAAACTATTGTTAAATCTGAAAAGCAACTTCTAACGACCAAAATTTTTTGTAAAAAGTAACTACTAAACCTATATTTGACTATTGTACTATTTAATAAAATTACATACTGTGGGGATTAGACTACTTGTAAGAGGTTACAGGCTTGGCCTCTCAATGACAGTCTTCATCACAAGATGACTAATTTTGTACACTGCATGCTAAACACATTGTATGTTTGTTTGTAGGTATTTGCAAAATTTATGCAAATATGACACAACATCTGGATTGTGACAAATCGATTGTTCACCTTGCAGATGATGTCACAATCTGGCTTATCAGTGTAAGTTTCATATTTTGCCCATTGCCTTGACAATCGTGAAATAGGTGGCAATTAATCATCAAACACACGAACGTATCCCTTACTTATGTGTCAATGTGTGCGTGTAAGAAGCCAGTATATAAGGCCACAAAATTGACTACAAAATCTTTAGTGTTAGCTGAGGTCTTGGCTCCCCCATACCTTGCGTATGATTTGTGATGAACCTGCTAAACTGCAGAACATCTTCTATTGTTGGAATATCTTCCACGGATTAACGTATTCCACATGTACATCCAATTTTTTTTTTCATTTTATATTTTTTCTCCAAATAACAAACACCTACCAATAACGGACAAAATGTTCGGTCCAACTTGTGTTTGTTATTGGGAGGTTTTACTGTGCAACACTTTGAAATACGTGTGATGCCAACATAATGCAACACAAGTCTTTACAAACACGACGTGGACATTAGTTTATAATTTTTTTTTATTAGCAATGAAGAATCATTGTTTTCACCAGTGCAGCTTATGGAAATAGCCGCGTAAATTTCTTCAAGTATCTCAGCTGAATCGAAAAGTATACGCAAACAGCCATCAAAATAATTAAAAATCCTTTTTTTTTCTTTTCATATATAGCCCACATTGCATAAGAGAATATTGTCAACTGATTCGTTTTATTTTTATTTTTTTTGTGCACGAGTTGCTTATTTTCAGACAAGTTTTTTTTTTTTTTTTTTTTTTTTTACGATTTTGTGCGACTTTTTTGCCTACTACGCTCTTAAAGTACGAAAATATTAGGCATACTTGTTTGATTTTTATCACTCGTAGTTAGTTTTGCATAGGAGACAATTTTGTATGTACTTAGAAAGTTTAAACTACTTATTATAAGTATGAGACGAGACCAAAACTTGAAAATTCGAATAGGTTTGCCGTCATAAATATTTTAGCTTCAACTAGCTAATTTCTTGTACAGCGAAGATTTAATGGAAGAAATAGTTCATCGCATCATGACTCAAGATGAAAAAAATTTCATTCATCGGGTATAGGGATGGAGCTTTTAAGGAAACCCAGAAATAATTTTAACCCAGTTTGCTTACAAACGGGATATTAAAACTGACCTCGCCAAAGGGTAAGGGGTGGTAATGATGAAAATTATCCATTTCATGGGAGAAGAAAACTATTGGTATCTTTTCCCATTTTGACCTCATTTTTTTATGCATAGTACATAATTATGTATGACATATACGAGTGTGTATGTATGCATGTATAATGTGTACGTGTATATGTATTGCTCAAATTTATCGTTCACTAAATTTTCACAAAATGTAGTTCTGATGTAGAATCAGATATGATAGGATTTTATAGTGCCTCCTAATCCGGCAGTTTCTGATAAAAATGTAAAACAAAAAGAATTGTTGGAGAAAAGAAATTCGCGTGTGTTGCTTGAAGTATCTTTTTCATATTTACGGCGCAAGGGATTATTTTATTTTAATTATTTTACTTACAACTACAACAACGAAATTCGATAGATCGATATGTTTGTTAGATATCGATAAATATTGATATGTAGTTATTTGAAATTTTTTCACGCATTCAGAATTCAGGATTATTTGTTGAATTGTAGATGTAAATTGATAAACTGCGGGTTTTCTAGTGAAGTACTGGTTGCGTTAGAGTTTTTTTTTACTACCCAGTTTTTTTGCGAATGTGGAATTAAAATTGATCTCAGAAAAGTTTCAGGGGTGGGGATGATGAAAATTATCCATTTCATGGGAGAAGAAAACTATTGGTATCTTTTCCCATTTTGACCTCATTTTTTTATGCATAGTACATAATTATGTATGACATATACGAGTGTGTATGTATGCATGTATAATGTGTACGTGTATATGTATTGCTCAAATTTATCGTTCACTAAATTTTCACAAAATGTAGTTCTGATGTAGAATCAGATATGATAGGATTTTATAGTGCCTCCTAATCCGGCAGTTTCTGATAAAAATGTAAAACAAAAAGAATTGTTGGAGAAAAGAAATTCGCGTGTGTTGCTTGAAGTATCTTTTTCATATTTACGGCGCAAGGGATTATTTTATTTTAATTATTTTACTTACAACTACAACAACGAAATTCGATAGATCGATATGTTTGTTAGATATCGATAAATATTGATATGTAGTTATTTGAAATTTTTTCACGCATTCAGAATTCAGGATTATTTGTTGAATTGTAGATGTAAATTGATAAACTGCGGGTTTTCTAGTGAAGTACTGGTTGCGTTAGAGTTTTTTTTTACTACCCAGTTTTTTTGCGAATGTGGAATTAAAATTGATCTCAGAAAAGTTTCAGGGGTGGGGATGATGAAAATTATCCGTTTCATGGAAAAAAAAAAAAAAAAAAAAGATTGGTACCATTTTCCCATTTTTTACATAATTTTTTTTATGTACCTATAAATACATACATACTTACGTATGAGTCAACAAAATTTTGTGTCAACTGTTTTCAGAAAACTACCAAATGGATAGAGTTGAAATTTTCACGAAAGATTGTTCTCAGATAGAAGGAGGCTTGAAAGAAATTAGGTGATTATCGGTTAATTAGTTTTTATGAAAACAGGAAAATTCGTTTTTTCATGATTCTGTAAAAATTATAGAAAATATCGGACTGAAATTTTCATGATAGATTATTAGTATATTAGTGCAAGTCTGATAGAAGTTTGGTGTCTGTTAGTTGAGTAGTTTCAGAGAAAACTAGATAAGAAAAATTACCGAAAAAAATTTTGTATTCACGGTTTTGAGAAAACTGCAAAAGAGATAATTCTAAAATTTTCACGAAAGATACGTTTCATACGGCACCATGGCGGCGATCATGAACTGAACTGATAATTGATATCGATTGATATACCACATTTAGCACAAATAGGCTATCAACTCTTATCAATTATCAGTTAAGTTCATGATCACAGCCCAGATGTGTCAGGAGTTTGGTGCCTATATTGGTTCAGCAGTCTCCAAAAAAATTTCTTGAAAATCGGTTTTTAGCAACAAAACATCGATAGATCGATATTTCTGTTAAAGATATCGATAACTGTAAATAGTTTTTTGTAATTTTTTTTACCTGAAACTAACAATTATTGAGACCACCAATCCTCCTCCCCTCTCACTCCTGCGAACACTCGTATTTCACAATTTATACTTTTGTAGCTACACTGTTACACTATTTCACCACTCACTTGTACCTACATGTTCTGTTACCTCTTATACTCTATACTATGTACATAATTTATAGCTCTGCTGTAATTACACACACTTCTGAGATGTTACTACATCTTTATTTCTTTTATACAATTACTCTGCTGCATCGATATACAATCTCTATAACAATAAAATGCTGATCTATATCTATATATTATAGATGATGAGGACCGGTGAACACACAAATTAGTAACATGAAATAAAGTATTGTTCGAAGTAACATCCCAGAAGCGTGAGTATTTTACATCAGTTACATAATATGAGGTTGAGTACAGATTGAGTGAGATAAACGATTATGTATGGAGATGGACGAGTGAGCGGCGAAGATGGTATTACAGTGTAGTCACGAACAAAGATGTAAAATATATATTAAGATAGTCGTGTGTTCGCAGGAGTAAGAGGGATGAAGGATTGGTGTTCTCAACATATATTTGTTAGATATCGATAATCATCGATATAAATATCGATTAGGTAAGTACTATCGATAGTTTTTTACAATTTTTTTTAAGATTTTGGAATTTAGGTTTTTTTTTTTTTTTTTTTTTTTTTCATTTATTTATGGATGAAAATCATTGATACTGAGTTTTCTGGTGAAGTACTGCTGCGCCAGAATTACTTTTTTTTATTAATATTAATATTTTTATATTCGGTTACAAAACGAACAATTTATAACGAATTTAATCATAATCAAATACGTAGATTGTAATTTTCAAAATTATCCGGTCTCTTATCTGTGTGTATAGGTATACTGACTTATAAAGTCGTAAAGGAGTCCTTAAATTTGGTGACTCGTACAGTCAGATGTGTGACCCACTGGCGAACGCGATGGATAGGTACTCACTTCGTATACATGGTGAATCGAACGGTGCTCGGTGTGCACGTTTCAGATTCCATCTTCCAAACGCAATCATCTCGTGTGTTGTTGGTGGCCTGTCCCAAATGAAGAGCTTCTTGAATCGCGTTGTTGCCGATCCTTTTCAGAGCTTGAAAAATCACGTTAGGTTTACAAATTGAAAGCAAAAAAACCGAAACTGTTTCGCTACCGTCGCGTGAAAATTAGGTACCCACCTGTTGAAGACCAAATCATTAACGTTACCATCGTTAGGTGGCGAAGCATTTTTACTCGATACAAAACTGGATCGTGCATTGAAACGCGCAAGTTCACTTGGACAATGACCGTCGGCTATCGTGTAGTAATTATTGACTGTCACCCAGTCTTATTTCGAGTGCGAACATTTTTTAATGTCTCTATAATATATAAGATGGCTGGTTTCGTTGTTTATACCTGTTTGAATATTGATCAGTGGTTCGCAAAGAGAAAAAAGATGAGTGCGGAAAGTTGTAGAAAGTATACGACCCACCTGCAATAACTATGCACCGTTGGTCGTGTGCGATTAATTACGAAATAAGGGTGGGCCGGATCAGGCTCGATTTTTTGGGTTGAGAAACCGGTCTCTCGTGTGACTTCGTTTGTCGAAAAAACTAACGATGGCTCATTTATTTTCGTGGTGAGAATGTATGTTTATTTGTTTTTTCTTTTCTCGTCTTTAGTAACGTATTTTTTAGTTTGATATTATTCTGTGAGTTGTATGATTCATGCTATAGGTAGACCTACCTACCTACCTACCTATATATATATATATATATATATGTATATCTGTAATGTATGTTATTTGTTTGTAGAAAGTGTGAAAATCTGCGTACATGCGTTTATCCGCGAGAATTTGGTTCGCGTATCCAAGTCGTCGAACAACGTGTGACCTTTTGTTCACAACGCACGATGGAATGGATGCGCCGAACGGTCTTGTGTACGATTATGGCGGCAATGGTTTTCAAACCACTAGATTTATGGGTCGCGCGTTCAAACATTAGTAAGCCGTTGGTCAGTGTGGTTTGCAATAATAATTAGTTTTTTCTTTCTTTTTTTTTTCTTTTTTTTTTGCCTCCTCGTTGTCTAGAATCGTTATAACGAATTATATGGGTGAATCGAACTTCCTAATAATAACGGGCATCGTATGTTGTTGACTGATGTACGAGTAATTTTTGACGAACATGATCGAGTAATATTTTACGTAGGTGGCCTATTGTTAAATGGTGGATGAGGTTGGCAGTAGCTGCAGCGTTGTACAATTCGTGCTTTCTACCTGCTTATAATGTCAATGTCGTGGCGAACATTGTTTCGTATCATACGCCTGAATCCGTTCTCATCTGAAATGTTTAACCCTTAAATTGGTAAAACTTTGTGGAGGGTAAGAAAAATCTGTTACCTATTTTTCTGTGTCATTTAGACCCATAGTATATTAGCTAAAAAAAAAAAAAAAAAAAAAAAAAAAAATATGGGAAGGTATATGGATTTATTAACTGAAGTTAATATTGCTAAATCGAGGTTATTTTACAATATCAGTTGTAGTTCCAACGTAGCAGTACTAATTGCTTCCCAAATTATTGAATGAAACATCGTTCGATGTGTTTTTTATGACGTGCTGAGGTTGAATTTGACTTTCTTTTTTCCATTGGATCAATTTTTTAACCCACAGGCGCTTCAAAAGTGGAAAAAACTTTGACTTTTCGCATTTTATTGTGTAATACCTATGTCTGTGTGGTTATATTTTTTAATGCGCTGAGTTTGAATATGACCTTCATTTTCTCAATGTTTCACTCAATAAAATAGGAAAAGTCAAAATTTAGTTCTTTCCACGAACTGGCACAATTAAAAAATGAACATCAAATTCAAACTCAGAAAAAAAAAAAATTTGTGCCCCTTTTTGAAGGACCGAGTGGTCAATGAATGGATCGAATGAGAAAATTAATTTCAAATTCGAACTTGGTGCATTAGAAAACGTACCCAACGATATATTATGCATTAAAATACGAAAAGTCAAAATTTAACCCCTTTGTGTAGTCACTGGGTGTCAAAGAATCAGTCCAATGAAAAAATGAAAGACAAATTTAAACTTGGCACATCAAGAAACATACTCGAGGATTTATGTAACACAATAAAATTTGAAATGTCAAAATTCGATCCCTTTTTGAAGTCACTGGGTCAATGAATTGGTCCAATGAAAAACTGAATGTCAAATTTGAGCTTGGGACATCAAAAAACATACACAACCGATAGATTACGCAAATAAAATGAGAATATAATGAAAATTTTGCTCCACTTTTGAGACCTTTGGTGGAATATAAATAGGTCAAATGAAAAAATGAATCTCAAATTCAAACTCAGCGCATCAAAAACATACCTAATGATATATTACAAAATGAATATGAAAAGTCCAAGTTAGGACCTTCTTTGGAAAACCTTGGGAGATGAAGAATGGGTTGAATGAAAAAATGAATCTCAAATTTGAACTGAGAATGTCAACAAAAATATACTCAGTGATGTATATATTACAAAATAAAATATAAAATGTTAAAATTTATCCCCTTTTGAGGCCTTGAGGGTCAAATATTTGGTCCAATATGATGGGGGTGTAAACATGGATTACCTAGTTTTTCCATTTGTAGGTAACTAGTAGCCTATTTCAAAAACCTCTTAAATTTGGCGTATTTGATTTTAAGTATATAGGAAAGATACCAATGAAATTTTTTTATGGGGTTTCTGACATTTTTATCCCTTTTTATTGCAAACTTTGGTTTTTTTTTTCACTTTTTGTTGTAAACTTGTTGCATATGACGTCATCTTTTGCTACGCACCTCAGTTTAAACATTTCCAATGTTAAAAATATCGATTATTACGATCCATATTATTTTACAATTTTTCGAAGTAATTGCGGAATTCAGTTCCGTTTTTTTTTTTGATTATGAATGAAAATTATCAAAATGGGTTTTCTAGCGCAGTACGGCTGCGCAAGAATTTTCATATAATTGATTTATAATTCGTAGGTCTACCAAATTACAATTTCTCGTATATGAGCTTATTGTGCTTCTGATTTGGAAATAACTGCACCAATGTCTGCAGCCCCTTGTCAATTTACTGAAGAAGAAAAAAAAAAAAGCTAAAAAAATTCATGTTATTATTTTTTTTCCTTTCGACGTGTTCTCACTCGTATGGGAAAATGCTGAATCGTGGTCTGATTTGAGGTACGGATGCCTAGATCGCGGCACATTTACTATCGCCGTCGAAACAGAAAGCTTAAATATTCTAATTTTTCAATTATATCGTCTGCACAGACGCATTTATGAAGGGGCACCTACCCCTGCGCTGACCCTTTTCGAAGCGCGCCTTATTCAGTTTTTCGACTCGAGACGGCAGTTACCACGTGAACGTTCTCTTCGTGGGTTTTCTCTGTGCGTGCATTTTGGTCGACTCTGCTGCGAGGAAAACTGAAGAAAAATCCGACTTACGTATTTTCGCAGATGCCGAATCTCCTATATTCTCATTCTTTTTTGTGAAAATTTTACCAAAGTGTGTTTGTGCATACCTATAGGTATATTATTCGCTTTTCATATTTCTGTTTTTTGTTTTTTGTTTTTTTCATTTTTAATTTTTGTTTCAATATACTGCGGACTCTGTTGAATCAGCAGTTTCATAAAAACAAGGTAAAATGTTTTGTCAAACTTGATAAGTAAATTGTTGGGCATTTTATCGCCTAACTTGACGAGCGTTCCATTTTTTCGACAGATTTTGCACGACGTTTGGTTGATGAAATAGAAATAAAAATCGACTGTAACGAAAATATCGGAAGTCATACCTATTGATTTTGTGCGAAAATAGACTGCTAAATTTGATAAAAAATGTGATGGAGATATTCGTTGCTTATTATGTACTTTCAATTTCATAAACTTTGTAAGAGTTGAAAATTGCCATAAACTTTTAGATTCAGCCCTACCTATAGTTTTTGAAATTCGAGCTAATAAAATGTACTTATTCGATTCTTCGTGGAATTTTTGGAATATTCATTAGCCTACTTAGTTCTTTCCCTGAAATATCTACAAATTGGTTTCCGGTTACAGAATTCTGCTTTGAAATTGGATAACTTCATCTGAACATTTTTGGAAAATAATCCAGCTTGGGTCTATGATGGGTATGTTCAGTCTCGGAGTAAATTTACTAAAGATTCGTAGGACACTTTCTCTCGTACTTATACCAAAATCAGATGAGGATTGATTAATCAAAGTCAAATGAATGTGAAAATAGCATTTTACTCAACTAATTCGATAATTTTTTTCAACAAATCTACCGAATAGAGGTCATTATTTGTTTGACTAAAACATGTCAATGCCTTAAATTAACAGAATTTTAACAAATAATTAAATAATAAGGGAGAGGTGAAATATTTTGCTTGTGAAGATCACTGTGTAAAATAGCCTCTTTTTATACTGAAATTGCACCACTTGTGTACATGATAACGGTGTGTAAGGAAATGAAAAAAAAAATTCCCTTAAGAAAAAGAGCAATTTCTAAACTAGTGGAGAAACGAAATTTTTTCGGTGAAGAAACAAACAAAAAACAGTTAAGTAGAAACTCATTTCTACACTGGTGAAAAAATGAAATTTTTTTCAGTGAAGAAATAAACAAAAAACAGTTAAGAAAAAATGCTTTTCTGCACTGTTGAAGAAATGAAATTTTTTCTCAACTGTTAATCAATTTTGAAATCTTTAACTTTGCTAACCAAAATTGATTCAATATAATAACTTTCGTTTGGTGTATGTGTTGAGAAAAAAATTATTTTCTTTTGTTTTTCTGGGTTCGGCCACCTTGGTTGGACTTTGAGCAATTGTTCGTGAATTTTGCCCAAGATTTTTGTGAGAAAATATTTAAAATCCGAATCAGTTGAATAATTTTTTTTTCGAATTTAAAATTTTCCTGTTTTATCTATTATGATTTTTTTTTTTTATAATGAGGGGATGGTTCTAGTTTCTTAATTAGTTACGGCCATTTTACCTCTGGCAATCATGTAGTATTTCGAAGGGGATGGCTTCATTTAAAAGTAATTCATCCCTGTGAATGTCAATACTCTTCACACTAAATCAAATTTTAACCAAAAACTCTGATGTAGAAAAAAAAGTAAAATTTTGGAGTGTCTGAATAAGCCGTGTACCTGGAACTTGGGTGAGTACCCCCACAATGAAACCTATTAATCATTATCTTCAAAGTCAGTTTCAATCTTTATTTATACTAACTCATTCTTGTACCTATACTCTCACCCCATGTGAATGCACACTCATCTTATTTCACAATTCTACCCATTTTGGTAAAAATGTAGGAATGTTATACAACTTTGCGCCAAGTTTTACTTGAATATTTGTGGAATATCCCTACCGGTGTGGGTTGTGTAAGTTAGTGTAATCCTATCAAACAGAGCTAATATTGAAAACATGCACAAAAAAACAACTAAAACGTTTGATAAAAAATCAAAAACTATCCATATAAATGAAAAAAAAAGAGATATATTAAAATATGTGTAAAAAGAGATTTACAAAATAATGTAAAAACAAAAAATGTTTAAAAATTGAAAGATGAAAGGTATGTAAAATGAGATGAAAAAATGATGTGAAAAGAGAAATGAAAAGATGTGTAAAATGAAATGAATGATTTTTGATAATGTTAGAACAAACATACTGATTATGGGGTATGTACCAAATGTGGGGTATCATTGTTTCTCTTGAACTGTTAATGCAGTTTGCTGTAAAGCAATTTAGGGTAGTTTGTAAGACTCTTCTATTATATCAATTCAAAAAAATGTGAAAAGAACACACCTAAAATGAGTCTTCTTCTCTTTTTGATTTTTATCACTGTCCATTTAAATTTTTTGCAATTTTTCACAAGGTAAATCCACAAATTATGAGGTATGTACTAAATATGGGGTATCATTGTTCCTCTTAAACTATCAATACAGTCTGCTGGAAAAAACTGAGGATCGTTAATAAGACTCTATTGCATCAATCCAGAAAAACAGTGAAAGAACACGTCCAAAATGAGTTGACCTCTCATTTTGATTTTTGTTACTGTGTTCAGAAATTTTTTTTAAACTTTCGGACCAAATACTAATTGATATTTTGAAATATGATCAATATATCAACAGAAAATTTGAACATTTGACCTCTATTTGCAAGTATTTTCAATCCTGTAAGTTGATTCATTCAATTTTAGAAATTTTTTATTATTTGTGTTTAAAACAACAAATAATGGAATCAGAATGTTGTATGTGTTATTTATGAACCTTTGTAAGAAGGGATAATTAATTTTTATAACCCTAATTTTGATATTTTGCATAAATTTTCTGGTACCCAATATTAGAGAAGGATGGGAAGGTAGACAGGTGTACCAAGTAACAATTTTTTCCTTTTTGTGTCTGGTGTGAGCTAGAACTGAGTTAGAAATTTGGGACTAAAAAATTTGAAAAGAATGAACCTTCGTCTATAAAGAAAACCAAAATAAATCATTCACATGCGAGTGTTATTTTCTAATTTCATCTTAAAGGGGGTAACTTTTTTTGTTCCATGGTACACTACCGCAGTGTACCATACAATTGAGGGTGGTGTACTATGGTACATGTTAAATCTCATTAAAAAAAAAAAAAAAAAAAACTAAACCAAAAAGTTACATTTTATTTTATCTAATATAATATGAAGTTCACTGTATCTAATAGTAATTGTATTTAGATAACATATGATACCTACTATTTGAATTGTAATAATATGTAATTATTATTAAGAAAATTGATTATTTTTTAATTGTGAAACTTTCCTCATGAATTTGCCAATTTAGGACATCTTTCACAGTATCCTAAATTTTCTTGAGATTCAGTGTTTCACGTTTTTGGGTAGTTTTAATTATGAAAATTATTTGCCAAAAATTGAAAGATATTCTTAGTATGTTCCATGGTACATCAGTAAATTTACACCATGGTTCGCTAGGTTCACCTTCATACTAGAAATTAATCTTATTTTTATTCTAAAGGATTGGTAACTGAATAATTAATTACTGACTATCAAACTTATTTGAAACACATCCAAAAATTTGAATACTCAACTTCTCTCCTATTAATCACACGTTTTGTGAGCTATCAAAATTTTATTTTTGGTATAATTTTGATAAATATTGCAATAACTTTTGAATAAAAACCTGGATAACGATAGTAAACAAATAATGTATTCACCAGGTATATGATGCATAATATTATGGGATCAGTTTGTCGAAAAATTTAAGGGAAATCAGTTCTGTCCATGGTACATTTGTTCCATGGCACCCCAGTCTACCCTACCCCATATTAGGTATATGGAGTATAGTATTTAGGATATAATATATACCTGTGGAATACCTTGTCGTGAGAGATATTCACACTAGAAGGTCTTCAACAGTATTTGCGTGTTCTGCCACTTCATACGATTAAGTATGGGAGAGCCAAATCCTCGGCGAACACTGGCGATTTTTGAGCCGGTTCTGAGAGTTTATATACAGGATTTGGTACACGCACACAGACACACATGCATACGTATATGTACGTAATTATGTCATGCGTTATGTCGTTTCTTGTCTCCGTTGAGGTGATAAGAAACGACGCAGTGCGTTTGGTACCGGGTCGTGACATTACCGAGATCGTTATCAGGTAATTGATCTCGGCCCGTACAATGTATCTTACCTGTACATATGTACAGGTACGAACATACAAACGCACCAGTGTAAATTCGTTTAACGTCATAAAGACGATTATTGCCAGCCTTTGGGCGGCGACTGTCGTCGAGGGATGCGAGCCCCTATTACCTCATACGAGTAATGTCCCCACAATACCCCATATCAAAAAAGAGAGGTACCCCATTTTTGGAACACCTTTTGTGGAGTCATTATTTCGACTCAGGGACAAAAAACCAGGTAAAATCAGAAATTGGTTCCATAGACTTTTTAATGATATGAAAAATAACATCAAGAACTATTGATCCCGATTCCTCCATAAATTTTAATTTATAGTGATTTTTCAAATTCATATGTACAGTCAATTAAAGTTACGAAACCCTCATATTCAGGTAGGTACATTTACTCAATTGAAAACATGTTTTTCTAGTGCAGTTTGCTGCGCCAGTGGTTTTTTTTTTTCATCATTTTCTGATGGCATCGTCAAACAACGTGTGTGCATTATAAATTGATTTGAAATTATTCACGTAGGTACGTTATTATTCTATTTATGAGTCGCATTTAGAAGCTCGTCTGCGACGTAGCCTCTACATTCTTTCATCGTTCGGTTAAAACAGTATAAAGTTGTTAATTATAATTTCAAAAAGTATCTCAGACTTTTTTTCTTTTTTTTTTGGCAATTTCTGGTACGTGTGTATATTACGTCTAAACACCGTACAAATAAACAGTTTATAGTTAAACATTTTTGAAAACGCAGCCCTACCGAAAGGAAGAAGAATTTGAAAAGAAACATACTGACTTTGTCTGCGAAAACGAGAGTACGAATGTAGACAAGGTTCCCCTTTATTTTTGGTTGTTGAAGAACTTCGGTGGTCGTGATTAATAAACATAAAAAAAAGTGCGCAGCAAGTTTCCCAACAAAAAGTAGATTTTATTTGTTTTTTAAATCACCTCTATCACTAACATGATCTTCTAATAAAGTAATTTTTTGCAAAAACTTACCAATGTCACACAAATACGAAGCGTGCGATAAAATATACTGATTCAGTATCGTGTTTTCAAAATATTTTATATGAATAAATTTTTAATTTTTGTGAAAAAAATCATTATTTTTTCGTGAATTGAAAAATTATTCCAAGTTCCATAACTAGCACGAGTTTGGGAAGTAATTCGATAGTTCTCTTTCCTGCAGTGACGAGAATTGTGGATTATATAAAAAAAAAATTATATGTGAAAAAAGTCGTCCACATTACAAAACGAAGTGTAGCGCAGTTGTTTATGGGCTGTTTACGAAAAAATTAGCTACAGTGATTTAAGTGTCGGTGTTCAAATATAATGTACGGAAACGGGTGGGAGTTGGGCGAAAATCGACTTTTTACTGTGATCTGGTTATTTTAAGGGTAAAACAAGTGTTTTTCTCGATGAAGCCCGGAAAATTAATATTTTCTGAACCATTATCAGAAGGGTAACAGAGGGAAAATAACATTAAATAACTAATAAGTTGATAACAAATTGACTAATCTACACCAAAATTGGTAAGTCTGGTTTTTGTATTGGAGGTACTGTTTTTACCAAATTTCGTGACTATTGAAAGAGAATTACAACTTTTATTGAGATAACATGAAAAATTAGCACCTCCAACGTCCCCAGGGAGTGAATCATAATACCAATAAGAACCAAATTTAAAATCATGTTAGGTATGCTTCAAGTCAATATTCGTACCAAATTTTGTGACTATAGCTTGAAAATTACTTCTTTGAGAGCTATTATTCTGACGAAAATGCAACAAAATAGACCTTATCAGACGTACCGTAAAGCCTATCCGCACCAAAATTGGTAAGTATTGTTTTTGATCTAAAATACATACCCAAACGAAATTTCAGGTCTACCGATTGAAAATAGCGACCTGTGTGATGTTAAATAAAAAATGCATATTAATTGACCATCCGGCCAGACCATAGGCCTGATCCAAACCAAAAATAATAGGGTTCTTCCTTAGATAAATTCGAGTATCTGTTTCAAATTTCGAAACCATCCGATCAAAATTACGCCTGGCAATGGACTCAACACAAAAGGGGGTACATATAAAGGAAAAATGAATTTTTAAAAAACTCTTGCGTAGCAAGCTTCACAAGAAAAAGTAGATTTTATTTGATTAAAAATCACCTCTATCGCCAACATTCTTTTAATAAAGTAATATATATAATATTTATATTTTTTTCAAAAAATTACTAATATCACACAAATACGATGCATGCGATAAAAAATACTGAATCGGTATCATGTTTTCAAAATATTTTATATGAATGAATTTTTAATTTTTGTGTCAAAAATCATTATTTTTTTGTGAAATGAAAAATTATTTCAAGTTCTAACTTGCACTTGTTTAGGAAATAATTCGATAGTTCTCTTTCCTGCAGTGATGAAAATTGTAGATTATATAAAATAAATAAATATATATATATGAAAAAAAGTCCCACATGCAAAATGAAATATAGTGCAGTTGTCTACGCGCTGATTATGAAAATATAAGCAGAGATTTTAGAGTCAGTATTCAAATCTAGTGTAAGAATGCTGATGGGGAGTGGGCGAGAACTGACCTTTTGCTGAGATCTGGTTGTTTTTAAGTTAAAACGAGTGTTTTTCTCGATGAAGCCTTTAAAATAAATTTTTCAGCATTATTATGAGAATGATAAAGGAGCGAAAATCACACTGAATAGCGAATAAGTTGGGAACAACTGACCAATCAAAACCAAAATGGGTAGGTCTGGTTTTTGTATGGGTGGTACTGTTTGTACCAAAGTTCGTGACCATTGAAAAAGACTTTAAACGTTTATTGAGATAATAACATGAAAAACTGGCACTACCAACAGCCCCAAAGAATGAACCATGATACTAGTAGACAAAGCTCTGTAGATACAAGTATGTAAATACGCCATTTTGTATTTATACTTTAATTCACATAGGCCTTTCAGAATTTTAGCTGTACCTCAAATACCAACAGTACGATTTCAGCGAAATTCTCACAAAACCTTTAGCAAGTATGTGTTAATGTTTCACCAAAATTTCCACTTTCTTCAAGTAACGGTTCTCTTGAAAATGCATTCGATAGATTTGACTGTACAGTTTGTTCACATAAAGTTGTGTATGATAAGTGGCTCCTTTTTTTGGCCCTTTAATCTGTTAAGCGAAAACAAATTTCAAGTGAAACAATGAAAAAGCTCTATAAAATTAATAAAATAATCAAAAACCATAAAAATTTCTGAAAGTTAACGTACATACCAACGAGTTTATTTATAAGCTGCAGAATACAAAATGGGGTATTGCCGGACTCGTATCTGTAGGGCTTTACAATACGAACCGAATTAGATAGGCTTCAAATCAATACTTGTACCAAATTTTGTGACTATAGCTTGAAAATTACTCCATATCCGATCAAAATTACGTTGGAAATTGTAAATGGACTCAACGCAAAAGTGGGTGCGTATAAATAAAAAAAAAAAAAAATTAATTCTCAAAAATAGTGGCAAAATGCTCAGAAGATCGTGAAACGGAAAAACATACCCACTTCCACGTCCGAGTCCGAATACATGGGCGATTTTAATAAGTAGATTGTTTTCAAAAATCTACTTAAAAAAAAGGGTATTACTTGTGTTCGATATACATATACATATATATATATATATATATATATTACACTTATTGGCTGGGGAGGTGGCGAATGGAAGGTTTATTCAAGATCAGACGCCACCGTCGTAAGGTTGTGGCGGCGGATAATCCGTAGACCGAGTCTTTATTTGCGAATTATTTCAACCGCATTAAAGACCGCCATAAGACCGCCATAATATATTATACATTTTAGAGTTCGGTAATTTATCGAGCCGAGAAACGAGTAGACTATTTTTAATAGCGTGTGCACGTAAAATGGCAGCATATACATTGTATACTATATGTATAGAACGCGTGCCGTGTGTGGTGGAAAAAGCTGACCACGCAGCCGAATGTTCGAATTTATTCATTATACATATATATATATATATATATATATATATATACATACATATGTATATGTATAGCTACTGCAGGGTACTTTCCTCTTCGGACGCTCGTATACGGAAGATGATAATATTTTTTAATCTTTCACCCTAATTTGTTACGGTTTATTAAATCCGGTGAAAAACGACGTCGAGAAGTAGCCTACCTGAACCCCACGAGCTGTTGTCGGGTTTCAGGTGCGACACCCAAAATGAGCGCAAATCGTCGCGTCGCGATAATGCCACATTTTATTTATATTTTTGCGCGTTCGTTTGTTGGCGCATCTTCAGCGTAGTGTCAACGCAGCTTCATGATAAATCGTATGCCTTTGCGATACCATCGGCAGACCGAATGGGGGTGCAGAAGATTGAATGTTTCCCCCCCCTGACCGCCACTCGGACGTAAACGGTACCTTCTTCTGCATACGTATGGGTATACCTACTTTTTCGAAATTCACGAATTAAATGCCTGCAATTATACCGGTATTTTCTCCTTCAGCCCCTTAATTCATTGACCGAAATTTTAGCTGATCTATTCAAAAATTTCGAATACGGAAGCCTCTTTTGACGATATTCTCCAGTTACGCCTACGACGATGATTTTTATTTATTCGTCATTAATTTAAATATTCGGTGTCTCCTCACACGTGGTCAAAGGGGAAAGGAGGCCGAACGTTTTTTTTTTTTTTTTTTTTTTTTTTACGAATTATCGCTACTTATTTATCGACTACCTGCTACCCAGTGCCGGATGGAGGTTCAATGGGCCCGGGCATATCCCCAAAATAGGCTCCTTAAAACCGTTTTATAACCTTTGACTATACAGTACAGGAGGCCGTTTAAAAATTGTCTATATGCTTTATAACTATGTCTATAAAGCAGCTATAAGGGCTATATACAAGTCCTCCTTATCACTACTTTATCGATCTATATGTATGACCATGTCGGGAAGTGTCTATATAAATCAATAAGGGCTATAAAGAGTTGGGAATGTTGGTGTTTGTGATTTTTATCATGGATTTTTACGCTTTTTATCAACAAACGGTTCACTTCTGCGCACGCGTTCGGGTTTCATTTTTATAGACAGCTCCTAAACACTTCTTTATAGTTACGAAAATTAAATATAATTCCATTTCATTTCTTTATGGTCCTTATAGATAGTTCGTAAACGGCATCCTTAACCGGTAAAGAACAATTTATGATTTCAGGTTGGATATGCCGACGCAAAATAGGCAACCATTGTGTAGCACATGACGTACTTTGAAAGTTTAAACCACATTTATGTAAACTATTCTTGTGAATTTAGGGGATGACCTTTATCAAATGTATTTTAAATTGGTGAAATCAAGCAAAACATTGAAAGCACGCACTAGGTACGCATAAGTTGCTTACTTTTATGTTGACATATCTTCGCATTAAAAATTAAATTAATCCTTACGGAAAATTCGCTGGTTCAGTACCTACTGTACATTTAGGTACCTAATCAAAGATATTAGCTTCAAAATTTTTTCATCAGCCCTTTTAGGGTCTTTAGGTATTCAGGCGGTATAAGGATTCAAACCCGTACCAACTTGAATACCTAACTTCCTGGACTCACTGTCATCCAAAATACAGCACCGTACTCACTCGGCCCTAGTGCTGGATGAAGGTGAATAAGAGAAATACGATACACACGCTGATGTGTGTGGTAGCTGCCACACCACTCCCCTCCAGTAAAGCAGAGTGTAATACAACCATATGGAGGCGCAGCTGACAAGTAGGCGTGTGTACAGAAGCCTCAGATGCTCCTCCTCATCTTCACTCTAACAATACACATGACCTAGAGCTCCATCACATTTGATGGATGGTACCAACATGGCAAACAAGTCCGAGAAAGAGTGTCATACTCTGTATCTCAGATCATGTTGGGGTCACCACTTCAGGTATTCAGGTGTTACAAGGATTTGAACCTGTACCTACTGAATACCTGACTTCCTCACCTCACCTTAACCCAAATTATGGCACTGTACTCACTCGGCCATGGTGCTGGGTGACGGTGAATTAGAGAAATACGATACACACACTGATGTGTGTGGTAGCCATCACAGGGTCTTTCATACTTCCACTAGTACAGCCACAAAACTGAAAGTGAAGATGTGGAATTACTTGCTATTAATACAATACCAATTAAAAAATATAAAATTCTCCAAAACAAATAGGAAATTAAAACTAACCTGTAAGTTGAAAAATTTTCTAAAAATTTTCAAATTTTACATTTTCTTATTAGAGTTTTTCAAAAATCTATTAAAATGTATGTGGATAATACATAATGCTCACATACATTCAAGCTGAGACAACCCAAAATCAAAAATAGGTGAAACATGTAAAAGATTATTAGCTGTATAGATAGGTATTTGGAGTAGGAGCAATTAGAGTAATGTACTATTTCTAATCGATACGTATCATATTCTCTTTGAAATATTTATATTTCCAATATTAATATTTTCCTCAAGAGTATCGATATGTTTTAACAGTATTTTTCTCTCATTTCACTATCGAAATTTCGAGATTATAATAAAATTGAAATATTCCAACACAACTCTCCCAGCATTTCTAAGTTTTATTTTTATGATTCTTGAAGATTTTATCATTTAACAATGGATATATTTTAGTCAAATTCTCATTGTATTAATCATTTTATTAGTGGGATTAATTTAGGTAGGTATGGGAAAAGTATTAATAAGTATGTGAAAAAGTATTTATATTTTGCACCCCATACCGAGTAGGTACCATTAGTACCTCGGCAAGAGTGTACTGAAGGCAAAAGGAAATTTGAAACATTCTGAGATGAAAACATTATAAATGAAAAAAACTGTAATAAGATAATGAGATTATAAAATTTTGAAAAACACTAATCGGAATTGATGCGAGTTAAAAGATAAGAATTTAATCAAATTTTCTGGATCATTCATCTGCTTCAAGTTCACGAATTTCACAGCATATACTTGCGAACAATTTAGTTTTTTCTTCAATATTCTGAAATAGAAATATTTTTGGGACTAATTCTGGCCATGATCTGTAAAAACTTTATAAACTTTTATCAAACTTTTTAATATAACACAGCTTGTAAAAAAGTAATATTAAATAATAACAAACAAACCCATTAATCAAACCAGGAGCAGGGGAAATCACTTTTCAATTCTATTTTTATTTTGCTCTGACTGGGACCTTCTACTCAGTGGGCCCCCAGGTAAGTGCCCAAAGTGCCCCTAGTGTTGATCCGGCACTTCTGTTACTCACAATGTTGCTTGAGTGATGACTGTTTTCTCAATAATTATATAAGTTAATGTGATATCTGAAAACATTATATTACTTGAGTTGAGAACCAACAGAAGAGGCAAAAAGAACAAAATACAGAACCCGTATGACCAAGTGTAGGAAAAGATGTTAAATGAGAAAAAGGGAGAAACACCACAACAAACAAAACACCAAAACGAACCAAACGACTATCTAAACCTCTTGTTTATTCTCTTCAAGCATGTCTGAAAGTTCTGGAGAACCATGTAAGAAGTAAATGGAATGGGATGAAGTCTTTGTGGGAAAGGTACACTTATAATTAAATTTTTCAAATATTCCGGCAGATTCCAGTTTTCTCAGAAACTAATTGACCGATAGGTAACAAACTTATTTCAGACTTGCTCCTCTATAAAAACTATCACTTATAAAAATTTCAGCTCTATTTATTTTGTAGTTTTTTCAGAATTGTGAACAAAAATTTACGGATATTATACATACATACATACAATTAGATCAGAATGGGAAAATGGTATCAACTGTTTTCTTTTTTCATGAAACGGATAATTTTCATCACCCTCATCCCTAACCCTTTTTTGAGATCAATTTTAATACATACCCCGTTTACATGCGAATCAGGCAAAAAGCCTCTAGCTCCTTACATGAAGACATAAACCAGCACTTTTATTGTATTTAAAAAAATGATATATTTCAAGAATGAAATATCGGATGGGATTTGAAAGTAAGACTCCCCTTTCTGCCCAATCAGTTACCCCTCACTAACGTCCATTAAGTTGCATGATTTCATTAAATGTATAAAATACCTTGTGATGTCTTCAAAAGTTGAGAGCCCATTCACTAATTGTTTTGTTTAACGTTATTGTAGGTATTTGTGTGCGTCTGTATGCAAAATCTTAAGTCGATTAATATGAAATAGACCTGGTGATGATTTAATAACAAGAAATTCCACCATCTTTTGTATATTAGATTTCGAAGGTGTGACAAGACCCAGTTAGGCCTGTTTTATCATTTGAATTTCTTGTCGTTGTATTTTTTCATGAATCATGAGTCCACCTTGACTTGTTCTTTTTTTTCGATGAGTAAGTTTGAAGTAAATTCATGACTAATAGTGGGGTGTTCGTTAGCGTTTTTTACAAGTTACAATTTCACTTTTGATGTGTAAACATCTTAGCACTAGGTCTACAGCAGGGTAAAATTACATTCTTAACTCGTTCGAGAGTTATACTTTCATTTGTGTGTGTTAGTTGACTTGTAGGTGTACTCTGTTTACTAAAAATAACAACACCAGGGTGACACCGAGGGAAGGTTTTCCGCTACTTTTGAGTCAATTTTGCACTTCAATTGGCTCGTTTATTTTGCAAGAGTGGAATAGCACCTTTTGGTGTCGACACTGTGTGGCAAATAAAACAAACCTTTTCAGATATTTTTATGTTTATACATTAATCGTTCATGACTTCACGAGTATAGCAGTGGAAGTCATACTTTTTTTTTTTTAGAAGTTGCGTGTAATATAAACAAACAAAGCTAACGTGTTTACAACCATGATTTTACAGTCTAAAAGTTTAACAAGGTTTAACATTTAGATTGTACATTCTCACTGTTTTAGAAGTTGAGGATTATAGCTTGTAAAAAAGACTAACGAACACCCAACTAAAACTCTAAGAAGCTCAACACCAACCCCATTTTGTATTTTAGAGCAGTAGCTGGACTAGGGAAAAAAAAAAAAAAAACTCTTTACAAGACAGTTTGTGAGTATCTCAACACAGTATACGTATTGTGAATAACATCTAAAGTGTAAGTTAGTATTTTTTCTGAGAAATATGCAGGCAAGCAGTTGTGTAAAAACGATTATAAATAGATGAAGAAAAACGACAATTTCTGTCATTGGAATATGCATTAAGGATTTAATGGTTGTATGAATGGAAAAAAAAAAAAAAAAAAAAAAAAACTTGAGTAGTAAACCACACTAGAAAATGTAGGTTTTTTTTAACATAAAAATATAAATAAATACAACAAAAAATATAAATTTCAAAACCATTGGCAAGAATTCTGGGTAAAAATTAAGTTTTTAATAAAGTGTCAAAGAAATTCATAATAATGAATATTGTATTGCGAGCTCATAAAATACGTGCGCAAGTTATCAAATCGTTGTTTATAACAAATAAGATAACAGCAAGTCTGCTTTCCACACAGTGGTTTTATTTCATCTGGAATAAAGTTATATACTTTTTTTAACAATAGTTAAAGATTTTTTCAATTCCCTTTCACGCATGAAACGTTAAGCCAATTGAAACGAAATTTTTCAAAATGATAGAATATAATAACTTACATTCAACGTCTGTACCAAATTTAGATATATATATATATGTACATTCGAATTTTGGCTAATATAGTGTCTAAAGTCTCTTAGGCTCGTGAGACGAAAAACAAACCTACCTCGGACGTCGGATTTCAATACCTGATTGATTTTAATACATGAAGATTTTCTCAGAAAACCTACATAAAAAGATGCTGTTACGATGATATTTTTTATTCCCTCAGAAAGCTTTGTCGAAGTATATTGCGGTTGATATAAGGCAATGTAAAAACCACAGCTTATGACACTTTTTATTTTTTTATTTTTTGAGAAAAATTACTTTAAATTTTCCTTTTCTTTCATTTATCAAACTTCATGTTTGTTTTTCCCTGGTATTTCACCTCTTTTTTGAAACTGTATCGTGGATAAAATCTCGTGGTGTTGGTTTTGTATTATCTAGTATGTAAATTTAAAATATTCGTTTTTCTGGTCACAAAACCAGGAATAATCCTAATGTATCCGGGGGAAGGTGGCTCAAAATTTCATACTTACCCTTAAATTATAAATTTTTCAGAATTTATGAAAGAATGAATAAATTCAAAATAAGTAGCCAATTCAAAGGCAAAATGTTTTTACACATTATGTACAAGTTTCACGTTTTCATGTTGAATATGTTTGGAATTAAGAACTTCATTTTTAATTTTTTTGTTCAAGTATGTCATCTTAGGTTTACCTTAGAGTAAGATGATATAGTTGAGAAAATTTATCAATTAAAATTATTGTTTAATCGAGTAAGTACCTACTTAAGAACAAATTTTACGAATATGCTAAATCTCAATCAATAACTAGCAGGTAACCACAACCAATAACCAGAAAAGTCATTTTGGTTAGTCAGAACAATAACCCAATACCTTACACAAATAAGTACATTTTTAACCAATAACCAGCAACCAGCAACCAATATATTTATTTGTTCCCAGAAACTAATAAATGCAAAAATGTTTTGGGCACAAGCCCTATGGGTCAGTATATTATTGGGTTGCTGAGCTGTTGAGTTAGGCTGGCACTGATTATTCGATATCCTGACTGATCAGCGCCCAGCAGCTGAATCCTATATAATTAATTCAATATAGGTATCGAATAAGTACTCATATTTTTATTAACGCCTATTCGTTATTTTTTTTGAATGAAGAAATCAAAGTATTAAGACCAAAGCTGGATTTTCATCAAATTTCTTGGAGAGGCACGAGTAAAATTTTTTTAATGTGGTACACGTTTCTGTTTTTTACTAAGGGGTTAAAACTGAAAGGTGAAGGTGGCTGACACAAATTTTGGTGAAAATTTTGGAGAAGGAAAGAGTGAAGTAAGAAAAATTCGTTAGTCTGTGTGTGTATTTGATTGTATTCAACACACATACGCTAACAAAAAATTAATTTTATTGTTTCTGTGGAAGCAATAAATTATACAGTGTTACCAGTCAGCAAAAATAATAATGTGTGCCACATTAAATGATTTGGTCTGCTTGCTTATAATGATGGGTAGATGGGAAAATTCTCAAGGGATGGTACATTAATGGGAAGGAATTTGGGAAGGTAATTTAAAATAACTTCCTATTCAACTTTCAACCCCACAAAAATGTAAAGTTACCTAGCTATATTAAATTGATTAATACATTCTAACCTATATTTTTAGACGCTTTTATTGCAGTCACTGGAAAGTGAAATATGGCATAGTTCTGAAAATTGCCACGAGGTGTGCTAAAATTGTGTTTTTATAACGTAAAATTCACATACTTACAGTATGTGCATACATTCTGTGACGTTCAATATGATCATTTACAAAAATAGACTGATAAAAATATGAATATGAATTTGATGAACATTATTATTCGTTGTATGAATTATAGTATAATATTACGTTTGGTTCGGTTAAAAAATTAAAATAAGCTGTAAAAGTATACAGAAATTTTAAAATAGTAAATTCATAGCTCACAGTATATCAAAATTATCATCTTAACAAGCTGGACTGATAAATGCAATAAAATTTTTTAATTCCCAATGTTACCAGTGAAAGTAAGGAAGTTAAAGAAGAAAGATTACCTTCCCATTACCCTTCACTACTTAGTTATAGGTATTGAACTGCACTTTCTAGTTTTGGACTTGAATTTTTTTAAATCTTCTCGTAATGTTTTGGAGAGATTAAATTTCTTGGTAGGGCTAAAAAAATTATCCTTGCTCCACTCGCAATTTAACTCAAATAATTTTATTTAATTACTAGATATTATATAACTTGAAAAATGAAATAGAAAATGAAAAATAAACAGGTAAAAAACAGAAATTACCGTCTATGGGTGATAAGAAACTTATTAGGAGAGCCCAAGAACTATTCAGTAATCATTCAACATCAAGTTTTGTTTTATTTTCCATGTGGTGTCAATACAGGGTCAACACTAAAGGGTGATATTCCACTCTTGCAGGATGAATGAAACAATTTAAGAGTGAAATTCAAATGTGGTGGGATAGCTTCCCTCGGTGTGACCCTACAGTCTTTCTTTTTTTTTTTTTTTTTTTTTTTAGGAAAATTAAACAACCCTATTGTTGAATGTTCAAGAACATAACATTTTTTTGTCTAATTATTTCAATTCTCTATGAAGTATGCTATATGGGGATGGCCATGGAGAATGAAAAAAGATGACCAGAGACTGTTTTGATGTGTAAACATCTTAATGGTTAGTCAATGGTAGGGGTTAGATAAGAATTACAATCGTCAGATTCGCATAATTGTAAATCTTATAATTGTAACTCTCATTTGTGTGTATTATATGACGTGTAGGTGTGTGGTAATGTGTGCGCACAACGTTTTGGGTGTAAACACAACCCCACTATTATTGTGTTTACTCATAAATCCTTCATTAGTATAGCCTTTTTCAAACTTTCTCAGGGTGACAAGTTGGATTCAAGAAGGTGGATTACACCCGTTGTACCCTCCCAAAATCCGCCTATGATTAAGACACGAGAAATAATAATCCCCAACTGACCTTTGCAAAACAATAATAATCTTCTATTTTTTATTCCAAATTTCAAAAATCCGTCACGACTGATTCGATGTAAGCTTATTTTGAGGCAATAGTACATTACTATACAAGGGTGGAAAGTAAGTAATTGCAGACGAGTTGCGAAGTTGCAGCACAAGCCGAAGGCAAGTGCTGCAATCGCATACAAATAGCAATCTCTTACTTTTTGACTCTGTATCGTAAATTATTTTACTATATGGTTGAATGAAAAAAATATTTTGAATCATTAATTTTAAATTATTCTAGTTATTTTAGTTTTATAAATTATAAAATAGCCATGCTAGAAACGTGTTTGGCACCAATGTGTCGTACTAATTATAAAAAATGAAAAATTGAATAAGAAGAAAGTGATAACATTTTATCAATAGAATGTATCAGTTTTTGAATTTCCTCGCTGGCTCATCACTGTTATTTGAACAATGTGAAAATAGTCATCCTCAAACAGGGAAAAAAATGTTTGGTTATTTTTTTGTCTGTTGTGTGGTAAAACCTCGTTTATTCACCATCAATCTCGTTCATAAAGTTGCATTTTTCATTCACCTATATAGTAAAAAACGTTAACGTTTGTGTTACACGAGTCACACTAGCATGTAAATAGTATTGCCAACTTGTGGTTTGGAAAAGATTTGGAAGTGAGGGAAGGGAAATTTGACTCGATTTTCGCGCCCTTTTTCCTGTCCCTAAGTGTCGTCGTCAAATCGTCTGCTCCACATTTGCATCCAGCTTTACGAGTGTGATATTCTATCTGCGCTGTTTTTCTGTCTGTGTAAAATTTCGCAGGTTCATTCGCCGCTTCTCCAGTAGTTCCGATGAGCACACTGGTGGATACGCAGAGAAAAATTAATTCCACGCCATAGGTGGTAGAAAAATCGTATTATTGTTCGTTGGTCGCGGTTATTTCGGTGCGGGGGTGGTAGTTGTCGTTTTTTGTTTTTGTTTTTTTTTTTTTTTTTGATTTTTTTCCGCTCCAAATTTTATTTTGTTCGCCTCGTAATTGATTAACAGTTTTTGTGCGCCCTTCAAGTGTCTGTTTTCGCCACCACCAACACCACCACCGTCACTGCTGCTGCTGCAGCGTTCGCTAAACCCTTGTGCAGGGGTCTGCCGCAGGCCACGCAGACACGTCGGTGGATCCGTTGCCGGTCGTGATGGGCAATTCCGGATTAACGCGTCGAAATTCGGTCTTCTTCCTGGGCAAACAGGATTCGTCGAGCAGCGATAAAAACGAAAGACGAATGACCATTTCGAGTCGTCAGAATACCCTGCAAGAGGAAGAAATTACGACGGCGGTGAAAAAATCGACTCCATTTCCGGAACCGCTGACGGATCGCCAGAAGCAGTTACTGGTCGAAACGTGGGCCATTCTCGAGCAAGATATTGCCAGCGTCGGTGTCATTACGTTTATCAGGTAAGGTGAAAAAGTGAAGAAATTGTATTTTAAGTATACGCCGTAGATACTTACCTGTGCCTATACGTGTATCTATACCTACATATATGACTGTATACACGTACGTGTAGGACTGTAGGTAGGCCTCTAATACCTACGTTGGGAATAATATTGTGCGAATGTTGATAATCTACTTCGTCGATGTGGCATCTGCACTGGTAGGTGTGGCTTCGTACAAACAGAATACCAGCATCATTTCAGACGTTTTCGTATTCACGCTGTCTTGAAAACAGAGTATGCCAAGAAAATTCAAAGGTTTCCTCGAATTCAGCGTGCAAACCCACGGTTTTAATTAGAGTACGCACCTGAAAAGACGGGTCTACGTTCAGACAAATAGTATATTTTCATTTGTGTTGTGCTAAGGTAAAGGAGGTGAAGATGCCGCATCTTTTGAATACTTACTTGAAATGGTTTTGGATAGGAGAGCTGAAAAGAAACCATATTTGGCACAAATGTACTTGAAGGTTTTATGCATCATTCGCTACCATTCAGTCAAATGTTAATTCAAAAATAATTAATTAATAAAAAAAATATTGGCCATCTTACCTGATGGGGTGGGTAAGATTCTACATAATGGCGGCTAAGATGGCTAATATGGAAATTTGCATCAATTTAAAACAAAAAATCAAATCGAAAAGTATTGATATTTCAGAAAAAAATCTATTAAAATTAAAGAACAACTATACATAGAATCATTTTTCTTAAATTTTGAAAATAAAAAAATCAGTTTTAATTGTTTTCTAAAAATGTTATTCAGTCTTTGAAACCACAATATGTTTATCCAATTTATTTCCCTAAAATTTAATCAGAAATAAAAAGAAAGTGATATAAGATGGTACTTATTTTAATTATTAATTAAATTTAAACGATTAAATATCATTCTGCAATAATTAATTTCAATATTTGTGTGGCATCTTAGCCACTATGTATGTTGGCCATATTAGCCGATTTGAATTTTTTATTGTTTCACATTTTTTAAATTAAATAATGACAGTTAAAAATCAGGGGAATTAAGTACTACTACAATCTACATAAAATTTTCTAACTATTTCATAAATTTTTGGAGGAAATAGGACAATTTATTCTCACAATAACTCACCTCAAAATTCAAGTTAATTATTTTTAAGCTTTTCATCAAACACACAATTTACTTTGAAATAAAATTCAAGGAGGGACCAAGGTTTTTTATCACAAAAATGTACATAAAAGGTCTGTTGACTACCGTTCACATACCACTGATGTCATTTTTCCCTTTACCAGTGCTGCCAACATGACTTTGTGGATGTGTGGCATCTTCGCCAATGTGGAATCTTCACCAATGCAATATATTTGCTGCCTATATAGGAATTTCTAAGGTCATATTTTATTAGTGTTGTTTAAAACACTGAGTATTAAATAGTTTCACCATAGATCCTCTCTATGAGGCAAGGGTTGCTAGTCTATTTACCCATGTTTGAATTCTTATTTTTACAGAAGTGTTTGATGTATAAACATCTTAACACTCAGTCTACAGTAGGGGGAATTACAATGAATTACAATTAATTGTAATTCGTACGAGTTACACCGTGGTTGTGTGTGTAGGCATTGCATACACTCACAACAATACTGTCATATTTACACATTAATCTTTCAGGAGTATAGCCCCAGAGGAACTCACGACTTTATTTATTATTTTGTTTTTTCATTTTGATTTATTTTTATGTTCTACTTTTAAGAGTTAATGAGCCAAATTCAATATTACATTTTGAAAAAAAAAGGGCTTAAGCAGGCAGAGGTTTATTACTTTTATTTTGTATACTTTTTCTCTGTCTTCTTACCTTTATGAAGGCAACTAGAAACACACTTGGAAAACATCCTATTTGTCTGATTGTAGACACTTGTCACTTGAAATAGTAAATTGTAAATTAGGTAGGTCAGTACATCAACATACTTGTTATTTTAACGGATTCATCTTTTTCTTTTTTTTTTTCTTTAACATTTATTTTAGTTTCATCGATATAAGAAGAGCTACCTAGAGACATAGGCTACAGCTAAAGAGATCTCCAATACTTGAACAAAATTATGTCAAAGATAAAATGTTTTAAATCAGGATATTAGTTACTGCGTATATGTCATAGCTTGATAAAATTTGAATATATATAGTGATGTTTATTTTCACATTAAATATAGAAATGACTTGTTATCACTATGATAATCTTACACAATATATAACTCTATAATAACTTCACTTTTTTAACATATTTTTGTTCCACTGTGTATATGTATAGGTCGATGGGTGTTGAACATCTCCTTAGCTGTATGTCTCTGGTACTACCAGTATGGTGTAAAGTAGCATTGCAAACTTTTTAGGAAAGGATATAAATTCCTTCCCTTTTACTGGTGGTGCTTCAGACTTTGTTAACCTAATACATGAGCACCCTTAGATGGTGGAGACGCAGAAATCATCAAAAATTTTGATTACTACATTGTGTTACTGATAATAATTTTATTATAGAAATCCTAACCAAATCACTGAAGAATCATATAAATTTAGAACTTATCTTTGAATTTCTGTTAAAAGTTTTGAAGCGATATATGGATATTATTGAAAGATGAATTCAGCAATCATCAAGAGAAATTAAAAAATGTTTTCTTTTATAATTCTGGTGTTCCACGATGGAATTAAAAATAATTGTAAGAGATGGAAAATATCTAAAATTTTTGGTATCGATATTCAAAAACTGTCAATGTGTCCAGTCTTCAATAATTATGTTTAAACACAAAACAAAAAGCTAAAAAAGTGTAAAAAAAATGTAAAAAAAAAACTATAAATACAAGATTAGAAATGATATAATAAGATGATGCAACTACTTATGTAAAGTAGGTACGTACGAGTGTCTATATGCGTGTACCAAATCCCCTCAAATCTGGCAACAAAATTGCCAATGTTTGCCCAGGCTTTGGCTTCCCTATACATTTATTGGACAAAGTGGCAAAACACACAAATAGCTATTGGCTACTGTAAGTTTTGTTGGCTTGGGGAATCGAACCTGGGACCTACATATTTGCCAGCTAAAAGTGGTGAACTTAACCACATGGCCATATCACCGCCAACTATAACTGGCAAATGTATTATGTATTATGTATTAGATGGAGTATGGCGGTTCCCATACACTCCCCCCCTAGAGAGACTCAACACGAGTTGAACAATATTAGATGCTGTGGGAGGTTGGGCGGAGCCAGAAACGCCTCTTATACCTATACATACAGGCTTATACTACCTATATGGGTTCTATTTCCACTATATCGGGCGTCATCTATTGGCAACTCAAGTTAGGAAGGAGAGTTGTGAGTTTCACCATACACCACTAGGGTGCGTGCGTGTCGAGCACACATTGAGGGTCACCAGATGTAGGTTTTATCAGTTTGGGGAATCGAATCTGGGACCTACATATTTGCCAGCTAAAAGCGGTGAACTTGACCGCACAGCCATCTCACCGCCGACTATAACTGGCAAATGTATTATGTATTAGGCAGACTACGGCGGTTCCCATAGCTACCTTCATATTGAGAATCCTCTTCACCAAAAGGTATTTCACAAATGTCAAATACGTAATCAGCTCCCCAAAAAACATACTCACGGATATATCACGCAACAAAATAAGAGAAGTCTAAATTTGGGCCACTTTTGAAGTTCCTGGGGATCGAGGAATTGGTTGAATGAAAAAGTGAACATCAAATTCGAAATCGGCACCCTAAACAACATACCCACTGACGTAGGTATCACAAAATAAACTATAAAAAGAGAATAGGTAAAAATCCAAAAAACCTATTTCCTATCGGGAGGTTTGCCCTCCAAACCCCTATTTTTTATTTTTTACTACCTACACTGAGGACGAACCCAAACTTTTTTTTTTCGTCTTAAAGAAAACAAAGAACCTAAGTACGTCACGGTTCCGTCCACCGATGTGAAATATATTCAGCCAATATTGGGCTTTTTTAGCCAGTAACTCGTCGTTTCAAGGTCATACGAGTTTACTACCGATACTAAGGAAGTTTCACTTAAAAAAAAAAAAAAAAAATCCATCGCAGTCACACGATTTTGTCTACCGACATCGAGCCACGGAGTGAGGTAACCCCACGTCCTCCCCCTAACGAAGAGCCCCTGTCTTTGAAAAACTATTCGTTGTTTCACTAATTTATGGTAGAATACGAAATCGTCAGGCAGTTTCCACGTTTTCGCAGCGTTTGCTAATATTATTGTACGAATTTTTATACGATATATTAATTTGAACGTAATTATCGCCCGTAGCTTCGGGTAGAGTTTGTGAAAATTACAAAATTCGGCGGTCATTGGTGATGGTTGCGTGTAGCGAATGTACAGAACCCCTAATTCTGGCTTTAACGCTGTTTTCTGCCGATTTAAACGCATTTAAAGGTTGCGGCGCTTAAAAAATTACGCCGATGTTTTTACGTTGATTGGCGTTTAAAATGTTAGTCGGAAGAAAAAGCTGAAAAATGAAGAAAACTTCTTTTTCTCAAACGACCATTTTTTTTCCCGCTAATTTCACCTTCGATAAAGTTTTCCGAACAACCCGTCCGATTCGGGCACCTCCCAAATATCGGATTTCCAACAAAATGGAAAAATATTTCAACTTATTTGCGCCCGTCGTACGGCGATAATACAATAAATAGCTCGCCATTTTTAGCCGAAAAATTTATATTTTCTTTTTGCATTTTGCACGCAGGTACACCAACGTACCTACACCTACGGTGTGTAGTCGAAGCCGAAAATGTAATATAAGCCTAACTAAAAACGGGTGACACATTGAAAACGTAATTTTTTGCGCGTGTCTTTGTCCGGCCCCCCGGCCCCCGTATCCACGTAATACGAAATAAAGATTAAAAATCGCCAAAATTTTTTTTTTTTTTTTTTTTTGTTCGCGCCAACGATCAGCTGGGCGTGCTTACCTACGGAATAATTAGTTTTTATTATTTGGCTGATTTGTTTTTTCTTCATACGATATGGCGAAAGAATTATTGTGTAGGTTATAATATTACTATACCGTATTTTTCCATCAACATTTTTACCCTCATTTCGAAGGCTACGTGTGTATTCCCGTTCGACGAATTTTCTCCCACTGCAACGGTGTTGCACACATATAGGTAGATAATGTGGAATTAATGTTCTTGTAGAATTTATGACACGACTGTATAGTGCTTATAGGTGAGATTAGGTACCTTTTATGATTTATTTCACGCGATAATGTTTATTTTCGCTTTTCTCCATAGATTCGTCATTCTAACAATGATGTGGCCATATCATTTATATCCAGAAATGTTTCTTCGATTTGGGTTTCGGTGTGTGTGCGTATGAGTGTGTGTGTGCGTATGCGTGTGTACGTACGTACGTACGTACGTGTGTGTGTGTGTGTGTTTTTGTGTTTATATGACTAATGTTCTCTTTTTCTGAAAAATTTTCGCATTTTCACCTGTTCTCCTGTTGGGAAGTGTAAGTGATGTAGGGGTGCGCTCGTGTTTATCAAATGCTATCAGTTCTGAAAAAAAGAGTTCACAAAGATGTTTTACAAGCGTGTCTTGCAGAAAGAAAGTTTTTTCAGCAGGTTACATATTATGACGTCACGATTTATGTTCAGTTGGACTTTAAAAATTTTCAAAGTCCTTATCAGTAAGTATCTGTTTGTTTAAATTTTATTTTTTAGTTCTTTCTCCTTGAATAAATTATTAGCGAAATAATAACTTGATTAGTACCTATTTTTCGTGACGATCATTCTGATTGTGAAAAAATTTGAAAGAATTAAAAATTATTGAGAGGACTTGCGAGAGAACAGGTATTCGTCTTTTTTAAAGATTAGTCTCTGCGCATTCTTTGCAAAACAAAAATTTACTCGTTTTGTATTTAAAAAAAAAAGAAAGAAAAAAGAAACAGACGCGCATCGGGTGCACCAGCTTTACCATATGGCTGAAAAGCGATAGAAAAAAAGGAAAATAAATAAAATAAAAATATTCAAAGGAATACGTAGGTTTTTGAACCCACAACCCGCAACATGCTACCGCTCATCCTTATTTACTGAGCCACGAACTGGTTTGAAAATTGTCGTTATGATTTCATGTGTTCAAAAAAAAAAAAAAAAAAAAAAATAGAGGAATCTTTGACGCTCTCATTCCAACTGAACTTCGTACATGTCATCATATATATATAACCTGCTGAAAAAACTTCCTTTCGTTAGACACTCGTGATTTTTTACATATTTTTTGAAGTATCTAAGGGAGACTGGGGCAACGGCGACTGGTGGAGTAATTGCGACCATCCCCATTATCGTGGGAGAACTTTCCCATATGTGCTGCACTGTTTAAATGTGTTATCTCAAAAATATTTTTGGGGATGGTTGTATTATGTTATTTTTGATCTGTGACACAAAAACCGAAGTAGCCGATAATATAGCTAATTTTCTGCATTTTTCAATTGGGAATATGACAATGAGATTGTACTTTGAAAGTCCGTTTACATACGTCTGTGTCGTATTTGCGACGCATTTGCAATGTAATCTGGTTTAAAAAAACTTTTGCTTCTCAAGCTATGCAAGGAAAAGTAGATTTTCTTTGTTTAAAAATAACCTCTATCACCAACATTCTTATAATAAAGTAATATATATTTAATATTTATATTTTTTGCAAAAGAATTACCAATATCATACAAATATGAAGTATGCTATGAAATATAATGAATCAGTATATTTCATAGACGTAAATCGTGTTTTCAAAATATTTTATATGAACGAATCTTTAATTTTTGTGTCAAAAATCATTATTTGATTGTAAAATGAAAAATTATTCCAAGTTCTAATTTGCACGAGTTTAGGAAATAATTTGATGGTTAATTTCCTGCAATGACGAGAATTTTGGGTTATTTAAAAAAAAAATAACATATATATATATATATGTGAAAAAAAATCCTACATTGCCAAACGCAGTATAGTGCAATTTTCCACGTTCTTGTTATGAAAATATTAGCGGACATTTTAGTGTCCGTGTTCAAATCTAGTGTATGGAAATGGGTGGGAGGTGGGCGAAAATTAATCTTTTGCTGAGATAGGGTTGTTTTCAGGCTAAAACGAGTGTTTTTCTCGTTGAAGCTTGGAAAATGAACTTTTTAGAATCATTTGCAAATGGGTAAAAGAGGGAAAAATCACACTGAATAGCTAATTAGTTGGAAACAAATTGACCAATCAAAACCAAAATTCGTAGGTCAGGTTCTCGTGTACCAAATTTTGTGACTACTAAAAGAGAATTGTAACTTTTATTGAGATAACATGAAAAATTAGCACCTCCAACAGCCCCAAGAAATAAATCATAATACCAATAAGAACCAAATTTGACATAAAACGTTAGATATACTTTAGCTCAATATCTGTACAAAATTTTGTGACAATGGCTTGTATCTTGCTCCTTTTGAAGCCATGAATATGCCAAAAATTCAATAAAATGGCCCCTACTGGACGCGTACCATAAGCCTTATTTGCACTAAAATTAGTAAGTATTGTCCTCGAGCTAACGCACATGTTTATACCAAATTTCAGGCCTATAGATTGAAAATTGCGAACTGTACGCTGTTCAATAAAAAATGCGTATGTATAGACTGACCTACCGAACGGTCCGTGCATCCGATCCGTACCAAAAACAATAGGGTTCTTCCTTACGCGAATCTGAGTACGTGTTTCAAATTTTGAAACCATCCGATCAAAATTAAGCCTTGAAATGGACTCAGCGCAAAAGCGGGTACTAAAAAAAAAAAGAAAAAAAATTTTTCAAAAATAGTGACAAAATGCTCAGAAGATCATGAAACGAAAAACGTACCCACTCCCTCCTGTGTGTCTGCATACTCAGACAGTTTTAATAAGTGGATTTTATTCAAAAATTCACTTAAAAATAACAAATAATAATTTGACTAATTTCTAACGGTGTTGTTCACACTCATCCGGCAACTACACATATTTATGAAACACAGAAACACATGGCAATGATATGTTCCGAATATGTCACGGATATACGTCACGTATGAGTGTGCAGAGACCTTAAAATGGTAAAATGATGAATTACAATTCTTTAATCAACCAGTAAAATAATTAAGTAAGTTTTTTGATTCTATTATACCTATTTTATTTTCAAGGTATGTAAGCACAATTTTGTTAGATGCAGTTTATGGGCAATGGAAACCATTTTGTATGGGGCGATGAGAACCGTAATAACAAGTGCTTTGTTAATTAAGAAATTAGTGCAATATTTTTTTACAAAAATGTCAAACAGAATATTAACATTTCTCATTTATGCTTACACATATTAAAAACACAATTTTATGATAATTTTTTATATTTTTATGGGTGATTTTCAATGCTCCACGCAGGCAGTGGAAGATCCAATGTGTGATGAGCTCAACGAATTTACACGCCGGGACTTTTTGCGCCAATTTGTTGCATCATAAAAAGTTATCAAGTTCTGTGACTCCTAATTAAAATGGTCTTTTTCAAGCATTTTTTACATGAAGTATACTTTCCCCTGGGAGATGGTTTCAATTAGACTACCCCAGTTTTTTATAAATAAGTAAAATTATAATTTTTTACATTTATGATTACTACGAATGAAAAGGATGAGAGGTATGAACTTGAAAGGTTCTCAGCAGAAACTGGAATATTACTGCTGTTAAACGTCAAAAAAATTAAACTTCTCAATGTTTTCCTCATTCCACGATGGCAATTATTTGAATTGGGGTGGTAGCCACTGCCCCCATCTTCCCAAAGTTCGGAACAAGAGTAAGTACATTTTTGACAGACGCTTATAACAACTCGCTGCCATTTAGGTATGCTAATGAAAATTCGTCTATAATTTTTTTTTTTTTTTTTTTTTTTTTTTTTTACTTGTTTAACTCGCGTGTATTTGACAAAATTCTCTGAACCAGATTTTCATCGTCATTTTCACGTAGGTACAAATCGTTTTGTAACTTAATTGCTAATTATTTTCCATAGAACTATTTCATTTCGCATTATATCCCTTATTGCCGCAGAACAACGAATGTTTGAAATTTTAATTTTGAATTCACATTTAATGTCGTAGATATTCGGAAGGAACGTTTCCAATAAATGAGTTCGTCATTTGCATGTTTTTATATTTTCTTGATTGCCAACTCGAAAGCATTTCAACAAGTTAATGTTACCAAAAAAATTCAATAATTAAATGAAAGCCGGCAACTTGTGACGTCTACAATTAACCGTAAATCGTCAGTGTTGTTAGTTAATGGAGTGTGAATACAATATTCTTCTTGGCTCTATTGGTGCGTTCGAGGGGGTGCGGAGTGATTTTGTCGACAACAATAAAATATTTCAGCTTTTGACAGAAACAATCTGATAAAAAGGAAGAAAAATAATTCCATACGAAGCGATAATTTAAAAATTTATGCTTTTTCCTTAACGACATCAACAGCTGACGTGTAAATACAAACATTTGTCAAAAACATTAAATAACAAGGAAAAAACTCGCACAACTAAAAACTTTTTCCCGTCTTCGTTAATTAACGTCAAAAGAGTGAATTCCTGTAATTTTTGGCCATGATTAACGGTTATGCGAATGCAACAAGTATTTTTTGTTCTTCAGTTTTTTGTTTTTATGTTTTTTGTTTTTTGTTTGTTCGAACTAGAAATCATAAAAAATATTTTTTTCGTCTCGAATAAAATTCAATGAGATTTCGAGATTCAATTAAGATAACTATACCTATATTAAAAAAAAATATATATCCGTAGATTTTACCTTTTTTTACCCAGTTCTCTTGCAAACGTAGCATTAAAACCTATCTGACAAAAGGGTTGGGGGTGAGAATGATGAAAATTTTCCGTTTCATGACAAAGGAAAACTAATGACTCCATTTTTCCATTTCGACCTAATTTATTTTTTATTTTTATGCATATAATAAATGTTTACTTACAAAATATGTATATTATGTACTTATGTATGGATGTATCGCCTAAAATTTGTGTTCAGGGCATTGAGAAAACTACAAATGGGATCAGGTTGAAATTTTCACTACCTATATAAGATACAAGATTTGAAAGGTGTTTAGTATCTATTGGTTCAGTATAATTTCCAAGAAAGAAAACTTGAGACTAAAAAATTCCTTGAAACGTGATTTTTCATAATTTTGAGGAAACAAGGAAAGGGATCAGGCTGAAATTTTCACTACCGATATATGGGACAAGATTTGAAAGGTGTTTAGTATTTATTGGTTCTGTATAATTTCCGAGAAAGAAAACTTGAGACTAAAAAATTCCTTGAAACGTGATTTTTCATAATTTTGAGGAAACAAGGAAAGGGATCAGGCTGAAATTTTCACTACCGATATATGGGACAAGATTTGAAAGGTGTTTAGTATTCATTGGTTCTGTATAATTTCCGAGAAAGACAACTTGAGAACAAAAAATTCCTTGAAACGTGATTTTTCATAATTTTGAGGAAACAAGGAAAGGGATCAGGCTGAAATTTTCGACTTGAAAGGTGTTTAGTATCTACTGGTTATATAATTTCCGAGAAAGACAACTTGAGAACAAAAAATTCCTTGAAACGTGATTTTTCATAATTTTGAGGAAACAAGGAAAGGGATCAGGCTGAAATTTTCACTACCGATATATGGGACAAGATTTGAAAGGTGTTTAGCATTTATTGGTTCTGTATAATTTCCGAGAAAGACAACTTGAGAACAAAAAATTCCTTGAAACGTGATTTTTCATAATTTTGAGGAAACAAGGAAAGGGATCAGGCTGAAATTTTCACTACCGATATATGGGACAAGATTTGAAAGGTGTTTAGTATTCATTGGTTCTGTATAATTTCCGAGAAAGAAAACTTGAGAACAAAAAATTCCTTGCAAGGTGATTTTTCTATAATTTTTCGGAAACAACGAAAGGGATCTGGCTGAAATTTTCACGATAAATTTTCCTCATGTAGGTCCAAGTTTGATTAGATATTTGGTGATTATTAATTCAGTAATTACGAGAAAATCGGAGAACAAAAAATTCCTGGAAAAGAGATTTTAGTAGAATTTTTGAGAAACTACAGAGAGGATGAAGCTGAAATTTTCACGATACGTAGTTTTTTTATGTATGCACAAGTCAGGTAAAGGTTTGGTGCAGCCATTAGTTCAGTAGTTTCCGAAAAAACAGAAAAAAAAAATTGCTAAAAAAATGTGTTTTTTCCGGATTTGGAAGAAACTACAAAAGTGATAAAGCTAAAGGTCTGAAGAAATGTAGTTCCTATGTCGAACCATTATTTCTGATAGGATTTTGGCGTCTATTGATTCAGCAGTTTATGAGAAAAATGTAAAACAATATAAAATTGCTGGAGAAAAGTAAGACGTTTGTGTTGCTTGAAGATTTTTTTCGTATTTACGGGCCAAGGTATTCCGAGAATCTTTTCCGCATTGCATTAATTTAAGTTAGAATTCTTTCTTTTTTTTAATACTAGATGCAAATTGGTAAGTTGAGTTTTTTAGCGAAGTATTGCTGCGCTAGAGTTTTTTTCTTCGTTTGTTATCGTGTATCCTGCAAGTCCGTTGGGAATTATGTCAAAGTCAATGTAACATTTTTGATCCAGGATGAAGCGCGGATTTTTTTTTTCTCCAGTTTTCAAATTAATTTTATTTTTTTATGGAATAAAGGGACCGAGACAGCGAGCGAGAGTGGAATGGAAGGAAAATAAGCTCGAATCAATATTTCTATGATAGATACGTATCGGGTAAGTGAGCATTCGACGTTATTTTATGATTTTTATCATACTAACTGTCATATCTAATGATAGCTGTTGAATTCAGTCGTTATACTGACAAAACGTAATGCCAACGAGCCGTAAAAAAAGTATAATTTTTTCATTCCGTATACCATGTAAAACCTTTTTTCCTTCCATTTGAGTTTTTTTCGAAAAGGTTAAGGCTTATCTGATCCGTCCGAAAGTCTGTAGAGTGATATTAATTTTTACCACTACCACACTTCGAATTAGATGACTAGGTCGTTAATGGAAAACATAAAAAAATGACAAAGGGTAGGAAGAAAGTGGATGAAAAATTCAACGTATTTTTTTCTTTTTATATGCGTACAAGCTGTTGTTAAGGGTGTTTTCAGAGAAATCCTCTCCCCCACCACACACATCAAATGAAAAATGTTTTTTGCAAGGTGTGAACGAAATGCTGTATTTTCGAGGAATGTATGGCGTGATGAATGCGACAAATTACAGAACTCTACTTTTCTCAGTGCTTAATTTCTTTTCTCACTTCTTAACTTCTTTTTCTCATTCCTTAACTTCTTTTTCTCATATCTTAACTTCTTTTTCTCGCTCCTTAACTTCTTTTTTGCAACACATGCACAAAAGAACGAGTTTTACAAGCTTGTATAGCAAATGTAAACGAACGAATTTTTCGCCTGTGAAGTAGACGAAAATTTTACAATATCTCGCGTATCTAAATCCTGCCCAAGAGTGTATAAAGTACTTTACACACTGTTGCGCACTTAAATCTTGCGCTACAGGGTGCAAAATATCCGAACATATAAGCATTTCGATAATTATTATTTCCATTATTTCGTGACAATCTATTCGTCAAGTTGTCACTCCAATCAAACACAATATTTCAATTTTCAAAAAAACGTCTCAAATGATTCCTCAGCCTCTAACTAAATTAGATAGCTGGGATTTGTAATGATCAAAACCGGATAAAATCTAAAAAATTTCCATATAATTTTCTAATTATCTTTAACTATTTGACAACAAATAAACGAAAAAAATGCAAATTAATAAGAGATTTACCATTTTTTTGGAATTTAGAAACTTCTCCTCTTTCCTTCAATGATTCTTCAGTCGCTATTTAAGCTAGAGAACTGAAAATGGTATTTCTAAAAAGAAGAGAAAATTTTCCTTAATTTAGTTTTTGTTTAATTATTTAATCATCTTTAATTGAAAATAAATAAAAGAAAAAAATTCAAATTAATGAAAAAAATTTTTTTTGATATCTAGAAATGGCTCTTTTTTCACTCAATGATTCTTCAGCCCTTGTTTAAGCTAGAAATCTGGAATTAGTACTGCTAGAAAGAGGAAAAAATTTACTTGAAAGTACATTCCTTATAATTTGTCAATCTTTCTTAGCTGTTTGAAAATAAACGAACAAAAAAACGCTAAATTGTGTAAAACTTGCCATTTTTGTGTTTTTTCAGATATAATTTCCAAAATTTATTTCCGTCGTGAGGTTTTTTTTTTTGTTGGGAGGGGAAGTTGTGACTACACTTTTTTTAGTGCATTAGTTGCAGAAAGTATGGTGTGTGATAAGTACTTGTGGGCTATTTTAGCTCGTGTCAAGTTTGCAGCACTCGCCTTTGGCTCATCTGCAAATTCTTCACACTCAGTAAAAAAATAGCCCACATTACGCACTTGATAGACAATATGTTATTTCTCACTCCTTAACTTCTTTTTCCTACTCTTTAACTTCTTATTTTCACTTTTTATTTCTCTCACTCCTCAATTCCTTTTCTCATACCGTAATTTTTTTGTTTCTCAATATCCCTCGCACCTTAATTAAATGTCTTATTTTATTTTACATAAATGAATTTCATTTTTTCTTCAAAATTCTCTGTACTATAAGGAGGATTCCACACAGTAGATTTTATTGCCTTTAACTCAAATGGTACAGCATTCTATACAAACATTGCAGAAAATATTGTATGCAACTCTGAGAGAGTAATCACTCATCAACTTGCCCAGTTACTATACTGTCTTATGGTTTGTGCTTGAAAACATTGCACTCGTTGAGGAATTGCTCACTTTTCTACCTAGTTGTGCGATATATACAATTTTCTCACTATCCTTCCTCTCTCTTTCAATAATCTTCGCACGAACCTCAAATTTTCCATTTATTTCCTCAACAACAAAGTTGAAATGAGTTGTCTGGTCATGTTGTAATCGAATCCAGGACATCTGGTCACTCGGTTGGCAGTGACATACGAATGCCACCGCCTATGTTACACTTTGTCATCTTACATCTGACCCTATTGGTTATCGTGCAACTTGCCTAATAATGGCGAGTTGGGTGGTGTCGGCATCGTTTGTCCAAAAATGGGCTCCAATGGGAAAACCTGGTGGCATTTGGCTTTTATTCGTCTGGGCAATATAGGATTATTTCCAGGTCAAAGTTGTGAAAAATTCTGAATAAAATTCAACGCAAGACTGAGTAAAGCTAGCACATTCAGCTAAAATCGATCAAGACTTTCTGGCCAAATTGTCTTTAGGCAATTTTTGGTCGGCTTTTCAGACTGATGACCTGATTTTTGTCATTGGTTGACTGAAGCTGAATTTTTGAAATTTTTTTGTGGATTTCCTTCTGATGTTTTAGCGACAGTTCTTTTCTATTTGTTTGAACTCGTTCTGTGATTGTTGGGTCAGCCTTAGAAATGAAAAATATCAAAAAGTTTTGATATTGATATTAAGAAACTATCGAGCCTGTAGGTATCCTACCAGTACGGAGAAATGAACTGCCAACCAACGGATATCTAACTAAAATACAGCACAGTATATACTCGGCTACAGCACCGATTTTTGGAGACGAGAGTATTTACTGGCAATGTGTGCACCATACTGCTCTCCCAGTATCTAGCTAAGTACAGTATGATTCAATGGAGGCAGAGCAAATGGAAGGCCAGGAGCTTGTAAGGGAGTGGAAAATGCCGCCCATATGTACATTCCCACCTCGCACCAGTACACATTACCTTTTCACACTGGTGCACTTAATGCCATCACATCATGGGGTGGTGAGCAGGTGTACTAATACTGGATGATGTGTCCAATCAAGAGATGGCAATCAAAAATCAATCAAAAAATAATCGATCTTGATCGGTTGAAAAAGATCGAATTTTCATTATGAACAATCCTGCTAGGATCGATCTAAATTGATATTTTGAATGATCGATCATGATTTTTCCATCAAATTGATAAGAGGACTTCAAAAATACTTCATCAGTTTATTACAATTTGCAATGAAAATGAAAAGAGCACAAATTCTTCAAATTCAACAATACTAATTACTAATATTTACTAATTTTATTTTGTATTATTTTCTTCTTTCTTCTATTTTGCTTCACTTGTTTAGTTTTTCTATACCAATCCAATTTTGCCTATTTTCAGTTTTGCAGATTTTCTTATCATTATCATTTTTTTTCATTTCATGAAATTAAAGCAAAAATTATCATTTTTCCCAGCCCTATCACATAAAATTTTTCTTATTTTTGAAATGCCCAGCACTATTAATGGAAAAATTGATGATTAATCTTTTGAAAGTTGAACTTTTTATTCAGATCGATTGTGATTAAGAGATTGAATTATCACTTTTGATCGATCAAACAAAATGAAAATTGGGACCATTAGATGGTGATGTTTGCTTTTCTTGGATCACATCGGGGTTACAAGTTTAGGTATCCCGCTGCTACAGGGAATCGAACCATCAATAGGCAGGTAGGTACCTCACTCGATTGTCACCACTAAAATACAGCAACGTATACACTTGGCCACAGAGCTGGTTCTTGGCGACAAGAATATTTGCCACCGATGTATGCATCCCAGATACTATGGATATTTTTGACAGTGTATCAGCTGTCCTCATTTTTTTCATTTAATTACACAAAAAAATAAAACCAAAAAATTTCTAGCGCAGCAAACCTTCCTAGAAAAAGTAGGTCTTCGAGAGAAAGAATTATGAATTCTGTCCAAAGAGTAGAAAGACAATTGTATCAGAACATAGGACATTACAAAATAAACTTCACAACGAAACAAATTTGAACAATGCCAGTTCTAATCATGTTGAAACTCTTCAATATAATTGAAACGAACTATGGTCCAGTTGGTTAAACCCAAAGACAGAATTCTGGTAATTCAGGGGTATAGGATTTGAATCTGCAAAATAAATGGAGTGGGTAAAGGGATGAAATTGACTTTTTGAAGTAATTCTGCTTTTGAAGTAAAAAAAATTTTTTTTCCACTTCAAGCTTGAAAAATGGATTTTTTAGAGCTTTTACCAGAGGAGTAAAATAGAGAAAATCACCCTGAATGACTTAAAACTTGGAAACAAATCGACCAGTTGAAACCAAAATTGGTAGAGCTTGCCCTTGTGTCAAATGTGCGGTTTGTACTGAATTTTGTGACTGTTGAAAGAGAATTTCAAGTTTTAGTGAGTTAACATTGAACATTAACTCCTCCAACAGCCCTAGGGCATGAATCATAAAACCAAATGCAACTAAACTTGGAAGGGTATTAGAATAGGTTTGAATCAATGTCGATACCAAATTTTGTGCATATTGTTTCAAAATTACGTTTTTAGAGCCATAAAACTGCCAAAACTGCAACATAATCGCCCCTCCCTGACGTACCGTAAAACCAATTTTCCCCAAATTTAAACGGCCTCATCCTCGATTTAATACGAATGTTGGTCCAAATTTTGTGACCATCGAACAAAAATTACGCCTTGTATTGTGTTAAAAAGAATTGGACATACATACTAAGGCATCCGAAATCGATTCCTGCCACAGTCGCCATATTTTATGAGGCATATGAAATTGATTCCTGTCACGTATCATAAAGTTAACCTTTAATGTATAGTGGTGTTTAAATGCTAATGACGTCACAATGTCCTAAAGTTAAGGCATCATGCAGCAGAAACACTGAATCGGGGGGTCTTGAATTGCGTTTTCAAGACATTTTATTTTTTTAACTTTGACTATGTCCTACGGCTGAATTCTTCTTGACTTGAATTAAACTTCTTTGGACACGGCAAAACGCAGCTTACATTTGTCTTCATATCTCAGCAAATTAATATGACAAATCAGCAATAAGCTAAGTTATGTGGATAGAAGAACCTAACAAAGTTTCAATCCATACAAGGTTCAAAACCTACAAAAACAAACAGCAGAATTATTTTTTAAAGACTATAATTACAAACGAACCATAGTGTCAACAAAGTGGAACAAAGCAAAGTGTATAGCGGAAAAATAAAAAGTTAAAAAAATAGCTACTGCAGACAACAAGTAGGGGAAACCATCAGAAAGCTGTTGTGTCTTCACCTAATTGTGTGTCTTCATGAGTGATGGTTTTGTTGTGTAAAAAGACTCCTAATATGAAACTTTAGGTCTCGGAGCTTTTTGGTTGAAAGTGAGAGTGAGGTGAGAAAATTACAAACATAGATGGAGTCAAATCCACTATGCGCAAAGAGAAGGCTCAATGCGGCCTTTAAATGACAGAGCAAGGCAGTCATCTTGAACCAAGCTTGTCTTAAAGTTGTCTTCAACACACCAGATTTCCCTCCTAACAGATGCCAGGAACTCCATCTGATCGTATTGTTGACTGATACTTCACCTTACAGGTGTTTTTAAAAGATCACCTTGAGGTGCGATATGGAAACTGGCAAAATTAGAGATGACTTGTGTGTCGTCACTACTGGTCCTTCATGACGAAAGAAAATCCCTAATATGCCTTTTGTTTTCAACTGAACCTATCTGGAATTCAACTACCATCCTAGTTGTCTTCAAGGTGGACCAGATTGAAGTATATTCTACATCTCGAAGATGGTACACTTATTAAATTGCCTAACGTGAGGACTTAGACATACGACTTGTGACTTGGACCTGCTGCTATCCGCCTACACAAGAAGGACTCATTTGCAAAGACGAACCTAGTACCGGGTGTCGCCAGTGCAAAGAAGAGAGTGAGTTAAAATTAGAATTTGTGTTTGCAAATCAGTTCTTCTTGTTAAGGAAATTTCCCCACTTATTGTCTGCTAATTGCCTTCAAACATGCGATGTCGATAATAAAAAGCGAGAGGAATTACCGAATATTTACACCCAATGAAATTACAGATAGCAGAAATATATATACGTCGACATATAATAGGCAAAAGCGCACGTGGATGACTGATAAAATAAAATATAATAAAATATATTAAATGACTGCAAACCACAAGCAAAGCGTGGAAAGACCAGAGATAAAGCAAAAAGGTTGGCTGCATTCATGTCCGTCGATGGGTTTTTACTTTCATTCAATTCGTCTTCATCTAATATATGTCTCATGGCGCCAGTCTGTCGGGTCAAACCAAATTATTGTCTGAAATTGTCTGAATTTGGAAGAATCGTTACTGAAATAAAATATATTATAATTGCCTGAAAGAGAATTAGATTTTATTTCTGTCTTCACGTCTTCATCTGAATACGAGTTCGAATTCGGATAATATAATGTCCGAATTCGAATTTTGTCTCTCGAAAAATTGTCTGAAATTGTGACGTCATTATTTTGTCTTATTTTTGTCGAAAATAATTTTTATTTTAAGGTCCAGATCTCGGACTTCTCAATACATACATACGTACGTACATACATACATACATACATACATACATACATACGTACATACATACATACGTGCATACAAATTTTCAAAAATGGTGTCAAAATGTTCCTTAGGTCATGAAACGAAAAACGTATCTACCCCCACACCTGGGTCCTTCCATGAGCACAAGATTAATATGTAGGTTTACGTAGAACCCCAAAATAAAAGCTAAAAACAAGTTATACGTTATGATACAGGGCAATAAAATAAAAAAAAGAAAGAAAAAGAAAGGTCGAAGGTCAACAATTGGCAAATTCGATTAAATATTATCGTGTCAACTATCAAGAGAAAAACTATATAAAATAAAAAAATTAATACTCACAATGATACTGATAGTATCGATTGTTTTTGATATTGTTCCACCTCTGGTCGACCTCGGCTGGTTAGTGTTGTGCTTGAAAAGCAGTTGAGTTGCTGGTTGACTCGGCAGTTTTGTGCGAATCGCATGTCTCGCAAGGTTAGAAAATCATTTTGCGAAGTTGGCACATTATCCCAAAAGGCCTGCGTGGCCGTAAATTGGGGCAAATTGGCTGGCGCAGTGTTACCATCCTCTTCACATATAGATGTAGCATAATATTCAATAGGTGGGTTGTTCGACTTCAACCCACCGTTTGAACTTGCATGCCAACTTTGATGCTTCTTGCTCTCGAATTTTTGTGCTTTTTTCGGCGCTGCGGAATAAAACGCGTATTGGAGTGGCGCAATTACTGCGGTACTCAGCGGCTGTGAAGTGGCATCGGTGATGTTGAGAGTAATATTGGCGTTTGAGGTTGAAGCGGTTGCAGACGGTGAGGATGGGCTGGTCGTGATAAGAGGCGTAGCGTGAAATTTCAAATTAGTTTTGGATTTATTGAGCCATGTTGACTTTTATTTTTATTTGGCAAGCTGCGAAAATACGCGCGATTCGCGTTCGCCGGCCAGCGCCGACTTGTCGCGCGCAAAAACATAGAACAGACTTTTGCATTTATATTCGTTTGAGAATTGAGAAAAGGAACCGAAGCTATAGGCAAACGAACACTCGAATAAGCCACGGAATTAAAAAATCCGATGATATAAATCAATAAAACTATTACATTCTTTACAGAGTTCTGCATTACGTACGCTGTATAAAAGATGAGGGCCCCGCGGGGACATAGGAAAATTCCCTTTCTCCTAAATGCCAAAAAAAAAAAAGAGAAAAAATACAAAAATTTAAGCAAAAAACTCTACCGTGGCTATATTCAGTTAGAAAAATATGATTTGTGATATAAATCGGTGATTCAGTTTAACACGCACCGTAGGAAAATCCCTTATGGTGCGTGTTAAAATGACTCACACGAGTTAAATGATGCAGATGAGGTGAAAATAAATGCACCATCGAGAAAATAACGGAAATAAATGATAGGACAGAAATTTTCACGAGATATATTCATAATATAGGAGAAAGTCTGAAAGAAATTTGTGCCTATTGGTTCAGTAGTTTTCCAGAAAACTAAAGAAAATAATTTTCTGGAAAAGTGATTTTTTCACGATTATGAGAAAACTACAAAAGGGATCTGGCCGAAATTTATACGAAAAATAGTTCTCATATAGTCTCAGGTTTGATGAAACATTCGTGTTTATTAGTTTTGTATTTTGCGATAAAACTGGAAAAGAAACAGTTGCTGGAGAAAATGTTTTGATCACAATTTTGAGTAAACTACAAAGAAGATAGGGCTAAAATTTTCAGGAAAGTAGTCCTCATATTAGAATAGATCTGATAGCAGTTTGGTGTCTATGGAGCATAACCAATTATTGCAAAAATTATTACAACATTTTTTCTGTTGGAGATAATATAATAAATAATAAACTTACCTGAACAAAAATTCAGTGGTCTATATCATTGTTTCTGAGCACTTTTCAATAAAATCATAGATTCAGAAGTGACAGGGCCATGTTTATTGAAAAATATGGGGTAGACTTAGTTTTTGAAGAAAAGTATGATAATCGTAGATAAATTTTTTAAAAACGATGAGAGATAAGGAGAAATTGTATGGTAACATTATTATTTTCTCGATGTTGCATTTATTTTCACCTCATCTGTATCATTTAACTCGTGTAAGTCATTTTAATACGCACCGTAGGGGATTTTCCTATGGTGTGTGTTAAACTGAATCACCCTGTATGTTTTGCGTATAAGTAGAGATGATTTTGATACGAGGTCACACACTATTTCTTACAACACTCTCCCTCCACAAAAAAAATTTGATAATGACGAATGAAGTATTAAATGTGTACAAAGACAAATGTATAAAGTAACGCATGCGCACAAGCTAGTGCAGAAAGTGAAAACCGATGCATAAGAAATTTACAGACTGTACACAAAGTAATGCATGCGTAAAAGACGCAAAACGGTGCATGAAGTAAACATTATGCATAAAGAATTTACTTTATGCATTGTTTTAGAATCTTTGCTGTATACACAGTCGAGGTGTACATAATCATCGACTTTATCAACAGGTGTTGTGAAAAGTAGGTTTTCAAAGGTTTGCTTTGAAATACTTAACAGAAACATGAAAGTTAGCTTCAGCCTTGTCTAAATTTTTTGATAACCAAACAATATAATATTGACTTAAAATCTTCCACAAAACAAATATCTACTAATTTATTGTAACAACAAGTGAAAACTGGACATAGGTAGTGTTAACACCATTCTATGAATCAATATAATAATCGCAAGTATATTACAAACATTTAAGATTAAACATAAGAAAAATAAATAGTCTATCCTACCTAACTAAAAAAATTCTGATTCTGAACTTAAAATGAGAGTTGAGGAATTGAAATGAGGACGACGGGGTCATGAATAATATTATTCAGGAATGGGAAAAATACAGAGAAAAATGATTTCTACTTATCATTCACAAATTCTGAAAAAACAGAAGATTCGATCAAATTATGTATTAGGAATGTTTTATAATGAAACTATTCAAAGTAATCACATCACATAGTTATGACTCATGATAAGTTTTAAAATCTCTATTAACTTCAACAGAAATCCTAATGGGTTGGGTATTAATACAAGCAGGGGAGATGTGCAAAAACTAACTTTTTTTTTCAACACCTACCTTAAAAACAGTCGTTTTCATGTCTCTTAGCTGTATGTGAAGAAGGAGATTTCAACACTATTTTCTAACATCATTTTTCAATCATGCGCACTTTGATCTTTTTTTATTATTAAACACTGTGACTTTCATTTTTTCATACACATGCGCACAAGTCTCATCAAACATTACGATACACTTTAATATTACCTTTTCCTTTTGATATATTATTTTTTTATGAATAATCTCTGCCCCAGGGATCGAACCTCTACGCTCCGCATTTGAAAACTAGCACCTTTATCACCACTTCACGACTTCTGGTTGAAGGAATTATGATACATTATGCTTATATGTTTGCCAGTTACCGAAATATTTATTTTTCTCCATTTTTTTGTTTGTTTTTTGGGAGAGGGGTTGAAAAAAATAGTATATGACACTCGTGTGAAGTAGGTGATTGCAATTCGAGTGTGATCCCTGGAGCACGAGCCGAAAATAACTATTTGAGGGCATTATGATTTTTGTTTGAGTTAAAAGAAGAGTTTTTCTCTATTAGGCTTGAAAAATGGTTTTTCTGGGGTATTATCTGAATGTAAAAAGAGAAAAAATCAGAATAGGTAAATAACTAATTATTTGGAAACAAACTGACCGACCAATGAAAACAAAAATTGGTAGGTCTGGTTTTTGTGTTAGAAGTAATATTCGTATTGAATTTCATGACTACTGGACAAGAATTGCAACCTTTGTTGAGTTTAGCCCCCTAAACAGTCCCTGAGTATGAACCATGAAGTCAATCACAACCAATATTTGAAAGCAAGTTAGAATTTCAAATTTTGTGAATAATGATTGAAAATTACTCATTTTAGATTCTTCAAAATACCAAAAATGCAACAAAAATGGTACCTATAAGACATACTATAAAACCAATCAGCACTAATTTTTAATGGTCTTCAGGGCTGTAACTAACTGTTTTGCCGCCCTGGGTATACAAAATGTTTGATGTCTTTACATTACCTCTATAAGACTTGCTCAAAAGTGCTTCATTGTCATCGATGTATCAAATTTACAGTTTTTTTTTTTTTTTTTTTTTTTTTTTTTTTTTTTTTTGGTCAGTGAAATCAGAATGCCGCCCTTGCATTTTGCCACCCTGGGCAAATTCTCAAGTTGCCCGTGCTTAGTTATTGCCATGATGGTCTTGTCCTTGATGTAGTACTATGTTTGGTCCAAATTTAATTACATCCTTTACCATATTAATAAGAATCTATATATATAAATGTGAATGTTTGTCTGTTTATCTGTATTCTCATCACTTCAGAACCGCTCAATAGATTACACTGAAATTTTCAGGACTTATTTTTGTTGTTTAAAAGAATGTTTTAGGCTAAATTTGAAGTTTATATTTCCTCTAGGGGAGAAGTTATGGATTTCATTTTCCTCCCCAAAATAAGTTTTTAGGAATTTTTTTACACCAACTTATATTGTATTCAATGACATAAGTATACCCTCAAAATTTCATGATTCCATATTGCCCCCTTCTTGAGATATGGGGCTGAAAAAAGTTACAAAGTTTGAAATCAATAGCATACCTACTTATTATACCTATATTGTACTAGAAGAAAAATGAGATATGTTTCTTATAGATAGAAAAATAATTATTTATCTTCTTAGAGTGACAAAAGGAAGTGTAGAGTGTGGGAGTGTGATGGAGAGAATGAGGGGGAGAGAGACGGAGCAGGAGCAGAAGACAGATCACCCAAAACAGTTTATCATAAATAATTTGTTATCTTGCATCAGCTGCTGCTGTGGAATGTAGCCTCAAGATGTGCTTGCCATGTGAGAGGTGTTGGGTTTGATTAGACATACAGCTAAAAAGATGTCCAAATCCCAATCAAAAACACATTAAAGATAGAATGCTGCAAAATGTTTCAAATTCCAATATTTGTTGCTGCACATGGGTCCTAGCTTGATAGTGTATGTGTATTGGTATAGAAATGTCTATTTTTATAATGAAATATGCGCAGCATGAGATGCGCAGAACATACAATTCAAGTTATTTCTTTTCTATCTTTCACACATGTTTAAACTAAAGCACATATGGAACATTGGACATCTCTTTAGCTGTTTGTCGCTAGGTTTGATTCCCAGACAAGATATAACTTTTTTCTAATTCTTTATAAATATTTTTGGTAAAGTGAGTGGTTGCTTTTATTTTAATTCTTTTTGTATGGTAGGTGGTCAGGTAGGGTGGGGTAAAGGAAAAAAAAGAAAGAAGGGTAATTTAGGGGGCAAAGTTCTCCATTAAATAAAAATTTGATCATAATGAAAACACACTCACTAATCTCCCATATGATGAGAAAAAATTTTTTTCAAAAACATTTGCTATAAATATCTCCATCATATTCGAGTATATATTTATAGGCACGAGTAAGAGATATAGATGTATTCTAATAAGTATCTATTCTATACTTATAAAGATGTTAACGATTCTTAGCTAGTGCAATAATTAATTCTGGAATTGTCTGTATCACTTAAAGCAAACAGTTATGTTGTACACACATACATACATACATACATACATACATTCGGATGTTTGACTAAAACTGCCAAAAATTTTGACTGTGATCATGCTGGCAACCTATTGACCCACGAATTATTGCCTATAGTTCCGTGATGATGGCAGCCCATTTTCAAGGGAAGTATCTCTCTGTAATATGATGGAACATTAGTTCAATGATCTTTGCCAAATGTTAAGGTATCCGTAACTAAGAAGGTAGAATCAAAATTGTCAGTCATTCACTTATTTACAATTATTTTTCACTGTTTCTTGCCCCATTTTGTATACCTTGTTTCCTTATTCTTTTTACTTTTACTATCATCAACATTTCACAGATAATGTGCCATTCAACCTATGTCCATTTATCTTCGATGTAGGTACTTCTTTTCATCTTATTATTATACATGATTTTTCTTGATGGCTAGGTTAAATACTAAAATCCAGTTCAGATAAGGTCTGCCCATCTTGTAATTCCCTTTATACTCGATTCGCTCTTTCTTTTTGGTTCAAGAGAGACAAATCAGTCTGTTAATGATTGGGAATCAAGCAAAATGCATCATCTCAAAAAATGGGAGATGAAGTATCTTTGATTTTTTATTAAAATATAATAGTAGAATTTGTCGTGGGAATACCTATCCTATTTTCAGTGCATTTATTACTCTGAAATAAAGATCTTCGTTCAATATGTTCTCTCATTCAGGTCTACTTCTGCGAGTCTCAGTTGGATCGTAGCCGTTCATTTGAAATCATGCCACATTAATGTTACCAGTTGAATAAACTTACAATAAACGGAATTATCGACCTGTCGATATTTTTATTTTTCTTATTGGTCATAAGTGATTGTATTATAATTGAATTGTGTAATGGGGCGTATGAGTCTTGTTCAGTGCCACATGGCAAGTCTACTATAGGGTATATCTCAGAAGGTTGAGTATTTCATTCATTAGGGAGTTTGTGGAAGTGTATCGCAACTGTAAACTCGTGTGGCATACACATGCACTCCTTCATACATAATTACTATGCCATATTCTAGCAAGCCCATGTTTGCTGGTGTTTGAATTTAAGATTTCAAAATTATAGCCGAGAGAGTCGTTAGTTTCTTCCTCATCGCTGCTCCGCGTAATGATCTTTCTAAAGGGAATAGTGGGCGAAGAAGATAAAATTGAAAAATAAAAAAATCCGAAGTTGCAAGTGGTGGAGTGACATTTTTGTGAAGCCGAATATAAATTTTCAAAGGAAACATTTTAAATGTACAAATTGTGCGAAGGTACAAAATTAGATTTCTCATATCTCATTTAATTTTTTTTTTTTTTTTTTGTCCACTCTACCCTTTCTTTAATAAGTATAGGTTACATTAATTTGATTGAAATTCTTTCGAGTAAATTGAGTGAGCTTAACTTAATTTCTTTTCGGAGTTTTCTATCCTTGACGCTGATTTTTTTTTTGTCGACGTTCGTCTTCGTCTTCTTATATTCTGCTAACGTAGGCCTCTGCTTCACGAATTTCTATTACATTCTCCGCAGAATTTTCGTACGTGTTTTTTTTTTTTTTTTTTTCTTCTCACTACAGAAGAAGCCCTGAACTATTAAAAAACTTTTCAATTCAATTTTTTTTTCCTCTCTTGGTGTAGCGACGAAGAATTTATTGAAAAGCATCATTAAGGCGAAAAGAAAAGAAAGAAAGAAAAAAAAGTACCTACCTAATACCTGTAATCGTAATTTTGGCGTGGAATTTATTGTTATGCTGTGTTTAAAACTTTCAAGACTTTGTTTTTTTTTTGTTTTTTTTTCCATTCGACTCGTATTGTGTTGCTTATGGAGAGGGTCGTAAGATTTAATGTTAATTTGAAAAAGGACCTGTTGATGTCGATGGATTTGTGAATTTCGATTTATGTCGCTTGACTAATAGCAGATTATAAAAAGTCGACTGTTGATTTTAGGGAATTATATAGGCACCTATGTGGGAAATTGAGATGAGCACCGGATTACGTTCGGTAATTTGGGAGAAATGTTGTAAACCTTTGAGACGATCGCTGGCAGAAATTCCTCGTTTATAGTTTCGAAAATATATTCATCCGGCAGTCAAGGCATTCGTGTATCTACGTGCTTCGACGAAATGCCTAACGACGGAAATAGCAATTTTAGAAAATCTCGAAACTATGTTACGCACATATAGTCTAGTATTGCACTGACGTTTTGTGGTAGGTATGCAACATCAGTGGAAAGGCAGACTATCGAAAACAGTTTACTTGATTCAAGGCCATAAAGATAAAATTCAGGCCTGAGGGAGAAAATTCTTAAGGGCCATGGCGAAAAATATAAAATCCCATCTGTGTTCAGGTGTAGTATCGAGCATTCGTTTGTGGGAGGGGTTTTACAATATTCGAAAGGGGAGAGAAAAGATCTATTTAGTGGTTACTTATGAGATTTTTCATAAAAATCTATTTAATTTTCCCTTTTTTGAGAATACTGGGCTCCTGAAAATTATGAGCTGGAAGGAATCCTCGCTTCCCCCTCCCGTGAGGGCTGATTAGATTCTCATCTTTTCTCCCGTTTGCATTAACATTTTTCGTTTTTATGTTTGTACCTATCATGTTTTGATGTGTTCTGAATAGGTCTTTTTTGATTTCCTTTTTTAACTACGTTCATGTAAGAACTAGTACGATTTTCATTTGATGACCCGAGGAAAATTTAGTCTCCATTTTAAAAACTTCATATTGGTATATAATTATATCATATTGCTCATTAGATGCAAGTAGTTCAAAAATTGCTTATATTTGTCTCTATGACGTTAAACCAATATGTACACGTATGTTTGTATGTTCTTACCTGCATGTACATACAGGTAAAATATATTATTCAGACCCTGACAAATTACCTGATAAAGATCTTGGTGATGTCACAGCGTGGTACCAAATGCACTGCGTTGTTTCTTATCACCTTAAGGAATAGGAAACGACGCAAGATTATGACATAATACCATATGTATATGTAAATATGTGTATCTGTGTGCGTGTGCCAAATCCCCTGTATAAACTTACAAAACTGGCTACAAGATTGCTTGTGTTAACCTAGGATTTGGCTCTCCCATACTTTTGTGTACAATGTGGCAGAACACGCAAAGCTGTTGATTACCTTTTATGTGTGAATACTTCTCATAACAAGGTATTCCACAATTGCAATTTTGAGTTAATATTATCAAAGGATCCATTATGATGATGGAATTTAATCTGCAGAAGGTGATCTTATTTATATTTACAAAAATAACCACCAGAGAGTACAAAATAGATTTTGTAGCATTTCAATTTTCAATTTTAATACTGTATGATTATACTTGCGACATAGAACTTTCAGTGATAAGATTCTTATCTTCTCTTCAAGAATGTCATATCAAAATGATAATACTAAAATAAGTTTGTTTATTTAAAGCATTATTATTACTTATGATATTCTTCTATAGAAAATTGAATGATACTCGTATATTATTGTAAAATGTTTAGTTGTTTCATAATGATTTGCTAATTTTTGGTATATTATTATACTATATGGCTGTGCGACAAATTAACAGTGCTTCATCTAACAAGTGAAGTACAGTAAGATTCTTAAGTTATGACGAATCACAAAAAATTTGTTTTGACTATTGGATTATCTCACATTATGCCTATCTTGCAATAATTTCTTTCATAAATTATGATGGTAATTCTAAATATTGATTCAGTATTTTGGTATTAATATTCCATAATAATGACTTCACATGGAGAATATATGCAGCTGAAACTGCGGCTTCCACAAATTGATAATAAATACTGGAAAAACCAAGAAAATAGAGAATCTTTTAGTGGTTTTTGAAAAAAATATTTAATATTTCATTGTGTTCCTTAGAAAAGTGCCAAAGAAAAAGAAAACAAAACTAAATGAAGAATATGAGGAACACTTAGAAGAGAAAAAGTTATCTAAGTATATCTGAAAAGTTCAAAGATGAAAAGAAGACAATACTAAGAGTGATAAGATTGCAGCTGATTACATCTTTCCAGCTGTTTTTCAGTTGCTCAAAAGCAACTTCTCGGTATTTTACCACATGTCTAAATTGAATGTTTTAAACTTCACCACAATTAATGATTGTGAATGCATATGGTATGAAGCTTAAGAAAATTGAGGAGTAAATGAGCTGGGAAAATTTATTCTAAAATATCTTCAAAAAGTAGGCCATAGAAATCCATATGTTGATGTTACTTTCTATTCTGATAATTTTTGCGGACGACAAAATAATAACTTTATGGTTGGATTTTAAGCAGTTTGTCATCTCAGTATCAAATCAATCCCTCAAAAATTTTTAATTTAAGTTCCCAAAAGAGTGAAGGAAATTCTGCCCATTCATTAATTGAGAAACAATTAAAAAAATTGTTAAATGGTTATTCAGTTTATACACCAGAGGGCTTCACAGGTAACTGCAAAACAAACAGCTAAAAACAAGGTGATTTTAATTAGTTTTTATTAATAACTAATTGCTTCCATTTCTGTTCTACGTACTTGAACCTTCATTTATCCCTCAACTTGGAATCAATCTAGGAAAAAAGTGATCTTTGATATTTTGAACTTGTCACAGAACAATTTGATTACTGGATTTTATAGAACTCTTTTTGAAGACTTGTAACAATTTTTTATGATTAGGTAGATCAATTTTCACAGCAATAAAATTTTTCAGTTGGCCTGAAAAAAGTAGGTAAGTATTTCCAATTTAATTTACTCTTTTTTGGTCAAAATTGGCTTTAAAATGTTCCATCAAGCTGGAATTTTGATTTCAGTGGTATAATTAGTGAGAAAAATGTAACTGGTAAATTATGGAAATTTTATTCAAAATTGAAATTTGAATGAGATAATATCTGGAGGTTCTTTATGGTCATTGTAAATCAGTTTCTAGATAAGACAAAGACTGACAATACGGAGCAGTTGGTGGGAAATTGCTTGAAAACCAATTTACAAAATAATATAATGTAAGATATTACAGAAAATTTACATTTTAAACTGAAAATTCAAGTGAGAGTGGAAAAAGTGAATTTTTTAGCATCTGACATCCTATATTTTATAGTTATCAGGTAAAATAATGTATTCCCACCAACTGCTCATTTTTTTCAGAAAGTTAATGATAGAAAGCAGTAATATATATAAGAGAAAACCTAAATTTACCAAGAACTTAACCGTGGCTGAATTAACTAAATAGTATAAATATTTTATTTTGAGTTGTGTAAACGAAGGCCATACACCATTTTTTATCCTCTAAATTATAAGTTTCTATGTTTTTAGTATGTTTCCAAAAAAAAAAATTAATTTAAAAAAAATTACCTGCTTTTTATTCATAGATTTATCAAAATCATTAGCTATTTTCAAAAGTTTAGAATAAAACTACGTCATATTGTAGAACTCGAAAACTGTGGGTAATAGAATTTTTTGAAAAAAAAAAAAAGGTTATTGAATTAAGAGATTTCACCAAAATCAATTTCAAATTATTCTTTCAGCATTCCTCTGATTGTTGAAAAAAAATTGTTATTTCATTCATTTTGTTGAAAAATTTTCAACAGAATTAATAATCAACACAGTCACATCTCACAATATGATATACTTTAGTCCACATTTTATTGGCAGTAATGTCATAAGTTTCAGTTATAGTGATATTTTATTCAATTATTAGGTAATTAGCGGAATTTAAAAATTATAATTACGTTGAGGATAAAATTCAATCTTGAAGCTTTCATGACATTTTCGAATTTTTTTTCTAGGACCATTTTCAGCAAGATTATTCTCGTTTTAAAACTTTAAATTGCTTTCCTGAAAAACTGTACGTTTTGCGATGTGAAATTCTTGCATTTAATGAGCGATATATGCACAGATCTTTCCAAGGCGATGCAGGATACAACTTTTGTTCAATAGTCACAAAATTTATTATATATGTAGTATATTCATATTAGAACAGAGACAAGAACTATTGACGTTGATGTGGATTGGCCTTATGGTATGTCTGGTTGGTAAGATTATAATGTATAGCAGCTTTGGAAGTTTCATAGCTCTAAAATTACAAAATTTGGAACTAACATTGATTTTTTACAATTTTAACATGTTTCCGGATACAAATGGTTTTATGATTCATGCCTTGGGACTGTTGAAGGAGCTAATTTTTGATGTTAACTCAATAGAAATTGCAATTCTTGTCTAATAGTTACAAAATTTGGTGCGAATATTACCTCTTACGTCCGGACTAGACCTACTAATTTTGGTTTTTATTGGTGAATTTGTTTCTGAGTTATTAGTAATTTAGATTAACTTTTTCTCTTTTTACGTTCAGATAATAGCCCTGGAGGATCAATTTTTAAGCTTGATCGTGAAAAAGTATTCTTTTAGATTGGTAAAAAAGTACAACGCATTCAGAAAGAAAATTTTTGCCCTTTCCTCCAACCACTTGTATTTGAACCTGAATCAGAGGTTTCATAGCTTCATGCCTAACCAACTGCGCTACGTGTTCTTTTAAGGTGCGATATCCTATTTTTTCACATTTCCTGTATCGCCTATTCTCTACTTGTTTTATTTTACAAACAAGACATTTTCAATGTCTCTAAAATGCATAATTTCCAAACAATAGTTACAAAATTTTAAATAGTTATTGATTCGATATAAGTTTAATATTCTCTCAAATTTGGTTTCAATTGGTTTCAGGGTTTATTCCCTGGGGCCGTTGGAAGGAAGAACTGTTTGTTTACTCAATAAAAGTTATAATCTGGTCCGATAGTCACAAAATTTGGTACATAGATTACCCTTCGTACGTGAATCTGACCTACTGATTTTGGTTACGATTAATCAATTTGTTCCATATCAGTTTAGTTATATAGTATGTTACATTGTAATTGCTTTACTGTTTTTTTTTTTTTGTAATATAACGTTGTAAAAGGTCGTACTTTCAATAGGGAAAAATCTATTGTTTCAGCAAAAAAAAAAAAAAAAAATTATTTCTAAAATAACATTTGTTTCCACACTACATTTCCCCTACTTACTAGTTCGATCCAGACACTGTATTTGTTTATTTGAATACCATCTGAACCCTTAATTAATAATCAATCATCTAACCCACTGTTTAATTTGAGGTAGGTAGCTATAGGTTCCTATGCGGAGAATTTTGAGTTCTAGTGTCTCTTCTACTTACCCTTTACTGATTTTATTTATCTGTTTTCTAGGTTCAGGATGTCACAACTGTGTGAGTGCACGGTCTCACACAACGTTTTAGTTTTACACTATGCCGTAATGAAATAAAAACGTATCATTAAAAATTCATTTTTACTCAACTTATTTTAGCTATTTTTTCAGACTTCCCAACATGTAACTAGATTTTCGGTAAAAGCTGAGTAAACATACCACATTCTCTTATTTTTGAACGCTAAATCGAACGAGACCAGCCGCAGGTCGATAGAACCCACAATTTCTGAGTTACGACTTAACCTCATTTATAGGTTTTTATAGGTAAAAATTCACGTTGTTTGGTACAAAATTCGTAATAACACAGAAACCATTGGTCCTAGCGACTTGAGAATGTTTTCATTTGATTCAGCGTAAAAAAGTACATTGATTACGATACCTCACTTAATCTAATTCGTGAAACTAAAACTTTCGTGAATTTCACCCCACCCCGACCCTGACGCCAAAAATGATATTCAAACGCCTGAATTTTCGTAAACTTGGCTCATTCTCAATTCTACTGCGAAGATAACAAGTTTGAGCAAAGTTTCATGAATGAACTAATTTTGCCGCCAAAAAACCAATAATTCCTATATAGCTATACCATCTAAATTTAATTGAAGTTTTGTTTCAGTAATTCCATAGGTTTATTTTTCATCGCAGGGAAAACTATAATATTGGGCAATCGAAAAATCGAGTGTCCGTGTCGAACCCTCCTCGACTGCCTTTTAATGGAAATTGAACGCCTTATTTCATTTGGGATTTCGTTTTCACCGAGCATTTCGTGATACATCTTGAAATTTCAGTCGACATTTTTGTGTCGCGTGTTTTTTTATGCGTAGTGTCAAGGCACACGCATCCTCTCACTTATGGCTGTCACTCGGCATACCTCCAACTGTCATAAAACAAAAGTCTCGAAAGACGGACACCAGGTCGAGCAGCTATCCTTTCAAATTATGACCATGCGATGCATCTCGGGATCACTCTATGCGAAAGTTGATATTCCAAATACAGTCGCTGTATAATATATAATACGTATACTTATTCAAGTTAATTTTACAGACATGAGTAGGTATTTGCTGAATCGCCTACATCTGCACTTTTCTCGCCCTTTCGTCGCATCTGATTTTCTTTTTTTTAATTTTTCCCGCTGAATTGCGCGTCACATCGGCAAAGTCGCGGGTATTTATGCTTCGATGATTTTTCCCAGGCCGAATCGTCTTCGATTCTACATTTCACAATGTTTTTTATCTCAAGTCCTGTCTCCAAATAAAGGACAGTCGTCATTTCAGTTGACGATAGTAAAACCGAACGCAAAACGTTTATATCTGAAACTACAATCAAACTATAGTGCTTTATTCGATGAAAAGTTGCCTCCTGAAGCAGAAGGATTTCCTTTCGCATGAGAAATAGGCCTAATCATCGTTGCGCGTGTAGTAGACAAGCGTCTGTGATCAGACAAAGGGGATGTTTTTTAGATTGTTTTTCAGGTACGTCTGTAAATAGATGGAGACAAAATTCTCTAGAGAATAACTAAACCTCTGCATGTAGAAGCGTGTTTTTTTTTTTTTTTTTTTTTTAAATAGTATTGAATTTGGCTCATTATTTTATCCTTAAAGGTATACGTAAACACAAAATGTAAACACCAATCGAACAAAAAAAAAAAAAAAAAAGCTTCGCAATCCTTGTCGGAGAGGATTGAAACATTTAACACGGTACACGCGGTACACATTTTAATAGCTGCCGAGTCATCACCTTAACATATGAGAGCATTTAAAAAAAACTAGTGCGGCAAGTCTGGCTAGAAAAAGTAGGTTTTCAAAGAAAGAATTATGAATTTTGTCCAAAGAGTAGGAAAACAACTACAAGAACATAGGACAGCACAAACTGAACTTCACAACGCTACAAATTTGGATAATGACAGTTCTAATCACGTTGAAACTCTCCAACATAAATGAAATGAACTGTGGCCCAATTTGTTAAACTCAAAGACAGAATTCTGTAATTCAGGGGTATAGGGTTTGAATCTGCAAAACAACTGGGTGGGTGGAGGGATGAAATTGAATTAATTCTGCTTTTGAAGTAAAAAAAAAATTGTTTTCCATTTCAAGCTTGAAAAATAGATTTTTTAGGGCTGTTATCTGAAGAGTAAAATAGAGAAAATCACACTGAATTACTTAAAACTTGGAAACAAATTGACCAATTGAAACCAAAATTGATAGAGCTTGCCCTTGTGTCCAATGTGCGGTTTGTACTGAATTTCGTGACTGTTGAACAAGAATTTCAAGTTTTAGTGAGTCTACATCGAAAATTAGGCCTTTCCAACAGCCCCAGGGCGTAAACCATGAAACAAATTGTAACCAAACTTAAAAGGGTATTAGAATATGTTTAAATCAATGTCTATACCAACCTTCGTGACTATTGCTTTGAAACTCTGTTTTTCAGAGCCATAAAACTGTCGAAACTGCAACATACTCGCCCATCTCTGACATACCATAAAACCAATTTTCCCCAAATTAAAATGATCTTATCCACGACTTAATATAAATGTTTGGTCTAAATTTCATGATCGTCAAACAAAAATTACCATACATATATACATACATACATACATACATACATACATAGATACTTATGTAGTACATACGTACATATACAGTGTGGTGCGTTTGCACATGCAACATATAAAATTATAATTTGTTGCGTATTCAAAATACACCATCCTATGTTCTACGATTAAATTGTATGGATGGAACATTTTAAGATGCAACAACATAAAATTAAAAGATATTAAAAGTCAATGACACAAAACAGAAGAATAATGTATTCTACAGTTACAATAGGTGCTCAAATAATCCACCATCTGCAGCCAAACAAAATTCTAGTCTATCCTCAAAATTTTTGACCACATTCCTGAGTTGAACTTGAATACCATTAGCACAGGTGGTTTCAACAGCTTTGCGCAAAGTGTAGAGGTTTTCAAATGGCACACTGCCGTAAATTTTGTTTGAAATATGACCCCACAAAAAATAGTCCAATGAGGTGAGGTCAGGAGACAGAGCAGGCTAAGCTAAAAGTTCATGTGTTCCTATGACACATCCTAGAAACGATGTGTGCAGATACTCTACTGCTGGGCCAAAGTTGTACGCTGGACATCCGTCTTGTTGGTACCACAACCTCCCACAAATGTTCAGCTCACCCAATTGTGGACCAATTTCATCTTGTAAGAGCTGCAGATACTTCGGACTGTTAACCTACCATCGATAACTAAGAGGCATAACACATGCTGGCCTACAATACCTGCCCACACATTGAGGGTTCCAGGGTACTGCGTATGGCCAGGGTAGACATTGTGGGGGTTTTGGTTACACCACATGCAAAGGTTTTGGACATTAGGACGTTGGTGAAGTCGAAAGGAAGATTCATCAGTGAAAATGATGCTTCGAGTGAAGTGCGGATCATCATCTCTAATTTCCAAAGCAGCCATAGCCAAGTCGAGCCTTCTCTCAGCATCACCAAGATGTAGTTCCTGATGAAGACTAGTTTTGTAACTACGATATCCATGTTTATGCAAAGTTTGAATTACCTGGGAGTGTGACTTCTCAATCAGGTCACCAATGTGCCGTGAACTACTCGCTGGATTAGCCTTCACTGCAGCCAGGACTAGAGTATCTGTAGCTGTTTCAATACTGTTGGGACTAGACCTGCCTTTCGGCTCGTAGTTGACACTCCCAGTGTTTGTAAACCATTTTAAACATCTCATAATGGTTGATGGAACTGGTTTTGGGCACTGGGGAAAGGCTGTGTAAAATTGTAAAGTCACTTCGCAAAAAGTAGCTCCTCTGTAATACTTTTGCACCCACCAAATTTTTTCTTCTTTGTTATAAAACATTTTACAAATGTAAAATAAATTGTACACCTTTAAAAATGTAAAATAAACTGTACACCATCACTTTCTTGCATACAATGCATTGGTAATTCAAGTTAAAACTTCATTGCTTTATCTTTTGCATGTTGCATCTTGATATGTTCCACCCATAGTAGATAGGCTAACGAGTATATGTCGGTGCATTTTGGACACGCAACAAATGATAATTTTATATGTTGTGTGTGCAAACACACCACATTGTATACATACATACATACATACATACATACATACATACATATATAAATACACATGAATTTTCAAAAATGGTGCCACAATGTGCCTTGGGTTATGAAACAAAAAACCTACTTTCTCTCACTCCTGGGTACTTCCATAAATACAAGATTAATAAATAGATTTTTGTAGAAAACCTTCTTAACAATTATCCCTCTCAAAATATAAACAATAGTAAATATTTGGAAGTACCTTCAGGCCAATCTACACAAGAATTTCTAACATGTTGCAGTAAATAATTATATTTAACATTTTTGGCAAAATTCTTTGTTATCATAATCTGTTCTGGGTAAGAAGTGTGTGTTGTCAGAATCACAATAGATGTTGCGGTTGGTTGGGGAGAGAGGAAAAGGTATTGATGAACATTATTATACAATGATATGCATAATTTTGTAAACTTTGACGTCAGTACTCTAGAATGATACTTAAGTAAAGATTTGCTACTTGAGTAATATTTTATCTGTGACTCTAATATACCTATGATGATAGGATTAAACTTGGCTGATGAGTACTTAAGTTTTACTTAACAATAAGAATCATTCTAGAATATGTGTGTGAGAGTAAAAAATATTGTTTTTCAAGCAAATAAGCGTGGATATGATTTATGACATCACACACTTCTTAGCATGAACAGAGTATAGGTTTGTTTATACAGGTGAAGTCAGTATAAGATGCGGAATTTTCTGCTCCTATATTCATGTATCTACCTACTGTTTCTTCTGTAACTGCCATCTGAATAGTTTTTTTGCACAAATATAGAATTTCATGTTTCTTAACTGTGTTATCAAACAAGCTGAATAAAGCTGATGATAAGAATGAACAGTTATATATAAAATGGAGAAATAGAATGAGTTAAATGAAAAAGATGACACCAAATTTGATTTCAGAGCCTCAAAAAACATATTCAGATATGTATTAAACAAAAAAAAAATGCCGAAAGTCAAAATTACCCACACTTTTGAGTCACTGGTGGTTGTAGAATAAGTTGAATGAAAACAGTGACTCCAAATTTGAATTTAACCCTCTCAAAAACGTGACCATCGAAGAGAAAACATTTGAAAATATCTTATCAATCTCTTTCTATAGGTATGTTGCAGTGAGATTTGCAGTAACCTCTGATTAACTATAACTTGCGTGAACAATAACATGTTTCCATAAATTCTGTAGCAGAATTGGCAGAGTTTATAGATTCTACACTTGCCTGAACAAACATATTGGTTCAAAATCAATCATTTATACCCAAAATAACATATAAAATGCCATCCCGCCAATACCTGCCAAAATGATTAAAATGTAAGAATCGGCATTATGATAAATATTTGTTCCAAATTACGCAGTTATTGGTCAAAAATTAAAAATTTTATAGCCAAAACAAAATCAAAAATAGTGATACAGGAAGTATATTGCGGCCAATCCTCAATAAAATCAATAGGTCAGGTTATTGCCTTAGAACTATATATGTCTATAATGTTTGTTCCAAATTTGGTGACTATTGGCCACCATTGTTACATAATTATACAATAGAAATGGGTGTATGAATACTTATAAAATTCTTCACATAATGATAGAAAATAAATTGAATTGGTAATATATACATATATAGCTGAATCATGTGTAGATGTTTATGGAATAAATTCAAACATGATGTAACATCTAACTCCATCGTTACTACTGCACAAGGAACAAACATTAAAAATAACATTTCACCAGAAGAGTTATTTACCAACTGATAGAAGCACACCATAATGCAACGATCATGTAATTTATTACAACATTGACAGGAATTTAGAATACATTTATAAAACATGTTTAAACAGAGGCCAAATTCAAATGGACCATTAAATCAATTCATGAAGGTACTTACTCATGTTGCAGGATGTATTACAGCTACAGAAAATAGCGTATAAGCTTTACCTATCAACTTCTTGTTCAGCTTCAAGTTTTTGGTGAAAGTACAGTAATTAATATGCTTCTTGATTAATCTGAAAAAAAAAAAAGGAAACTAGTAAGTATTTTCCCCCATATCCTTGATCTATTAATCAGAAAAACAGAATTTTTGAAACATGAAGAAATGTGGAGCAAAGGGAACAAGGAGGAGTTCTTGTTCCCTCTATTCAGCTGAAAAAGCTTAAAAATGAAAGAAAAAAGGAAAGGAGAGGGCCAAAAAAGAAAAACCAACGGAAAAAGTATAACAAAATATTTTTGGCTTGAACCACCAATTTCAATTTTACATACTTAGGCTCTTAATGTATATATGTAGACCGTATTCCTCTTTTCCTTTGAGGCTCAGCCCCAGTCAACAGACTGTGGACTTGGTCAATCATTAAGTCCACACACTTAAGTCTAAGGATGTTAAAACATAAATGCATGTTCGTAGCACATGGGCTAATGGACAAACTATGAAATTTGTTTTCTGTTTAGCCTAAATGCCACAAACATAGCCTAGCGTGAACAGGCATATGTAAATATACGTACAGTGGTTAAACCCTAGGCTAAGTAACAAACACGCACCTATCTTTCCCAATAATTGCGGATAACGTGTGTATATAGCTTTACCTATACTCCAGGGATGCTTATCGTTAGTCGTCAGTTTCCAATATTGTAAAAGGTTGGCTGCCTTATCAAAATGGTAACAAAGTAGGAACACGCAAACCCATATTAAATGCCTGTGGGTATTGAGGTTTACACACAATATATATATTTTCTAAAACAAACTGTAAATAACATCAGCAATATTTCTTCATAATAATCACAAAATGGGAATGTAAATGTTTTCATTTCTTTCTAATAAATAAAACTATATAAAAAATTAAAAGTTCTAATCCAGAGGTTGAATATTCTGTCTGAGATGACCTTTTAACATATTGTATGTGCTGAAATATTGGAAAGTACAATAAGATGAAAGCTTGTCACAAAACAAATGTTCGACTTGGAAACTCGAGTTTCAAATAGGTATTTTGGTATATCTGGACTAAGTATATAAAAATTTTTATGTTATAACATTGTTGTTTTTAATAATACAATATTTATACTTTACAATATTCAATACGGAAGCTATGAATTCTAATTATGAGAAAATCATTTATTACAAGCATTGGAGAGGTATTGTTTTGGTTTGATAATTTAGTTTTCCTATGTTTTCTTTTCCTCTGTAAGTTAATATATAGGTATAATGGTATGTACATTTTCAAATAAAATTTTTTTAAATTAAAAAAAAAAAAAAATGAGACCGCGGTACCATGGAAAAAGTGTACCATGGACTAAACTGTCTTCCCTTTAATTTTTGAACAAACTGGTCCCATAACATTATGCATCATACACCTTGAAAATACGTCATTAATTTGTTTGTTATCGTTATCCAGTTTGTTGTTCAAAAGTTATTTCAATATTAATCAAAATTATGTCAAAAGTAAAATTTTGATAACTCACAAAAAGTGTGACAAATGGGAGAGAAGTTGAGTGTTCAACTTTTTGGATGTGTTTTAAAGAAATTTAATAATCGGCAATTAATTATTCAGAGTTACCAACATTCAAAAACAATTTCTAGTAGAAAGGTGAACCTAGTGAACCATGGTATAAATTTTTTAGTGTACCATAGAACATGTTACTAAATAAAAATACATTTCAATTTTTTTCAAATAATTTTCCTAATAAAAACTGCCCGAAAAAGGGAAACATTGGATCTTGAGAAAGTTTAAGATATTGTGAAAGATGTCCTAAATTTGTAAATTCATGAAGAAAGTGTCACAATTAAAAAATAATCAATTTTCTTAATAATAATTACATTAAAATAGCAGATATCATGTGTTATCTAAATACCTACAATTACTTTTAGATACAGTGCACTTCATATTGTATTATATAAAATAAAATAAATTTAATTGTTTGGTTTAAAAATATTTTTTTCTGATGGGATGTTACATGTGCCATAGTACACCGACCTCAGTTCCATGGTACACTGAAGTTACCCCCTTTAAGATCGAATTAGAAAAAAACCCTCACACGTTAATTATTTATTTTGATTTTCTTTGTAGATGAAAGTTCGTTCTTTTCAAATTTGTTGGTCCCAAATTTCTAACTCAATTCTAGCTCACACCAGAGACAAAAAGGAAAAAGTGTTCCTTGGTACACCAGTTTCATCTACACATACCACTAGGAGTTTACGAGTGGCAGCCAAGTGGTACACAAAGCCGTATGAAATTTGGACATTGATGGAGAAAAATTTTTGTCTAATTCTTTTTTATAGTTTAATAATATACTAAAAAATTGACTGTAAAATTTTTAATGGTAGGTAGGTACGCAAAGTTTTTAGAATATAATCTGTTGCGCTAAAAAAAAGTTTAAGAGTCACCGGAATAAACAAATAAAATAATAGTTTACATTAAAAACGCGTTTTTAACAGATAAGCTTTTATTTTTTTGGCTTTAGCTTCATGCAAAATAAATATCATTATTTCGTTGCCGAAGGTTGGCTGCAGTATTGGTATATTTTAAAATTGCAGTAGTGAGTGGAATAAAAGCTTATAATGAATACGTGCATCCAAAAATAACGATGAGGCCAAAGGTTTAAAAGATTAATAGAATAGGTGCTTTCAAACAGGCGTTACAAGTTTTTTCTTTCCAATATGCTTCAAAGTTGACAAAACTCTTCTATTAGATCAGAAAACATTTCAACTGAACATGAACTGTCTACTAATTATTTTATTGCGCAACAACGCACAATAGAATTTTATCTGATTTGAAACGCATTAAGATTGAATAAAAAGAAAGCTCAAACCTCTTCAACCAACATGAGCATTATGGATGAGGAAGTCGGAGCTTAAGAGACTTACTTCATAGTAATGGCATTTAGTGAAGAGACATTTAACAATTTGAAAGTTTCAATAACAGCTTATTGGTATCTTCTGGAGCCGAATATATTTCTTCTTAGACGTCAGATTGGTCTAAATTAACGTAGGCGTTGGAGACGTGTAAAAACTTCTGAAATTGAGAAAATGAGAATTTTTACTTATTTGAGACAAAAAAGATTTACTTATTCAAAAAATTAAAGTAGGAACAGTCAAATTCAAACCAGTTTATAAATGAAAACATAACATCGTCAAATGAGATAAATAAAATATTGTATACATGCGTTCGGAGTGAATAGTAAAAGAGTGCAGTAAAAGATAACCAGATAATTTTTTTCTTAAAGTGATGTTATCACTTTCTTATAAGATTTTATCGCTACAGTGGAAGCTACTTAAGCGAAATATACTTTGGGAAAAGCCATTTGGACTCTCTTAATCAGCTGTTTCTGTAAAAAAATTAATTGAAAAAATTGGTAGGCTACCTTGTAAGTTAATTCTGATTAAAAACAAATTCTTCTTTTATCTTAGTCCTAGTTTTGTATTCACTTAATTTTGAGAGCATTAAATAAGTGAATTCACTTAAGTGACTTCAGGACCATACTTAAGTTTTCCCATTAATATTCGTACTTTAGATGGAAAAAATTACATTTTAAAAGGACCAAAATTATGAAGTAAACCTATTTTTTCTCTTAACTATAGTTCACTTAAGTAAATTGGTCGACTATGAATCATTTTGTCTCTCTTAACTGACATGCTGTCTCATTTAAGTGAACAGAAAATACAGTGTTAGGATAATATACGTTTATTTTCATTACCTATCATGATTTTACCTCATATATAAACGGCTATCTCCTTTCTACAGCACACCTCTTAAGTGTTTTCCACCGTATTAAAAAATGTGATATAGTCCCTACTATGAAACTGAGTACTATTTAATTTCTGAAAAATGGAATTTTATTTGTAAAAAAAAAGTGTGAAAGATAGTAAAGAGTAGGTAATCCTTTTAAATATTTTTTAGTAACTTAAGCGTAAGGGCCAGAAAAGACTTGATGGGATTTTTAATATTTATGAGTCTTTTGGTGGAGAATACATTTACAATATGGATACTGGTTTTGTGTTACGATTTTGGAACTCACAAAAAAAAAAAGTGAAAGTGAAATATGATTTTAAGAAGAGCTCTGTAAATCTGTAAATGAAGTCACTTAGAATATCAATTTAAATTCGTACCTCTCATTTCTTCGACTCAGAGCAGAGCAGAAGATTTCGTTTGGTGCCCACCAAGTTTATGCTGACATTGGTTTGCAAGTGAGCTTCAAAACCAAGAGTGGCTGCACAATGATATACGATTTTCACATTATTACTAACAGTCATTTGGTCTGCATTATTTGATCCCAAATTTTCTTCACCCACATCACCGGATAGTACAACAACATTCCCAAACACTTCGTCAGTTTTTTTTTCACAAAGCTGAGAAAATACCTAATTGAAATAATGAAGCTCGTAATTTGTCAATAAGTATTGAAAAACTGAGAATTTGAAAATTAAAAAACGCGTAAGTCCGACTAAGAAGGTATTTAAAGCAAAATTTTTAATAGCTGCTGACTTATGAGGTTTTTATCGAAAAATGAGACAACTTACGCGGTTTTTAAATTTATTAAATATATGAAAATGGAAGATATAAACCACTTGGCTGTGTCGCCTTAAAAAGGACCTAAAGTGCTACGTGCCCTTCTCATAGTGACATCGTAAATTTATTCTGAATCATAAAGTTGAAATGAATGGAGCCATAAGTATTCCGTGTTTTCAGCACTTTTAACATTTTTTAATTCATCATTATCTTTTGTACTTAGTTTCTTCAAAAAAATTGATTGTTCAGGTGACTTGAGGCTGATAGTAAGCAGATACCAACACGCAGCCTAAAAATCGAACAGGTGAATTGATACGACTCATTCGACGAATCAATTTTTTTTTTTTTCAATAGGTATTATCGAATAGGTAATGAGAGAAAACATTTTTTATTTTTAAAGCGTTTACTTGATCCATGATCATTCAAGAGATTTGTTCAAATGATATTAAGATTCTACACGCCATCATTAAATTAATATAAATTCTGTAAAACCGTAGATAATTCCTTACAGGGTGATGCTGCTGCGGTCCTTCCATCGACCAGCTGAATCTCTTTAGTTCTTCGATCTGATCAACAGGTGCAAGGTTATCAATGGGAAACATCGGAGTAATTCTTCAATTAATGCTGAGCGAGCAAACCTTGTAACTCCAGTGATCAGAGCTTTCCTCTCTTCTTTACTGTAGAAATTGGTAACTAGACTGGACACATCTGCGAGAGAAAAAAAATTGATTTTCAAATAAAAAAATTTGATAATTTCGATTGTACACCAACCAAAAAATAACATATACCTACTTAGGTAGCTAAATGAAACAAAACCAGTGTGAAATACTAAATTTTAAAGAAACTTGAGGGTTGATATGTTGATTCATCGCATTGATAATATTGTATTTAAAAGATCAGTTATCACAATTTACAACAGATTTTTTGAAACTGAAATAAAATTGAATGGGAAATATCCTTCGCAAATTTCGAATTCACAAACTAAGACAAATACAAATTGATGATGAAAATTTTTACCCCGAGTCAAGATAAAATGAAAGTATAGCAACCTTATAAATCTTGAAAACACAAGTATAACTTTCAACTATAAAAATATAAATATTTTTTATGATAATCATGCCCTTCATCTCACAACACATGTACACCAAGCAACATACTGCGTCACTGTGAAGATATCAATCAGAAATGACGAATGACCATGTTAGTCAAAAGAATAAGTTGACTAATTTTTTGAATTTTTTAAAATCATCGATGAAGGTTTGCGCAGGAATTATCTGTGAAACAAGTAAAACTGATGCTGTAACAAGTATAATAAAGATTATTATTACAATGTTTACCTGATTTTTCTATACACAAATCACAGAAATATATCTGAGCTAGATTTCATCTGCAAAATAAGAAAAAAAAAATTAATTTTAATATAGGGAGGATTGAGGGCTATGAGTCAGGTGCATATTTGAAATCAATCGGACAATAACTTTATTGAGAGACAGAGAAAAGTGAACAAGATAATCGTTAAAATAGAGATTCACTCAAAAAGAAAAAACAGAAGAGGATGGAAAAACCACTGAAAGATTCACGAATTAAACGATTACCCGACGGCTTTGAAATAAAAAAAATAAAAAAAATAAAAAAAATAAAAAAAATAAAAAAATAAAATACTTCTTAATAAAATAGAGGTAAATGAAAATGCGTTTAGTCGTAGGGGAAATAGAGACTCAAGCTGAAGTGCCAGATTCTTAAATGACAGTCTAAATAATGAACTGAACTGACCTTTCTCAATGTCGTGGTTTTCTTCACAAAAAATACCGTACCAATAATCTTGACTGTTATACCCCCGCAAGCTATGCATTATGTGGCAAAAAACCATCGAAGTATACAAAAACCTGAGTACTACCCTCAAAGATATGAGTTTAGTCCTGTTGAAAATTATTTCTTAATTCTAAATTTTAATAAATCAGAGGAGCTATATTCCACTAACACTTTACATCATTTCAGTCACTTACACTGTTAAAGTCTCCTTTTATGTGGTGTAAAGTGCTATAAGAATCTCACAAAAGCATCCGCCAAGTTAAAAAATTTGTTTGAATGGTGTAAGTGGCTGAAATGTTGTAAAGTGTTAGTAGAATAGCTCCCCAGTTCTTTGAAGCGGAGAAACTAAAAAAAATTAAGAACTCTATTAACTTGGAACAAATTTAATCTTGTGAATGAATAATTATAGCATAAATTTCAGGAAAATGGCCTTAAATTTTAAAATAAAAGCACAATTTAGATAAATGTGGCACCATAAGATTGAAAAGTGTTCCATTTGGTATATATAGTCGAGGCCAGCACAAATGTGAGTGATGAGATGCGATACCGAAAACTGTTAAAACTATGGTTCAAGCTAATAACCTAAATATTTTACAAGCGTCAGATCAGACAAAGGTAATGTTATAAAAAGTATACCAGAAAAAGTAATAAGACTTACTCCTTTTTTAGAATTTTTTTTTTTTTGTGAATGTAATATAGAATTTAGTTAATCCACTCTCAAGGATAGAATGTGAAAATAAAATAATACACAAAAAACCAAAATTATAAAAAAAAAAGTGCGAGTTCCACTGGGCCATACTCATGCAGAATTGATGTGTAAACATAACATAGTGTGGTTGTGTGGATGTGCAATGCATTGGGCATGCACACAACCACACACATACACATTATGTAACACACAAAAATGAGATTTACAATTGTAAGAGTCAATCGTAATTCTTGTTTAGCTCCCACCATAGACAATGTGTGCTATGATGTATACACATCAAAAATATTTCTGTTTCAACGAGGATTCAAAAAATGGTCACATTCCTCATATCAAAGAGCTGCTGGTGGAACTTCCAAACGAACAGTTTTTAACATCACTACATAGAACACAACCGTATAAAAATATACTCTTTGTCTGAAGGTAGACCCTTCGGTTTTACAAAATATACTCTTTGTCTGAACGCAGATCTTTCTGAATATTTTGTATTAGTTTTTCAGCTCATTTAGAATAATGTAACAGCCTTAACACTTTCAAGACAATAGCTGTTACACGTCATCGATTTCTATTAATATGGGACTCTGAAATTCTAAAAACCCTGTCTCAGTGTACGATGGATGTGTAGTAAGCGTCATTTTGATTTCCCCTTAGATGACGACAGTTATTTACCTATTTTTATAAAAAATATTGAAAGGTATAGAGTAATTTTATTTAAAAACAATTACCATTATCTGAAAGTTCGTATTCCTGACTATAATAATCAATAATACGCATCTTAATTTTTTCCTAGTAATTCCCATCAATTATCAATAGAAAAACCTACTTTTACATAAAAAAAAAAAAATCCATTCAAAATTTTATTTAATAATTTGAACGCACAAATCATAACCAATACTTGGCCTTTGTGTGAAAAACAGTAAAACTGACTTACACCAAATTCTGAAAATTCTCCTTCTGACTCATCTTCATTTTCATTGTCTTCTAGAACCAATGCCAAAAAAGACATCCAATAAATGATCATTGGGGATTATTTTATTTCTTTTTGACATTACCACAAAAATAATGAAAAAATTTGCACAGAATTGAAGATAAATTTATTAAAAAATGACAAAATTTTATCAAAGATGACAGAAAAAATTTCATTCCATATTACAGTAAGAATTTGATCACTAAACATTAATACAATCCAATGAACAACATGTAAAAACCAGATAAAATTTTTCATAAAACACATGGTAGCCAGAGATATTTCATGGCTTCATAACTCATCGTGAAATTGACTAAAACACACTCTAATGGTAATTTTCTAAATGAAAATTTAATGCGGAATTCAAATCTGCACACTAAAAATGTGTACCACACGTTTTATACCGTACATATGATCTCAAAATTGAAAAACGTGTACTACACATTCTTCGTCTACACAGAGAGGTCCTGCCAATTTTGTTCCATCTGTGGTAAGAAAAAAAGAATGTGTACTACACGTCAATCGTCAATAGAGACAGGGTATGCCAAATTAGCTCCGTCTTGAAAGTGTTAAATACTTTGAAAAATCGTAAGGCAGAACTTACACATATTCAGTTCTTTAATGCGCACGTGAGAACGTAGTTTACATTGATTTTTGATTTTTTTTTTGAAGTTCCCAAAAACGCTTAAAGGGTTATTAATGTGTTGCCTTTTAATCCGAGCACTAATAACGACCGTGTAAGAATTAAGTTATGGATAAAAACTCTACGCTATACAGAACCAAAAGAATTCGTCACTAAAGGGACGACGAGGTGAACAAACGTAAATTTTAATAACACCAAAATAATAAAAAATTCACTTCTAAACCGTGAAAAGAAATACTGAGAATAACAATGACCGCTGACAAAGAGTACTTACTTACCAACTGATTAGCGTGATGTTGCCTCCTGCAGAATTCTGTCTGTTCCAAAGGTAGGAGGTGGTGCAAACTTGTTCCGTTCCTTGTTTTGAACAAGAACTGACCTCACTTCCACTTTTGGAGGGGAACGAACTGGCTGTAGGTATAAATATTTGAAAACCACTGGTGGTCAGGTTTCGATGCCGATCACCTTTCGTAGTCTCGCACAATAAATTCTATTCTAGATTTTGGATGCTTCATTGATAAGCGAACACAACCATAGCGCGTATACCTATCGAAAATTGCGTGTTTTTCGTAATAAACACGCGAACACTAACGTTGCGAGTAGGTTTCTCCATTGAAAAAAGCCGAGTCAGTTTGTTGGTGATGGAAAAAATGTTGAAGTCGAGTGGAATTTTAGTTTAAAAGTTGATAATAAATTGGAAAAAACTGTAGCGAAGTATTGCCGCTCCAGAAAACCCACTTGGATAATTTGTATGGATAATTCAACACGTAATTCTAAATAAAATTCTAAATGCCTGAAAAAATTGCAAAAAAAAAAAAAAAAATCGATAATTACCGATATTTAACAAACGTATAAATACTTAATCGATCTATCGAAATTTCATTGTTACATTTTGAAGTAAAAATACCTAAAATAATCTCATGCGCCGTAAATAGGAAAAAGATGCTTCAAGCAACACAGCCGACAAACTTTTGTAGGACAATATTTTTTTGTTTATATTTTCCTTCGAAACTACTACACTACATTCACCATAGTCGAATAAAAAAAGAAATTTTATTCTGTAAAATTGACCTACTTAGTTACTTTTTTTTTTCTTTACAAATCGTTAGGGATGGGCGTCTCAAATAACATGCTAAGTGTCTCAATCCGCACCTTGTTTTTTTCAGTGTGCCATCCAAATCAGTCATTTGTAGTTTTATTGGGAAATATTAACTGTAGCAGAAAAATAGATCCGGTAAAAAATGTTAAGATATTAAATTTTCAACAAAACATTTTCTTATCACTTTTTGCGTTTAATATTTCCCACCTCCCAAACAGTCGGCTTAAAAAGTAGTTACCATTTTTTGTCTTCGGCTGTTAAGTTAACGCATACAAGAAAATGTGCATTTTACATTAAAAACTTGGTACAAAATACGTAATAATTCTAAAACCGTGAGTTCTATCGTCCTACGGTTGGTCTCATTCGATTCAGCGTTCAATGATCCGTAGTATGCGATATGTTACGGTTGTTTCTGATGAAAATTTTTGTATTTGTTGGGATTAACTTCGAAAAAATAGCTAGATTTTTTCTGGCTATGTTTTTGTCCGCAGACATTAGTGCTCTTAGCGGGACCTTATAGAGCCAGTGGAGTATCTCCCAAATTGCAGACTGTTAAAACTACAAACGATACAGGCAATAGGAGGGGGTAGGAGGGGGTAGGAGGGAAAATGTCTCGAAAAATGTACTTTTTTAAAGCTATCTTTTCAAAATTTGCAACTTATATGAAAATTTTCAGCTGGAGCATTTCAACATATTTCATATATTTCATCCTACGTAGTTTTTGCCACTGACTCGAATGAGATCAACCGCAGCTGGATAAGGGATCAATAGTTTTTGAGCTATTACGCATTTTGTACCAAGTTTTTAATGGTAAAATTCACGTTTTTTGGTATGTTAGCTTAACTGAATACAAAAAGTTGTATATGTCGGGGTCACTTTTTAGGAGGTGGGGAGTGTTATACGCAAAAATTAATAAGAACATTGTTCGTCAGAAATTCAATTTTTGACATTATTTGAAATAACTATTTTTCCTCTGCAACTGATGTTACCTAAGAAAACTGAAAAACACTGATTTGTGGGGTGGATTTCCCCCAATTTCCATTAAAGCAAGTAGACTGGGGGCTGAGACTTTTAGTATTTTATTTAGGAAGCTCATCCTTAACGATTTGTTAAACAAAAAAAAAAATATATGGTTATTTTCCTAAGTAAAAACTATTTACATGCTATTTTTACTGAACTACAAGCAATCAATTATTGCCCCATACTATAACTTTAAGTGAATAAACAAAATAATATCGCAAATATGCACCTCATGTCAAGTCTGTATATGCAACAAAACTCGAATTAGAATGGAAAAAGACTCATTAGGTCATCTAGGTCCTGCTAGGGAGCCTCATGAGATCATGTCATTAGACACAATAGGCGGATTAGGAGGTAAGCGAGGAACAAAAAAATACTTGCATCTTTTAGTTGATCACTATTCTCGATACGCTCATATTCTCACGTCATCTGGCCAATCTGCAACAGATTTTATAAAATTATGTCAAAAAGTGAACAGAGAAAAACAAATAAAGTTACTATACTAACTGATCAATATGGGGGACTGTGTTCAAAGGAGTTCAATGATTATTTAAAGGAAAATAATATCGAACACGTAATTACTGCTGTGGACTCACCGCCTTCGAATGGACTGAATGAACATTTGAACCAAACCCTAGTTAATAGAATTCGGTGTAGGATGAATGAGAAAAATAAAAAAAAGAAAGTATGGACGAATATCGCACTGCAATGCACTAACAAATATAATGACACGATACACTCGGTAACAGGATTTGCCCCCGGTTACTTAATGTATGGAAAGTTACCAGAAACTGTCCCGATAGAACTTAAGGAACATAGCGATTTTAATAAGGACAGAAATTCGAAAAGTGACAAGGAAACGACTAGATAGATAGATACATGTAGGCAAAATATATTTTTATGTAATACGTGATCAGAAAGACAATGATTCGTTGGTATTTTTCGAGTGAAAAGTTGCTCATATCATTGACAAATATAATCTAGATATAAAGTGAACGCACCTCTATTTAAAAATGTGAAGCATTTGTTTACATGGAAGCACGTTCAGTTTACATCGAGGTAGAGGTTACATTTTCTAAACGAAATGTTAAATCTGCGACAATGAGGAGATTGATATTTTATTCCATTTCTTATAATTTTTAAGAAAAACTTATCATTATGATAGAATTTTAAACGTTTTGTAACTTTCTGATCATTAATTATATAAAATATCTTCCTCAACAAAATTCAAAAGTGAATTCACATGATTCAGAAATTGCTTACTCGCGGCCCTTGTTTCACAAACTCCCTGACATCACTTTTGAACCTTGGTGTGTAATATACCTACTATTTTGCAGCACCCAATTGAAAATATGTTTTTTTAATGCCCCTTAAGTGAACAAATACTAACAAATTGTAGATGTTGGGTTCATGCGATCTTTCGAATTGACTTTCTCACATGACATGTTCACTTTCTTGCACTGCTCGACTATTTTCTCAGTTTTTTTTTTTTTTTGTTTAAGTGAAATTATCGAAGTCAACTATCTGTTTCAAATAAAAATTTTTTGCAACACCTGTCGATAAAGTTGACAATTATGTGTCCCTCGACGATATATTATTAAGTGGAGAATTTTAGAACAACGCACGCTGTAAATTTTTTATTCATCATTTTTACATTATGCACCGTTTTGTCCACGTGCATTTCTTTATATACCAACTGTAAATTGTTTATGCATCATATATGCGTGTATTACTTTATACACCATAAGGGATTTAAAAAAAAAAAAACAAAAAAAAAACATTACTGCAGTTGGAATTTGAAAACAGTTCTTATATTGACTCGCAATTAACGGATGATGAGTATCACTAGGAGATTTGTTTATTGTGGTGATAAGATCAGCTTATTCTAATTTTTTCTTGGTTCAACTTTTTTGTTCTTAAGGGGTTGCAAAAAATAGTGTGTGACACACGTTTATATAGATAGTATGTGATTAATTCTTGATGGGCTTTGGCTTGTGCTACAAAAATCACAATCGAATCGAATTCACCCACTTTATACACTCGTATCACAAATTACTGTTTCGAGTCAGTTTTCCTGCGGTTGAGAGTGTTGAGAGAGGTGCGGATGTTTTTTGTTTGAAAAAAAAAAAAGTGAAAATATTAATTATTATTTGGTTTTAAATATAACGATTTTCTTTTTTTTTTAGGAGGCGGTTGTTACAAAAAATAATATGTGGCCCGCGTGTAAAGTAGATGATCGTTACCCACGGTTGGTATTGCAGCACTGGCCTTCGGCCTCGTGAAATTCACGCTGGTATTAAAATCGCCTGCTTTTTGTACTCGCATCGAAAATAAGAACGCTATTTTACGCTATTGGAACAGCCCACCCTCTATTCACAATCTCTTTTCGCACGAGCTTCTACATAGACTTCGGTATTCATTTGATCACAGTGCGGTAAGGCGACTACGCGGGGACGTGGGGTTGTGGTTTTTTTGTACGCTTAAAGGGTGAAGTAGTATTCCAAGGCGAACCTCACAATAAACTGAAACGATCTTATCTTCTCGGGAGTAAGTAGATAACGCGTATAATACTCGAAACCATTATTCACTTGTGATGGAAAACGTAACTTCTTGCGTTACCAGCCATAACAACGTAAATTTTCCACTTCCACTTCAAACTTCGCCGTTTTTTTTTTTTGTTTTTTTCCCCTTCACCCACTTATCGCTATCCTTTGTCTCCTCTATACTGTACCAGCGAGTGAGAAAAACGATAAAATCGTATTATGACCGACTGCTACGATTCCGTTAACGCTGTCTCACTCACTTAGGTCGCATAATACACTGCATGGGTAGGTAGGTAGGTACCTTACACGTACCTATTCGAAACTTTTTATTTTTGGTAGCTACTTTAACTTCACGGAACGTTTTACTTTATGGAACATTCCATCCGCAGAATGGTACGTATACGTAAACTCGAATTTTTCCCTACGTTTATTGTCTCGTTCATTTGTCGTCCGCACGTTCGCTAAAAGATTACGGTCAAAAAAAAAAACAAAAAAAAAAACAAAAAAAACAAAAAAAAACAAAAAAAAAACAAAAAAAAAAAAAAAAAAAACAAAAAAAACAAAAAAAAAAAAAAAAAAAAAAAAAAAAAAACCCTTACAATAATCGTTAGTTTTAGTATCCTTTTTTCTGAATTAGGAAGAAACTATAAAACAGCTAAAGTGCGAACACGTATAATTTTTTCTTCATCGTAGCCAGCATTCTATGTACATTCTACAAGACTCTATATAGGTACATAGGTACTCATCGGTGACATTAATTTGAGAACGGAGAAAAAATCTTCCCCATTCTTTTGACTTTTCGTAGTGGGGAAAAACCTTTGTAGGAGATTTCTGTGGTGGTTGTTGTTGTTGTTTTTTGTTTGTTATTTTCGGCCGCTCAGTTTGACGGTCATCGTCATTCGGGTGTTTCGATGTTTTCACTCTTCAGCTACACTACGGCGAGAGCTGCGAGTCATTCGCAAATTTTTAGCTTTCTCTCATCAATCACTACCGACCAAAACAAAACACGACTTTACACTTTTCAAACCGACTTTATGGAGCGAAAACAGAAAAAAGAAAAAAGAAAAGACAAAGACAAAAAAAAAAAAAAAAAAAAGCAGTGAAATGGATCATTAACGGCGTAAACTAAGCAGTGAAACGTGAAATTTTTTGGTTTCTTAGGCTGTTTTTTTATCCGTATAATTTATTTTTTATTCTTTGCGTACATGAGTTTCGAATAGAAAGAAGACGAATGTTAAGTGATATTCTATCTGTTAAAAAATTGGAAAACCTACAATGCGATAAGTGGTCAAAAATACTTGAGAGTAAAAACTAGATTAAAAACATTAATCCAGCGAAAAATTCACAGGTCTTATTTTACTTTATTTTTCATTACCATTTTCTCCTTCCAATTTTTTTTATCATCATTATCTACCCCATCTCTTATTCTTTATGCATAAAACATTCCTAAAAATAGGGTGGCGTACACTTTTTCACAAATTTACAGAAGAAGTATTTTCAATGCTAAGAACAAAGGGTTTCACTCCTAAGTCATAGGTAACAGATCACTCGAGTGTGGGTTTGCATGGAGAAACAGATCAGATTGAGATAGCTGCAGACACAGACAGTGCTGGCTGGGTACCATAATTAAATAGGGTTACAACTGTTGTAGGTATGTTGCTACATAAATACCAGACAGTGGATGGAGCACATGGACTATTAGGTTCTGGGAAGTGGAGGTGAGGACTTTCGCATGTTGCGCACCCCTGGCTGCAGTATAAGCCACTCAAAACTGCATAGCTAAATAATAAAATAAGTAAACACCAGGTATAATTATATTCAAATAACATAAAGTAAAAAAACTCTCATACAGCACATTTATACGAGAAAAATCAGATTTTGAAACATTTTATTGTACTTAATCCTTAATGCTGAGTGGCATGTTTGCAGCCATCGAGCACAATCTGGAGTCTATGAGACCCCATCAAGTTTTCTGTTTCTAAATTCTTTGGGTGAAGAGATAGTTAATTTTTTTAAAGAACTTAATTTGAAGAACATCCTTTTGTGCATAAATTAAGATTAAAAACAGCAAATTCGAATGATTAGTTGTTGAGATGATAGATTTGAAACTTAATAAATAGTTGAAACAATGGAATTTCAATCATTGTTTTTGAAATTTCAGACTTCAAGTCCCTTCAATTTTGAGAATAGACTAAACATGAAAACAATACAGTCTATTGTACTTCCTCGGTACTATCATTCCATGAAATACTTTCAAGTAATTATTGACAAAATATTTCCAGGAAATTACTAGTTTGAAAAAACCCACGTCTATTTATATACTGTACATACGAGTACATTCAATATTTATGGGTATGCAACTCATTTCCACATGTAAGAAATCAGTTTTCCATTTTATCTTGAAACAGCATTAGCAACATAGTTTTTTATCACATAAAATGGATTTTATTGTAACGGATATTCTTGTGTTGTTGCAATCTGAATTTCGCATAGGACACATTCGCGTAGGACCTGTGTACACTCCTTTTTTACTTTATACAAGATAGTTGTGACTCCTCTCGTACTTGAGTTACGGATGAACATTATCTATCAAACTTGGCAGTTAAAATTTAAACTAAAATATCTCACTCTTTTTCGTTCCATGATACTAAACCCTGTAGTACCGTGGAATACAGCCTCATATATTATGGAAAATTCATACAACGATGCGAAAATTAAGAGAAATTTTTACTGAAAATATGATCTGTTGGCACAGTTAATTTTCTTCAACAAAATTCAGTAACAGTCGTTTCATCATCGTTTTGTTGAAAATAAATTTATGGTTTACCTATTTCATAAACTTACAAACCACACTTTCCTTTTTGATTTTTAAAATTTCTACAACAAAATTATTTTTTTTTTGTTCTTTTTTATATCACTTTTATATAACTTGGAAAATTTTTTTTGTACACAGGTATCTACTTATTTTTGTTTGTTTTTAGAGAAAATTCCAAATTTGTTTTCTTTGTGAATTTAATTATGTGAATAATAATGTGAAAAAAATTTTTATCCTCCCTTGGCTTCGCACATAATCGTATTTAAGCTGTACAACCACAAATATGGATTCATTTAATACTGAAATGTGAATTATGCAAAAACAAAAAATCATTATTGATAGGAACATAGAATTAATTAATTTTTTAAGGAAATGAGCTGAAAATTAACGTTTTTATGATAAGCCACCTAATTTATTCGGTGGCATAGCTGGAAAATTGTGAAAAAATGAAAATTTCAAATGTCCCATGGTACTACATCATAAATGTCCCAAGGTACAACACCCTTCCACTTGAATTAATAAAATTATTGTATCTCATTTTTTAAGATACTTGAGTAAAAATTAATAACATGAGAAATGGGTTACCTTCACTTGTTAGAATTACATATCAAACAAATTTTAATATCTTTCTATCAGTTCAAAATCTAATTGTAAAAACTTAGGTAAATCTCATTTTTTGTTAAAAATTTCACTATTATCACTATCTTTTTAAATTAAAAAAGGTATGGTCTTGGCATAATTCATTTTCAACGTTTCCAGACCTTTCTTATATGACCCCTGTGGAATACTTTACATCGTGGAAAGTAAACCAACAACAGAAGGTGTTTAACAGAACAATTTGTGTGTTTATGCCAAAATACCTAAAAGGTATAGGGGAGTCAAGACCTTGGCAAATACTGGCAATTTAGCCTAAGATTTTCTGGTCTTATATACCTGGCTCTCTACATGCACACATACACACTTATGTAATATTTACATATGTATAGTGTAGATTATTCATCGTACTTTACGGTTGTTATGGCAACGGTAAAGTATGGAGAATGCATCTCTGTATTGGTTCGTGACATCGCCGAGATCGTTATTTATCGATGTGTCATGGACCGAAATTTATAACTTGTCTATCTGCAAAAATAGACAAGTACAAACAAACATACATTCAGTATTGGTTTAATGTGCAAGGCACAAATAATGGTCACCAAAGGTGACGACTGTCGTCGATAGGCCAAGCCTATTTCCTCATACAAGTGATGGACTAATCCCCACAACCCCAATATGTTTAATATTTTTTCCATGCAGCAGCCACTGCAGGTCACATGGTACATGGGTCCCATGGTATAGGGGTCTCCCCTACCTAAAACCAAAATAAATGCAATTTACCCCATATAAAATACAATTTGAATTGAAAATCTTTTTCCACCCATGCATTTATTATATGGTGCTTAAGCCCAATACAAAGATGTTGGTTGTTGACTTCACATTTTGTTCTTACAAAATGATATGATTTTAACATCTAGTACAGTATAAACAGAGACATAGCTAAAGAAATGTCCATCTCTCTACATGCGCTGTGGTACAAAAATGTGACAAAGATCTTCAACCACCATCATCATCATCATCATCATCATCATCATCAACAAAAAGTCAACTCCATTAAATGTTCTGCGCAACAAAAGCTGAGCACACTTTGTATGAAAACAAACAACTTTATATCAATACACACACTCACTATCAAGCTATAACGCATGCGCAGTAACTAGTATCCAACTTAGAAACATTTTACATCTTTGTCATGTTTTTGATCAGGCGTTGGACATTTCGTTAATTGTAGGTATGTCTTTGAGTATAAAAATCTCTGGCAGACCTTGAAAAATAAGTTCGTTCTGAAACAGTTCGACCTTTTGGACCTGCCTTGGTGTGCAAATTCTGAGGAAAAGTTTCCTTCCAATGATGATGTCATCCTATTCTTATCACAACAGATAGGTATATTGTACTTGTTCTATTTTTTGATATTGTTTTTAAAGTTTTTCCTGCCTGAATGCACTCCGACCTAAAACTTGAATGTCTGATCTGCAAACTAACATTCTGAAAACCTATCAAAACCTTAAACACCTTTAGAGCAGCTCCAAAACAGCTGTTTTTTTTTTTTTACCAAAAAAAATACAGCTTATGATATGGTGCAACCTTTGACTATACAGTACTGGGCCAATAAAGAAATATGATTTCTAGTTAGACATGCCGGCGCTAAATAGGCAACTAGAACGTACCTTCTGACGTATGTTCTTTATCATAACATGTATTCTAAATTGGTGAATTCAAGCAAAACGTCTAAAATACGCGGAAGGTAAGGTAGGGTTACCTACTTTTTCGCCGGCATGTTTTGACATTAAATAGCGCATTGGTTTTATGGAGCTTTATTGGTCCAGCACTATACGTATATTCAAAGGGTGCATCCAACAAAAATTTCTAATCCATACGTAGATAAAATTGTGGGAAGCATTTTTCAACTTAAATTTTAAAAGCTCAACTGTTGTCGCGGATGGTATAGGACGAGAATATCGAATATGATGGGTTTTTTTTTCTTGTTCTTCCTTTGGGGAAGAAGCAACGACTTTCCACCAGCTGTGCATCATTTTGGTAACTCCTGTCTGCGCGAATTCGGTCGATTAGTTGCGGAATATTTGGTGATTTTCGGGTAGTTATTGTAGGTACCCCACATCAAAGTTTGTGAAAATTTTCGAGTCGAATTCCTTCGGAACGACGACTGCAGCGTACGTATAGTCGGTACCTTTTCTGCCGTGCGGACGGCGAAAATGAGGTGCGTTTGCTACCGTATAGCGTGTTGGTTATTAATTTGGCGACTTTGAGTGCTCGCAATTAGATTGATGAAAATTACCAAAGACTTAAATATACGCCCTCGGTTTTCGTCGTAAATTAGATTTGCGAAGAAATTAAGACGCTGTAATGGGAGACGCGATGAAAATTTATGGGGCTGTACATATTAAAGGCCTGGGATTTGCGGCCGCTCGTTGAACGACGAATTTCTACGTGTGTATGGGGCCGTTGGCGCACAAAACAAATGAGTGTATAGACGTGCCGACGACGACGTGTCAAGTTATGGAAATTTATTGACAGGTCGATCAGACGCGAGGCTGGGAGCGGAGAGAAAAATCAATCTCTTTTTCAGAATTGGAAATTCTCTTTCCGATAGGCTTTTCATTTATACGTGCACGTATACAGGCAAAGGACACAATGAAAAAATGAATACTCGCAAGCTCGCAATGTCCCAAAAATTAAAGAATGAAAAAATATTGAAAAATGAAAAAAAAAAAAAAAAACTATAGGAAACGAACGGTCAAGTGGCTACGTTGCGATATTTGCATTGGGTTATGAATGGCCGTGTGCCTTTGGCAGCTCGAACTATCGATAAATTATGTATTTCGAAGAAAATAGCCTTTTGTAATACCATCGATAAGGAAGATACGGTATCCGTGCAGTAGGCTTAGGTATTGTGTGTTTCTCGCCGCAGAGGATACGTTTATTTTGGCGTTGTATGTATGGCCGGAGGTCCCAAACGGTTGGAGATGAAACGGATTGAAAATATTGTCGAAGGTTTCTTTCAGGTCCGTAGCCAGACAGTTTTATCAGCAGGGGCTATTGAAATTTTTTTTTTTTTTTTGGGGGGGGGGGCGCACTTTTACTCATGGCAGTGGCGTAGGTACCCCCCTCCCTATTGACAAATAGGTGCCTCAAAAAACAAAAAAATTTTTCACTCATTTCGTTTTCTTCGAAGATGAAGAAAAAAAAACCATATGGCGCCTTTACCTTTATGCATGCAAATATACCCAAAAAATGCTAGGACGAGAGCTGGAACTTGTCGAGACTGGGCGGAGCCTGGTCTAGCCCATACGTGGCTACGGGCCTGGTTTCTTTAGTAGGCATTCGAATGTTTCAAAAGAAATGGAAATAAAAACTGACAATGGTATTCATTGTGGTCGGATCACAAGGATGCTGCCATTCGTCTGTGGGAAAAAAGACAAGTAGCGTCTGCTTGCGGTACTAGCGTTCAGGCATGAGTTCCTACGATTATTTTTACAGATTGGTACAACAGAACAGTCTTACAAACTATGCTCAATTTTTGACCTACAAACATCTTAGCGCTTGGTCTCTTCGGTAGCGGCTAAACGAGAATTACAATCCTCAGATTTGCATAACTGTAACTCTTACAATTGTAACTCTTGTTTGTGTGCATTACATGATGTGTGGTTGTTGTGTGTGCAGAATGCGTTGCACACGTACACGTCCGCACTATTTTATCATGTTTGTACATCAATCCTTCATGAGTAAACTCCCAGCAGAACTCATACCTTTTTTTTTTCCAGCAGACTGCTTTAATAGTTTAAGAGAAACGATGATACCACATAATTGGTACATTTACCCTACACGGCCACAGTCGAGGCCAACTTCATTGATCAAGCTGTGAAGTGAAAATCACAACGTCAAAATTCGATAAATGAGGAACTGGATTTTTGACAGAACTAAAGTTTCTCAAGTTAATTTTCGAAATCCTTGTTCCCAATATAATTAATCATAAACTTCTGATCTTTTCGTCATTTTTTCTCAAGTTATGCTTGAACATGTGTTGTAGTGGCGTTTAAGGTCTTATAATACAAGCCCTGGATTTTTGCTGGCATCCCTATACAGGTAACACTGTAGAAATCGTTGTTTCAGTGGAAAGCAACAAAATTTGTTTTTCCATGTCTGTGTGTGGCTGTGTGGATGGTGGCGCATATGTATCGAAAATATGAGGCAATAATTAGCAAAATAATATTGGGAAATAATTAAGGACTAGTACCTTCATTGTAGTGACGTGTATACGTTAAAAAAAAAAATTAGTTCAAAATGAGCAAATGCGGTGTCCATACCTATAGTTTTGTTTTGTCGTGAAATTACAATTTTTCATCATCCCCACCCTTAGCTATATAATTATTATGAGGTCAATTTCAATAAATTTTCTGTAAGCAAAGTGAGTAGAATAAGGGAAACGAGAAAAGTGCAAAAATAAGCTACTATCCTAAAAGAACACGAAGCACAGTTGGTTAAGTGTGAAGTTATAATGAATCCATTGTTGAAAAACTTGGATAACTTTTGATTAAAAAACGATATCTACTTAGAATTTTTGGCGTTGCACCCGGGAAAATGACGTAGAATATAAAATTTTATTGAAATCGTTAAGTTAGTTTCGGAGGAGTGGTATTTTTAAGAATTGACAAAAACACTGTGGAAGAGGGCATCGCCTTTTCGGCTCTGCCCAATAATGCCGTTCATTTATTCTGTTTGGGACCAATTTTTATTTCTACGATCTACTCTTTGAAACAAATAAATTGTCCGGTGTTGCTCAGTTAACTTAGACATTAACTTTTTAATTACCTATTTAATACAAAAAACGAACGTACGTATATATTCGTACAAATACATGAAAATTGACCCTAAAATTCAGTGGCCTCAGGTGGTTTGAAAATTGTCCATGTAGATGGGAAAAAGTGGCCAAAGATGGACATTTTCTGATTTTCCACGTATTTGTGAGGTATTTCGGTAAAATACGCCCCACTTACCGCTAACCATCAACACCAGTTGATTATTTATAGGTAACTGGTGTAACGGCCAAAAGAGGTGGTTCAGTACTGGAAACTAACCTCTTTTGGGGCAATTACACTTCCTTCGATATATTATAATATTCACAGGAATATTATAGTATTCGAGAATTATTCTAAATTATTGAACTTTACTATCCACAGCTATTGTGGACCTTAACTGAATGATAGGCTCTAATTAATTTGAAACACACAATAAACTTTATCACTTTAATTTTAAAACACAATATTAAATTTACAATTATTCATTCGCAGTTTAAGACTGGAAGAATATTACAGGTACAGTATAAGACTGACCAGCTATTTACAATATAATATTATACACTAGTCAACAGTGTCAAAGATTACAATACAATACAAATATTTTAATGAAAACCAGAGTTTATATACCTGTCAAGGTATATGGTTTTCTATGGTGTTGTGTGTAAAGTAGGGATTTGCTGATTTAGGTATTTAATTATTTCGAGAATATTCGGGTACCAGAATGTTCAGGTACTCGAATATTCCGTTAGAAAACGTTTAGTAGTTGCTGGCAGGAAGTAACGGTACTTTCGCCAGTTGATTGTACATATTAGGGAAAGAATTTGCTGAGTTAGAAAAACGTATTTTTCTGTGAATGGAATATGTGCGTCTATATTAAAATATGACGAACATATCCGTTACAACTGGGTTTTTTCATCATGATAACTGTTTCTCTCTTTCGAATATAGACGTATATTTGAAAGCAGGGAAACTTTTATCTTGACACGGCCTTATCTACTACGATTACGGCTAGCCCGTTCTCGTAATTTATTTGGCCGATCACTCAATGTTTGGCATCGGTACTGGCATAATTAAATGTGCACGTTTTCTTGTTCAATCCACATCAAATGTATTAAATGCGTTCCATTCTCATTCATCCCCATTTATGAGAATGGACTCTTGTTAATCACCACTTCAAATGGTTTTTATTCTCGTTAATGTTAATAAAGGTCCAGGTATGTACATAATATCTTGTTTCTTTATTATAATGTGTTAATTCTTTCTACATGTGGGTGAAATGGCGGGGCGGATTATTCTTATATTTTTGTAACATGTTCTTCTTTGGTGGGTTACCTGCATTTCTTATCAGCTGTCTTCCTAACATCTCGGCTTGTTAATCCAAAATTTCCACGTTCAAGGGGTTACTTTAAACCGTACCCTGGACTAGCTATCCAGACACACTAGATTTCGGTCTTATATCTAGTGTTGGTTTCTCAATCTATGTTTCTGGGGACTTGCCAAATAAGTCTTGGAGACGTGTGGAGATGTTCCGGCAATCTTTGGGTGACTTTACGTAACAAATGTGTAGTCAGTCCGGCCTATTTTATGTGGCGTGTCGCCACCCCAGTTGGCATACCACATTTGATATATTATCATCAAATCATTGCAAATCCAATCACAAAAAGAATTATGTTTTTCATTACCGGAGAGAATGACCAACACAAAAAATATTATATTATATATAATCATTACATTTATAAGACTGTATAAAGTATCATTTGAAATTGAAGAGCTTAAGGTGACCGTAGATGGTCACTTCACCCTATAATTTTGGTTTCGCTATCAATAAATTTCACATCCATTAATTGGCTTTTAAATTGTTTAATTATTATTATAATAACTGTTTTTTATATTTAATTTTCATTTAATTTTATTATTTTATGTTTTTATTGTACCCTCCACATATAGCTGAAAAAATATTTTATGAATGCTCTTATTGAATTTTGATAAACGTTCGTATCATTCGTAATTTATTACGTTCACCATTCGACAAACCAAAAACTTGTATATATATTTGTGTTTTTCGAAATGATTTTTCGTAACGCTGGCTCCGGAACAGTGTTTCTTTCTTGAAGCTTGGCAGTTTGAATTTCCTTTGTAGTTATTATTATTTTAAACCCATTTTGTTGTTTTGTTGTTCTCCAACGACGTCCCCCCTCTCAGTTTGAAGATATTCCAAAATCAACATCACCTAAATACTTACTGCGTATCCAAATAACAGTCGCCAACAGTGTTCCATGAGGAACCTGAAACCTTCAGTTTTTCTTTTTCTCCGCTAAACAAAAGCTGCGTGGCTTTATATAATATATATAAAAAAAAATAAAAAAAAAATAAAAAGAAAATGAAAAAAAAATGAAAAAAAAATGAAAAAAAAGAAAAGAGGAAAAAAGTTGTAAAAGAAAAAAGTATAACACGGGGAAAGGGGGGGGGGTGGGAGTTACCGTACTGAATAATTTACGATGTTTCCATTCAGTGGTAACATGTTTCTGTTTGAAAATTTCCTTTCGTAATTTATCTCATTTTTTTATCCCTTAACGTTTTTTCTTTCCCTGCTCACCATCGCGGTTCAGCCAACACAAAGAAAAGGGTAATTTTTATTCGGAAGTCTCACAAGTTTCCGAGTGAAGGAAAAGTTGAAAAAATACACATTTTCTCACCGTATTTCCGCCAGGAAACTGAAATTGATGAAAGGTCAGCGGATTCGTTTCTAAGTGTTTGAGAACTAGTGGTATCGTAAAGAAGTATAGTGCAACTCTTCTGGAAAACTACCATACGCAACTCGAAACGTTGAAATCGACCTTTTAAATGAAATAGTCATTTATGATGGTAGGTACAGGTGCAAAAAGTAGGTGATTTTGATTGAGTGTGAATTTTGCAAGACAAGCCGAAGGCGAGCGATGCGTATCACACGAGTATCACTCAACTACTTCTTATATGCTTGTGACACATTATTTTTGGCAACAACCACCTCCAGAAAAAAAATTTATACCAAAATAATGATAATTTATTTTAATATTTTTAAACCTAAAAATCACCTCACCCCTCTCACCGCCCAACAACGGAAAAATGTGTCCGAAAATACGTAACTATTTTGCAACACCCAATCAAAAAATACGTTTTTTAATGCTCAATGACTGAACAAAAAGTAACGAATTTCAATACATCGCGTAACAATATTGCTGGGCGCATATAAATGCACTTTCAAGTTGACTTTCTCTAACAGCTCAATTATACATATATTCTCAGTTTTTTTGTTTTTTCCAAATTAAAATTACTAAGGCAATGCATGTCTTAAAATGCGCGATTAGGCTTCTATTTTTAAGGGTCAAAGTGTAGAATTTCCGACCAGTGATTAAAAAAAAAGTTTTAGCTGGGAGCAAAACAATATTGTATTTGCCTTTGCAACGAAAATGTTTGCAAACCTCTTTGCTAATCGCGCATGCGCATGTCTTGCAAATAATGGCGTTTTCAACTCGAACGCAGTTGGTATGTAAGGCCTCCGCTAGACTGCGCCACTATTTCCGTTGATTTTAGGATAATGAGCAGTTTTTTAACATTGAAAACATACAAAATTTAAGTTAGGTATCGAAAGCAATTACACAAAAACCACGGATCGTAGAATATGGAAATTTTTTGGAGATATCTAGGGTAATCTGAAGTTTCATTGAAATTTTGGCTTAAATCGTATATTTATTTCTCGAGATATCGCGCCGAAATTCTGTTCATATTCACAACTTGATTGAATTCTTATCACTGAAATCACAGAATTTGAATAGAATTTCAGCAATATCTCGAGAAATAAATGTACGATTTCAGTCAAAATTTCAGGAAATCTTCAGATAACCTATGTAGATGTTTGCTAAAAATTTCAAATTTTTTCCACTTACAGTATTCGTGAAATTGATTTCGAAACCTCTAATTGTGTATCATCTCAATGTTAAAAAACTGCTCATTATCCCAAAATTAACATATGTTTGACAAGTGAGCCGCCAGAGGGCGACTACATTGACTTTAGATTCCAGTAAGAGCGACCCTAACTTGTATAATTTACAGCATGAACCACAAGCGAGTGTTGCAAATTGCAACTTGTCGAGGATCGTTCACCTTGCACTCTCGTAACGAAATATACTATTATGATATAAGTGCGAAAAATATATGATTTTGTAAGAGTGTGAAATTTTTTACACGACCCTAAGATCAGTGCTGAAAATCACACATGTATAGTAATCACCTACTCCGTACTGTTACTATTTTTACAACACCCATCCCAAAAACAAAAGTTAAAAAAAAAAATTATTTTTGAACAAATTCATAATTTAATGTACTGCTAGAACTGATAAGAAATACATAGGGTTAAATAGAACACCGCTAAAGCCACTGTTAACAGGCGTTTTTTTAACAAAAAACGACCTTTGGTGATTTTCAAGATTTTATTAGTTCTAGAAACAACTAAAAATCAGAAACAGCATACCTACTACATATGAAATCGATACCTATTTCATTTATCGTGTGGTAAACAAGTCATAAATATGAAAAACTTGTACTTGTGGCAGCACTATATCTTTAATTCAGATTCCGAGTACGCTGGGACATTCGATTTTGGTATTCTTTACAACTGGAAATCCTACTGACTGTTAAATTTGCTGAAATTTTTCAACAAAATTGTAAGAAATCATTTATCAAGGCATAAAATAAATTTTCACTCAAAAAACATATTTTAACTCATTTAGGACTCACTCAAGTTCTTATTTTTTTCGGATAACAAATCAGCAAATGATGAAACTATTTACCTAACAGCCAAATTTTTCAGTTTAAGAAAACTTTACTTCAAACTTTTCAAGAAAAAAGGAACTCTATCCAAAACTTACATTTTCACATTTTGAAAAGTTCGTCGATTAATTTAAATTATTATTCGAACGTTTCACTCATTAATTTCAGACAATAAATTGGTATAGCGTTCTAATATTTCACTAGTATCTGCTTATATTGTTAGGAATCATAAAAATATAACTCAATACAAATTCAGTTTTCACACAAAGTACCTTTTTCGAAAAGTAACGCCTGCATTGTTTGGCTTTAAGATTTTATTAGTTCTAGCAGTCTATTAAGCTATATAGTCAAAGGTCGGCAGTAGTAAGTAAAATAAAAAATAAAACGGGGTTAAATTCCAAAAACAAATCAATTTTACCGGAATAATATCATAAATAAATTACAGGTATCGTTGTTTTTTTTTAAAAATCATTATTTTTAACAAAAATAAAGTACACCTATGTTCAATCATTCTTTTTAACGTCGTATTGAAATTCCTTATTTCTTGTTCAGTAGCCTACTGGAGTACAAAAAAACGTATTTTTCGGTTTGGTGCTGCAAGGATAAATATTTTGCCAAAATTTTGTCTGATTTGGTTGACACATCATATTTCGTGTTTGGAGGGGAAGGGGGAAAAGTTTTTTATTACGTTGGGTATATTGCGACACCGAAAATGAGACCAAATATTTGGCAGGTCACAGTAGCTATGCATATATCCTCAGGAGCTGACTGAAAAAAAAGAAAACACGAAAACCAACTTCCAACAAAACATACGAAAAGCTGAATTTCGGAAATAGTTTTTTCTCTCTGATTTCAAATAATGCATTTCACGTGTTTGAAAATGGTCGCAGAATATTTTTTCATTACAGCTCTCTCGTACGAAATTTTCGCATCGTTTAATTTCCCTCGAAGCACACAATTTTGCGTTCTCATCACAGACTGCCGTTTTTCTGCATTCTTCGTCTTTTTTCCTAATTTTTTTTGACAGTATTTATGACAAAAATATTTAAACAATCGGTTAAGTCGATGTTTTATGTTTTTATTTAAAACGAGTTATCACCCGCAGCTTCACTTGCGTGCGTTTATTTATCGGTGTCCCCCTTCTTACCTTATTTTAACAATCTATTTGTGCCTCTAAATGTTTCAATAATTATTTCAATCGAAAATTAGACCGGATTAAAAAATATACTCTGTGATATATCATTTAATATTATACAAAAAAAAATAATTTTACCCTATTTTTGAGCTCTGAAAGGGTTCAGGAATTAATTTAATGACACGAACTTGTACCAGAAACTTGAATTGAACTCTCCAAAAATCATATCGTATGTCGTATCACTCATAACGTATGGAAAAATTAACTTAACCCCTTTTTTGTAAACCTAAACCAATATCAGCCTCAACGATTCGAAAAAATGGAGGGAAATAATTTTTTTTTTTTCAATTCCCTTTTACTCATTTTTGTTTATATCAAGAAATTTTTTGTCCATTTTCTCATTTTGCAAAAGGGTAATAGTACATTACCACAAGGGAGGAAAGTAAGTGATTGCGGGCAAGAACCAAAGGATATTATATACCAATTATAAAAAATGAAAAAGTGAATCAGAAGAAAGTGATAACATGTCATCAATATGTACTGTGACATCTGATTACCCGTAGCCTTCCCCTCACGTCACCATCATCTTGTATTACCATTACAATAGGGAACGGCTCTCGAATTCTAAGTTTGTAGTAATGATAAGATAAACGGGAAATACGCCGATTCCCCAATGGAAATAAATTCCCCAAGTCTACAGAACATCGAGGACACGTTGATCAACTATTATTTAACGATATGGTGACGTGTAGAAATATGATATCGATCATCGGTGAACCAATTTTAATCTCTTTGACTGTTCACGTTTTTGGCCTAAGAGTGAACAGTCAGTCTCGTTTTAGACGTGAAAGTTTTCCATTTGTCGTGAATACGAAATATTATTCACGACAAAATACAGCTCTTTTATACGACATCAAGTCACCTTTTAAATTGTTTTCACCGATACTTTCGAATGTGAACATCAATAGTAAACTTAAATAACTCGCAATATTATTCCTACGAATTCAAGACGAATATCCGCTCGAGATTTGATGGTTCACCGAACTTCGAGAACCATGAGGCGATATGATGTATAACCTGAACGACCTGATATTAGTTACCATACTTGTAAGTAACCTTTTCGATTGTAATAAAATGTAAACTGTAATAATGGGTCGGCCAACTTATTTATTTCCACTTATGTAAATTTGCCCGACATACTTCGTAGGCCTCGGGAGCTATCGCTTGTAGGCTGGTGGCCTAACTTTTTGAGCTGGTTTGTGGTTTCGACTCTACGATTGATCGAGACTTATTGATATACTTTGAATCGTGATATCACTCCCTATACTTGGGATGTACGTTTGTTTTCGGACGTCACAGTACCAGTATTCGAATTTCCTCATTGGCTCATCACTGTTATTTGAACAACATGAAAATAGCCCTCCCCAAACAGGGAAACAAATAATTTTTTTTTTGTCTGTTATGAAGTCTCATTGGTAAAACTTTGTTTTTTCACCATCAATCTCATTTATAACGTTGCATTTTTCATTCACCAAATAGTAAAATATATAACTTTGCCTATAGGTGAGTTATGGACCGGTGAATCAGGAATATGCGCACTAGTCGAGAAGGTATAAAGAATGAGCTCCAACAGTTGTAATGAATGTGTACAAAAACGCACAAGCAGGGATCACAAAAATACACAAGAAAATCGCACAAAGAAGATAAGAAAAGTGATGATTATAAATGCGTAAGTAATATCCCATTTTTGGGGGCTACTTATTTTTTCTGATTGAAAATCAGGGTTGGGACTGTAGCAAAAACTTCCATTCGATTTGATTCAACATTCAAAATCATTTTTCTATTCTCATATAAAACTATTTATTGATTTACTCTAGAGTTTGATAATTCCATAAAAATCCCATTGAACTGTTCTTAGCCCAGAAGAAAAATGATCAACTCCGATTGAATCCAGTTGAATCTTTTTTTTTCTTTTTGTTTTTGATATTTTGTGAATCTAGGCCCTAGGGGTATGACAGAGAAAAAAACAATAACTGAGCAGAAAGATAACTGAAAATGTGCCATTGTTATTTGAAAACTTTATTCATAACTATATGGAGTAAGCATATAGTGATAAGAATGCGAAGGCAAGATATCTCCTGTAAATAAGTATCATTGAAAGAATAAGGTCCCTTTGATTTTGCTTTTTATCGACGACTTTTGACATCCCTCATACTTGACATATCAACAAATGAAAAATTTTTGGTATTCAATTAATGGTAAAGTTGCTGAACTTTTCGTGATAAAAATCACCTTTTGCCATTGATACTTGTAATGGCCAAAAGATGTCGTTTAGTACTAGAAACTGACCTCTTTTGGTACGATTACACTTCCTTTGATATATTATAATATTAACTGGAATATTATAATATTCGAGAATTATTTCAAATTAATAAAGTTTATTATTCACAACTATTGTGGACCTTAACTGAGTTATAGACTTTAGTTGAATTAAAACATACAATAATTTTATCACTATAATTTAAAACACAATATTTCATTTACAATTATTCATTCACAGTTTAAGACTGGAAGAATGTTAAAGGTACAGTATTAGACTGATCAAATATTTACAATACAATATGATACACTATGAAGCAATATCAAAAGAATATCAATATTTTAATGAATGGAAGAGTTTATATTTCTGTCATGGTATATGGTTTTCCATAGTGTTTTGTGTAAAGTAGGGATTTGCTGATTAAGGTAATTAATTGTTTTGAGAATATTCGGCAACCAGAATGTTCAGGTACTCGAATATTCCGTTAAAAAACGTGTTACAGTTGCTGACAGGAAGTAACGGTACTTTCGCCAGTTGACTGTACATATTAAGGAAAGAATTTGCTTAGTAAGAAAAACATATTTTTCTGTGAATGAATATGTACGTCTATATTGAAAATATGACGAACATATCCGTTACAATACTTATTATGTTGCCTTCATCCGCACTATACCGCCATTCCTATTAAGCTCAGTTCATATAGTTATATAATACAGTCAAAGATTAAAATTGAAAATATAGGCATGTCAGAAAACAAAAAGTAACCAGGCAGGAAGAAAGTAGTTAAATGTGCTGATAAAAATCAAAACCACTTTGTCCTTGAAAGAGCGAATGATTAGGAAAGCAGATGGACAGCAAAATCTGATTGGCACAATAATGTCATAGACTGGCTTTGGTATTTTTTTTTTTTTTTTCAAATTGTAAGTATAACAAAAAATCTGAAAAAAATAAAAAAAATGACCCCACTTAGTATTCTAATACAGGAAAATATTAAAGTTAACTTTAAAAAAATTCAAAAAATAATTGTCTGACTGCATATTTGAACCAACGATCCGGGCATACCCTCCTCTATTTATCTACTGAGCCAGGGTGGCATTTAAAAATTTTGGTTTGCTGCAGACATACAATTTCTTCTTATTCATGTTTTAATTTCACAATTTATGACGTCGTTGTGCCAAACGAATTTCGCTGTCCATCCGCTTTCCTGAATGATTCCAAATATTAAAGAATCACTCTTTTGGTGATTCAGCTCCCAATTGATCCTGGTTCAACATCAGAAGAGTTGATTGAATCCAACTCATTCGTTCACCCACTGTCTAATTAAAAAGTGAAAAAATTTCAGTATTCTGTCTTCCACTTTATATTGATCTTAATCCCTGTTAAAAATTTACCTCGAGTATATACTTCTCTTTAAACGCAAGCATTTCTTTAAAAACCAATAGGTTACTTTTTTTCGGTTCTAGAAACAAATTTATAAGATTTTATTACAAGTGGTGAATTGAGATGTATTTAAGATTTTATTTCTATCAAACTGAAGGGGTTAAAATTCTTCCAAAATTTGAATGCAGGTAATTTGTATAATGTGGGCATAAATTAAATAATCATATAAGTATTTATCGAGTGTTTTTGAAAAATTTTCTGCTGACTATTGTAGATATTTTATTTTTATTTTCAATAAAATGAGCTGTGTTCGACGTGGCAAAGAAAAATCAGCACTAACAGCGTTTAATGGGGCAATTCCACTAATGTTGACTATGTGCGCCAATAGAATTTCGTATGATTTGAACATTCGCGAAATGGCATTCCTAAAAGTTTTTAGTGCTTCTTGTTTTCGTCGTGTTAAACACGGCTAATGGTCAACACGATTCTAGTTGTCTATCTTGGGTATGAAGGGTACAGATAATGACATAAAAGTAATCGAGGAGGGAAACTGCACGTAATTAAATGAAAAATAAATATATCTACAAGACTGTGCGACATTCCTCGTTAGTTTTTGTGCGATTTTCTTGTTTTTTTTTTTCATTTTTGTGCCCTTTTATATTATTAAAAAAACGATGGGGAAACCTCTAATTTTCGCAGTCGTATCGTAGCCCTACGGAATTCCACGACAGCTATTCAAACCTTCCTCGAAATAACACAATTTTTTATGGAAATTATCGTTCAAATCTGTAATTAGCATCACTCGCCTTCGACTCGTGCTGCAAAGAGCACACTCTACCAAAATCGCTTACTTTACGCACTTGTATCGCAAATAGTTATTTCAAAATTTTAGCATGCAAAGGAATAGCAAATAATAAAATTTTGAATTTTTCAATTGGCCGATTTATGATATGTTCGTGGAATGAAGGAAATCGTATGGCTCACAAAATGAGCTTAGATGAAAGACAATTTGAAAGGATGGATACATGAAAAGTTGCATATGCATAAAATGTAAGGAGCTACCAAGAAATTCTATTTTCTGGCTACTTCAGTTTTAGAGATGAGTGATACGTTAAACAGAGGTATTTTGGTAATCGTACTTTTGGTTGCAGGTTTTAGTGACTATTCATGAATCACTCTGCATAGTATATACTGTACGCCATCGTATTCAGATACTGGAAAAAATAATTTAAAATTAATTTTTATTCCAGAAAAGGAAATTATTATTATTTCAAAAAAGAAAATTATTTTTATTCAATTGTCGATCGATAGTATTTGTATTATTTCACCATATGGTTGGCGGAGAGTGACCCATCAGTACACATTATTTAATATTTCTTCTCTCAACGATTAACGTCCGACGATTATCGTTTTTAATCAAGCATAAATCAACTTTTATTCAGGAAATGTAATTACTTACCTATGCACCAACTCTTGAATTTAGAAAATGAAAAAAATAATCAGAAATGAGATACAAATCCTAAATATCTATTCGATTATAATTCAGGTAAAATCCAATTATTCTGAAATGTATACCGATGTTTCAGTATTTCATAATCCACATTTTTATTTATTTCTTAATAAATTTATAAAATTACTAAAATTGGTGTCTATCAATTAATACATTAAAATTAATAACTCCAATGTAATTTTCCTAAGATGGTCAGAATACATTTTTTTTTTTTTTTATAATTACAGAACAAATTAAAAATACATTTTTCTTTATTATATACGACATAAAAATCACAATAAATATTTGCATTATGCTGATCGAAAGTTAATGAATATCACAACAAATATTTTCGAGTTAATTAAAAATAACAACTGTTACAATTTATTATCTCGTCGAGTATTATCACTGAGACATTTTACAACAATTTCTTTGGTTTACATGCATTTCGTAAAAAGAATTATGTACAAAAGTTTACACGACAAAAAAATATTATTACAAGTACAGTCACATAGAAAAAAGAATTAGTAGACCTTTTGTACAAATGATAAATTCGTGTCATAAGATAAAGTTACAATTCAAATGACGATACGAAATTTTCAAATTTAAGATACGTTGAATGTCAGAAAATAAAACACAGGCCACAGCATATTATCATTAGGTAATGAATATATATATATTTATTTTTTTACACTTAATTCCTACACTTCGGTTGTCACAGAGATAGCTTAAATCCTACAAAAATTCATTAGGAGCTGCCAAGAAAATAATTGTAAGGATTTAGAAACTACGAGAAGTCGCAGTGATGAAATGGGAAAAATTTTAGTGAACGATGTAGCAACCATTCATTTTTAAATTAGTTTTAAGATAGTTACCATTTTAGCATTTCAAAAAAATAAGGGCTCAATAACCGAAATTTGTAAAGATAAGAAAATCTCTTTCTGTTTGGATTGTTGTGGTATGCGACCCTGGGTGGCAGAATCCAGCCCAATACAAACCTAACATAATTTCCCCATAAATAAAAAACACACACAATTGTGTGAACAGAGAGTATCTCCACCAATAGAATTTGTTGAAGATGCGAGTTAAGAGCCCAAGACCTGCTCAGCTAGCCAGGTGATCGTTTGAACCGCTTTATACCATGCAACAGGAAAAAAGGTGAATTGAAAAAAATTTACCTCATAGCTGATTATCCGAGAAGGCGTCTTTTAGAAAAGATTAGCCTGAATTAACCCCAGTTAATTTCCTCGAGCGGGCCCAATGCCTGCGAATATAAATTAAACCATATTAAAAAAGAAAAATATTATGTATTAAAAATCAAAGTATATAAAAATGTAGACGAAAAAATATTCGACCTGTAATGGTTGGCGACAAAACGAAGGATGATTTCATATAAGAAATTCATAATATTACAAAGTACCAGAAATAACATATTTTAGAAGAAAAAGGTAAGGGAATTTCCGACAACCTAGGTTGTATTATAATTTACCACCACTAAAAATAAAATGGTGGTATGATAGATCGAAAAGGTTAAAAGAGAGGGAAAACGTTTAGGCTACAGTAGCTAGACTAAGAGTTTAGCCTAGCCGAAGACACTCACGGCATTTTGAAGTGCTTGTATTTTTATTTAAATATTATTTTATTTTATTATTGGGGAAAATACGAAAAAATTTTAATTTGGTTTTTTAAGGGATGGTCGCATCCTACATTGTATTGTAATTTCCGGTTGTTATATAAAAATAAAATTTTATGGTTGAAATTGTAATTCCGTAGCAGATTCAAATTTTTCACTCGTTCGGTGATATTGATTAAAATAAGTAAATATTAATAATTATTAAGTAAAATGTAAAGTAAATATTTCATTTCATATCCATTGATTTTCCTAGGTCTATAAGGCACAAAAGTGTTTACTCGATGTTTTTAGCATTTTATTTTTCAAGTAAGACAGATATTTCATATGTATCTTCATATAGTCTCCTTTCTACTATGAATAATATTTACCTACGCGTAGAAATATTAATCAGACCTGATATATGTCAAAAGGTATAAGAATCTCTATCCTTAATATCAGCGGCAAGAATTTTATCACTGTGTGTATACTGTTTTGCTCTCCTCCAATCCGCCCTTCCAATTAAGATCAGAATAATTAAAAAACATAAACGCGACTTGAAAATGTTACAAAAGAGCTAAAAAGAGAACAGTAACAAGAAAAAGATCTATTGAAAATATCTCCATCCAAATTTAGGGACTGGAGAAATTTTTAAAGGATTATTTTTTTCGAGTGAATTTAATTTATTTTCTAGGTGATCGGTCCTTTTTTTTTTTTAAATAAAAATTTTTTTTTGTTTTGTTTAACATGCACTAATTTTACTTCGAAACAACTGATCTAAAAGATAACTAAAAAACTGCCTCATCGATTGTATATCAAATTGAATGAGACCACCATTGGGGATCACCCTCTACTATTTGAAAAAAATTGAATCAAATCGGTCTCCTGAGTGAAAAGTTCTAATGGAAATCGTCGGCTCCTTGGCAGTTAAACTCGGAGCCTAATTGATGTTACTAAAATCAGTACTTAGTGAAGTTTATATGACCTTATCCAAAAATTTAATTTTATTATACCCAACTGAAATTTTGTTTTGGCTCTCCTAGACAATTTGAAAAATTTGACTTTGTGTACTCTGCCATGAAGCCGAAGAAATATCATAAACGTGAAATACATACAAATATAATTAATAATCTTTTCTTTTTTCTAAGTCTATTAAAAATCCTGTAGGTACCTACATTAAATAATTTAATACTATAAAATTTCTGTCTGATTTTTGAATGTTATCATTGATTATTGAGCTCAACTTTACTGAAAGGTTGGTTAACTTTAACGTGAGACGAGACAAAAAACAATTTTCCCTATTTTAAATCCTCTGAGAGACAAAAACTGAATTTGAAGAAAGATTTCAAGATTTCTGATGAATCTTCTAAAAAGCATTTTGTGAAGGAAAAAACTTCTAGGATGAATTATTAGTATTTCTATAACTCTGAACCTCTACCCATACAGCTTATTCCCAAATGGTATGTCATTCTTGAAGCTTGTTTATGGGAACAATGCACAATACTCACATCAACTATAGCAGAAAAATATTCTTGACAGCGCACAAACACACTCGATACTTAATATGGTAATGAAATTTTCACCGAAATCGCAAATGTTTATTCATGAAGTTTTGCACAATTTTCATATCTTTTTCATCCAACACTGGAACCATTGAATCATCCTTTTCGATGTTATTACCCTTCGTTGAGGAGCTTGTTTTCTGCAGATTTCCATAATTCAATGGAGGATCTGGCATACGACGATCACTCGTTGATTTACCTCGAAAATGATTTCGCTTTAAAGGCGCATCTGTATCTTCAATTTTTTTCACTTCAATGTTGAAGTACCTGTTGGGAGTCTCAGTGGTGGTAGCACTGTCACCAGTGTCAGAACTGGAGGTTGTCGACGAGTCTACTTGGTTATCATTTGAGAAACTACGTTCGCGGAATTTCCTTTCAAATAGGGTGTTGGCAAACCCATCTTCAGCCTTTTGGACTTGCTGGTAAGTGGGCAGTGTTGCCATTGTAACGGTCGTATAAGTGACATCAGGTATACGAGTGTACGTGGTTCGGGTAATTATAATTGCAGGTCCGTTCTGTATGGTTTGGTACTCTTCGGGGTACTCTTCAGGGTACGGCATCAGCGGATCGTACACCTTGGCTTGAGCAGATTCGGTTCGGGACTCATTTTTGAGTGGTTGGTCATTTTTGGAGGTGGCATCATTAACTGCGACGATCGAATTAGCTGTAAAATTCGCTACGGATGCATTTGTTTTCTTGGTGGTGCGTACATTGTAGGAATTTATGTTGGCCTGGGTCGTTCCTGTCAAGTTAGCAATGCTACCGAGGAGGTTAGTGGGAGCAGAATGTTTTAACCACGACAACGGCGCTACAGTCACTTTTGGCACCTTGGTCAATGGTTTCACTTTGCCTTCAGTCAACGAGTCTAATAAAATTTTGTAGTTTGACAGGGACACATTACGCCATGGGCTGTCTGCTGCCGACTTGGTGTCTTCGAAGGCTGCAATTGTCGTCAGTTCATATGGCACCGTGGTCACTTCCGTCGAATTCCACGGCTCTGTACTGTTGCTCTCATCAAAATTGGCAACGCTGTTAGAATTTTCTGTTTCATTATGTGACGTTGAGGCTGCTTGGGTGACTCCATGGAAACTTAATCCGGACGATAAGTACACGGAATTTACCGAATTTAAAAGTTTTGTCGGATGGAGTACAACTTTTTGGGCAAATATTTTCGTATAGTTGGAGTTCTCTGTTGAGGCATTACCTTTCGCTGCCGTGGTACTCATATTTACACTGGTACTGTTGAATTCATCGCTGAGTTGTTCAAACATAGTCGACAAGTTGAGGTTATCTGCAGTTGTGGATACCGGGTCTGTTAAATTAGTTTTGAAAAATATCTCTAATGGAAAGTCGTTATTCGGCGACTGTTCAGAAGATGGTGTAGAATAATTATAAGGGCTCAGGAAAGATTCAACAAAAAAGCTTTGAGGCAGTTGGTCAGCAACGTCTAGTCGAATTTGGTTTGTGAATGTAACCGAGTCAACAAAATAGGGTGGTACTGTTGTCGTATCTGCAAAAAAAAAAAAAAAAAAAAAAAAAAACACCGAAGGAAATAATAAATTAGTAGGTACCTCAGTTTAAAATCACTTATGTTTTGAAGATTGAAGAATTTCTATAACTTATAAGTAGGTATAGATAGTCTTATAGTGAAAGGACAGACTTGTGAAGAGTTGTAAAATGTAGAATTCACGCGAAAGGTGATATCCAACGCATAGTCTTCACTGTGAAGGAAGTTAAGCGAAAAAATTATAAAATGTAACATGAATAGCCTAGTACTCATTTGCAAGCAAATTGGGAATTTATACAGTAATTACGTGTATCTGCAGACAATTAAACCTACTGTATCAGCACAGGCTGGTCAACGATATTCCAAATTTTATGAAAATAATTTAGATTTTGTGACACACTGCTACATAGATGGGAAATAAAAATTACTTGATAAAAAAAAAACTAAATATATGGGTTCATAATTTTTTAGAGAAATAAATCTGAATAATTTTGAGGAGAGTACCTACCAAGTGAGTTGGGATTTAGGTTGTGCACAGTTCTAACCATGAAGTATTTTTTCACTGTTACAATTACACATTTGTAGACTAAACAATATTGTCTTTAAATTATACATTCAATTTTCCTTTGACATACTTATTTTCAAATTGAGGAAATCGAATCAACTTAATTATGCAATGCTTTCTAATCCCTATGTACGGTACATGTACACAATATTGGGTACATAAATTTAAAATTACATATAAATTAGAAAAATCAATCTAAATTAAAATTTGTGGTGGAATTTGGATCAATGGTCCTTGATGTTATTGTTTGTAACATTAAAAAGTCTGAAGGACTAATCTTTGATTTTACATAAATTTTTTTGTCACATCACTCAAAATAATGAAAGGGTGTTCCCAAAATGGGGTAGATACACCACCTTTCCTAATATGGGGTACCTGAAAATTTATGCAAAACATCAAAATTAAAGTTATGAAAACTAATTATTTTTTTTAACAAAGGTTACAAATGCCACTAACAACATTCTGATTCCATTATTTGTTGTTTTATTCATAAATAATAGTCCATATTAGGTTCATCTTCTAAATTTATATGTGATGAAAATAAAAAATTCCTAAAATTGAATGAATCAATTTACAGAATTAAAAACTCTTGGAAATAGAAGCCAAATGTTCAAATTTTCTGTTGCTATATTAATCATATTTAAAAATATCAATTAGTATTCGGTTCAAAAGTTATGAAAAATTGCAAAAAATTTAAGAGGACAGTGTCAAAAATCAAAAAGAGAAGAAAACTCATTTTAGGTGTTCTTTTTAATTTTTCTATGTAGAATGGTACAATATAACAATATAATTAATTATCCTCTGTTTTTTTCCAGCAGACTGCGGTAATAGCAGGGATTGAGAAATGGAAACAGAAACATTATTTTTTGGAAACAGAAACAATATATTTTTACCCTGGATACTGAAATAATTGGAAACACTAAAATTCAAAGATGGAAATCAGATTTTAAACAATTAACTAATTTGTTTCAAGACCAATAACTGAAACGTAAAGGAAACCAAACAATGAATTGTTTCTATTTCCATTTCTCACTTGATTAATTTTTGATCTGAGAGATAATATTTGAAAAAATTTTGATATTTTTAAGGAAACATAGAAAAAATACTGATATTTTTGGACAAATATAGAAAAAATATCGATATTTGAACAGGATTTTGCAGATTGAAAAAAGCTACCTTTCTCATTTCATTTCCATTAGTTGAGTTTCTGAAATTTCATAAAGGTAGTTATTTTTTGTTTCCATTTGGTTACCTGATTTCACCAAAATTTTTTATTCAGTTTTCATTTTGGGTTCTGTTTCCATTCCATCCAAAAAAATATTTTTCTTATATTTAAAATTTTTCAAATCCTATTCAAATATCAATATATCGAATTTTTTCAATTTTTTTCCAGAAACATAGATATTTCTTTGATATTTCCCAAATAACATCGATATCGTTTCAAATTTTTTCTTCCAGATTGGAAGTTAATCAAGTGAGAAATGGAAATGGAAATGATTCATTATTTTGATTTCCACTTTGTTTCCATTATTGGTCATAAAATAAATTGGTTAATTGTTTTCAATTTGGTTTCCATTTCTAAATTTTAGAATTTCCGTTTATTTTGGTTTCCAGCACAAAAAAGTATGGTTTCCATTTCCAAAAAATGCAGTTTCCATTTCTTAGTCCCTGGGATATATAAATTTTTAAATATATGCAAAATATTTTTTTGTTTAGAAAAAAAAATTGAATAAAAATTTTTGATAAAACCACAAAACCTAATGAAAATGGAAACCAAAGTTACGGAAATAGAAACAAAAAATAATTAACATTATGGTAAATTTCAGATACTCAACACTAATGGAAACAAAATAAAAAAAAGTGGCGTTTCTCAATCCCTGGTTTATAGTTTAAGAGAAATAAGTGGTACCCCATATTTAATAAATATCTAATAATGGTATATTTACTCTAGTCTTCTATCATACAAATTGTGATCCAAAACTTTAGAGATCCCTGATATAAAACTACGGGCTTACACCCTTATCAAGTTTGACAAATTAGCTGAAGAAACTGCTGATATTTATTGTTTGATTTTAATTGTATTAATGTTCATCTTTTTTTAATTTTTAATTTTTCTGTTTTTATGCAAAATTTTTACGAGATTAACAAATCAATATTTTTTTCTATTAAGGCTTCAGCAATGTAGCCATTAAGTGTGCGCAGTATCTTGACTCTTAAGATCGTTGATATCAATCCAATTACTAGGCCCATCTCTAGAACACTATGAGGCCGCGTGTAGACCAATGAATTAGAAACTAAAGGCGAAGGTACAATTAAGTAAAAAAAAAATAAGGAAAGCAAAAAAAAATTTAAGCAAACGTACAATCCAAAAAATAATAATAACAGCAAGAATAAATTAGAAATTTTTTCAAGAAATTCACCGAAAATTTAATAATAGGCTATATAAGTTATTATTTTTCACTCATTTCTTTATTCATTCAGTAAAATTGCCGAATAGAAACCAAAAAATTTGCCACTCCTCTGCAGTAATATTGTAAACAGTCAAAATTTGATTATTTTTGAAATCAGTGGTGAATAACAAAAATCAAACAAGACTATCGCATAAAAGCTCTAATAAATTGGATGCAAATTTCTCAAATACCTACAGCAAATTAGCTTCAAGCGATTCATCTATTATCGTTTATAATCGTATATATAGGGCTATTAATTTTTGGTATTCTTACCTTTAGCTATATTCTCACTTATTCTGGTGATGTAGGTAGCTGGAATTTCAGTTTCAGTTTGTGGTAAATGTATGGAAATGGTTGTAGGAACATCGGTTGGTACATTGTTCGTAATTATTCCAACTTCTTCCGAAATAACAACATCTTTATGTGTCGTATCTTTAGTTTTAGTTTGAGTCAAAGATGTGGAAATGGTTGTAGGAACATCAACTGATACGTTGTCCGTGGTTATACCACCTTTTTCAGAAACAACATTCTCATTTGTCGTCTCTTTAGTTTTGGTTTGTGTCAAAGTTGCTGAAATGGTTGTAGGAACATCAGTTGATACATTGTTCGTAATTATTCCACCTTCTTCGGAAATAAGGATATCTTTAAGTGTCTCTTTAGTTTTGTTTTGAGTCAAAGGTGTTGACATGGTTGTAGGAACATCAGTTGATACCATATTTGCAATTGTGCCTCCCTCTTCAAAAACAACATCTTCAATTGTTGTTGATATTTTAACTGGAAGTTTCTCATTTGATGTTGAGGTATCTTGGTGGTTGGCCTTCTCAACCTCTATCACTAAATTATTACCATTACTGGTTGCTGAATCATGCCTATTATTGGTCACCGTATTTACCACACTGCTATTTTCGATCACAGGAGGCACTGTCAACTCAGTTGAACTGCTAGGCAATGCACTGCGTGTAGTAGAGGTGGAAGAGGTACAGTTGATTTTCTTTATGGGTGAATCAGTAGATGAATCTATGGTCTGTAGTGTAGTAAACTCGACAGAAATAAATGGAATACCATTTGAAGAATTATGTCTGGCGATGGTTGTATCAACATCTTGACTACTAAATGCAGCTTGGTTGTAGTTCTGTGTATTCTCAGACTGAGGAAGACTTAAATTAAACGAATCTGAACCATTGCGATAATCAGGGTCATTTAGTTGAGCCAAAAAGATTGGTGGTATTTGGTTTACATCAGTTGAGTGAACAAGAGGAAGAATGATATAACTATCAGTCATTACATTAACCACTTCAGTCAGTTTCTTGTCACCACTGCTGGTGCCATTAAAATTTGTGTGAATATCGGATAGAGAAGAAGTTTCATTTTCTTTAGTAATGTTATCCTTCTCAGTGGTGGTTGATAATAAAAGAGGCATTTCACTGAGATTGAGCAGATCTGCATTTGTGCTTGTAGAGGATCCCTCATTGTATGATGAGGAACTTAGACCACTATCTGCCTTGCTCTCCTCTTTATAGGAGACTGTAACATGGGCCACCACTGTACCTAAATCTTCCCAAGTGTTGTTGACATTAAAGTTTTTCTCAGTTAGTACAACCTGTGCTATCTCTGGTACATCATTTGTGAAGTTAGGCAGAAAGGAGCTTTTAGATTCTGTTGGTGGTAGTGCAGTGGCAGTGGATCTGACTTCAGCAGGATCATCAACCACGGTTACATTTGCTGTAGCCGTTACAATGGTTTCAATCATACCATTGTCCCTCATTTCTTGTTCATTTAGTTTTGTAGGCAAAACTGAAGCAACAGTGGCTGTATCTTTTCCCTCAAGTCTAACAATTGCATTTTCAGTGACATCATCAGCAGTGATTCCTTCATGAGAAATAACATCAGAACTGGACTGAAATTGTGTAATTTTAACATTACCAGTGTTGTTGGCCTGTCGAGATTCGTTTTCTGGTTGAGTAACAGTTGCATGCACAGTCAAATTGTTACCCAGTAAACTGAATAGGCTGTGTGTAGTGGTTACTGGTTGCTCTTCAGTAGTTGTAATTTCTTCGGAGCTTTTAGCAGCTATTTGTTCAAAGGTTACTACAGCTGCTGGATTGACTGTTTCAGCATCTACTGTTTCCATAGTTTCAGCAGCTATTGGTTCAATAGTAGTTTTTACATCCAGCAGTTGTTGCAAAATGGCCATTGTTGATTTCTCCATGTCAATTAATGGTTTCATGGAGTCAGCTGCAGTTTGTGGTGTGCTTGAAGACTGAGAAATACTAAGTAACTTCTCTGTCACTTCAGTGTTAGCAAACACAGCTGCAATGAGGTCATCACTAGATGCAGGAGTGATGTGGGCACATTGAGGAACAATAGTTGGTGATTCTATTTTGGTATTTGTGAATGTTTGTGATTTCTGACTTTTGGTGGATGGAGTTTCTGGTTGTGTCACAATTTTGACCATGTTAAAAGCCTTTTGGTCAACATCAAATGGATCAACAGTGTCGGTAGTTTCAAAGGTAACATTTTCTGAAGGTTCATCCTTGGTGGTGGCTATGTTGTTATTGATGCGTTTCATGATGATGGTCATCTCTGGATGATTGGTTGTGGTGTCGGATTCATTAGGTACACTAGAAAAATCAGCCATGGAAGTGACAGAGTCTGTGGACAGGGACCAAGACTGTAGACCACGGCTGCCACTGTGCAAGGAAAGTAAGTCCGGTTTCATCTGCCTTATTTCTACATTTTTATTATTTGCATCTGAAACAAAATCACGATTAATGTGTGGTAAATCGAATTTTCTCATCTTATACACCAAAAAGAGGTTATTATATTGAATTGATTTTGGCTAGCAAAGTTCCAGTTTTCCAAATTTATTTGGAACAATTGAAAAAAAAATTTAATTTTTCTCCAGTATGAGTTTTTCTTCAACTGTTTTTTGTTTGTTTCTTCACTGAAAAAAAATTTAATTTCTTCACTGGTATAGAAATTGAGTTTTTTCTTATGGGATTTTTTTTCATTTTTCTACACACCATTTACACATACACAAGTGATGCAATGTAAGAATGAAATAAGGCTGTTTTACACATTAATCCCCACTTAAACAAAATATTTCACCTCTCCCTAATTATTTAATGACAAAATTCTGTTAATTGAAGTTGTTGACTCATTTAATCGAATAAATTAATAATAACGTCTGTTTGAAGGATTTGTTTAAAAAAAATATCATACTCAGCTAGTCAGTCACTCATGATAATCGACTCGTTGCTATTATGAACTCGCCTGCGGCTCGTGTTGCAACTACGCAACTCATCAACAATCACTCGTTTTACTAACTAGGTAGTTGAATAAAATAATATTTTTCACTGGTATTGTTGAGTAGGTACGTTTGTATGCTGGGGTTGGTAAAATATTTTCATTTCCACTGAAGACGTCCCCATAGAGCCATTTATAATACTAACTGCAAAATTTCATGAACTTCCTTATTTACTCTCTTTCTACAAGAATTAACGAGAAGAGAATCACTACCTGTACTAACTGAGGTTTAATACAAAAATTCAGCAACTAATATCCAACTATTGAATCAGGTAAATGGAGAGTTGGAATGAAAAACAGCTTCATTTAAAAACCATCTAGGAGATTTGTGAAAAGAAATATGCAGAGAGGTAGGGATGATGAAAATAATCCGTTTCATAAGGAAAGAAAACTATATTGGCCCAATTTTTTCGTTTTGATCTACTTCTTTTTTGTGTGTCAATAATATAATGAAGCAATTATATTTAAGGGGCAATGTGCTGTGATGTTAAGTGTTGCTTTTTATGTAGGTGTTTCAAAGAAAATCTACATATTAAAATTAATCCTGTATGAAGAACCAGGGTTGAAGTTAGGTTTGTTTTTGATCGTCTCATTACCCCAGGAAAATTTTAGCACTACTAGCTAAATTCATATATGTAATATACATCGGTGTATACTAGAGACCTACACGAGTACATAAAAAAGTAATCATGTAGGAATCACCGATTACCTTAGAAAACGATGGGAGTATGTAATCGGAAAAATATTACTCGTAGCAGCGTGGCATAGTAGGCATCGTAACAATTATACTCATATGTAATTGCCGTGAGTTTCCTCAAAGTTCTGCAACAATAATGCCACGATGCGATGCCGATTACTTACTCGCATCATTTGCTACATGAGTACGAGTACATACGGGTAATCAAGTTATTCGTCTGACGAGTATTTTGTGCTTACTTGTAATCACACGATGCCGTATGTACTCGTGCAGGGCTCTAGTGTATACATTTCTGTTGAACCAGTTACAGGTCGCAATTTCTATCCAATAGTCTTGAAATTTAGTTCTTACATTCATTTGGATCTATCTACACAAGCTGACAAACCCCACATTGTTTTTGGTCCAGATTGGCCCTATAGTTTGTCTGTTATATCGTATTAATGTTTCTTTTTTAGGTGTTAAATGGTTCTAAAATGCGTAATTTTCAACCAATAGCCATGAAATTTGATACAGATATTGAATACATTATATTCCACCATTTTGCAAAATTTTGTTTCAAACGGTTGAACGGTTCATGCATAGAGGTGATTTTAATGAATCTTAAACTATAATTACTGAATATATGAAGTCCAGATGAACCAAAATAAGCTATTGGAAAGAAGGCTTGCTTTTATTTAATTTGTTGAGCAATCATTTAATAACTTGCTACTTGTTTTATTACTGGGTAGATAATGGGTAAACTTCATTCCTTCACTTCATTATCAATTTCCTTGACTCTTCGTTTTAAACGTAATATTTATCCACCATTCTTCCAAATAATTTTTATTTTTTTTTGTATTTAATTTCCACTAATTATATTATATTCTAAAAAATTATGAAATATGTTTTTAACCAACCTAAAACTTCTCGTTTAAAAATTATTTAAAAAATTTTAAATTATTTCCAACAAAAAATGATATATACTAGAAGAAAAAAGAAAAGCTGTCATCAAAGCACTCATGCTGTTATTTTAATCGACAAGCAATCATTCATTAAGTATTACATAATTCAATTTTATCAAATATTCAATTATTTATTTAATATTTTTGGTTATGAGTTGCTTGATACCTTAAAAATTTTTTTAATTGTATTCCAGTGGACAAAGAGAGAGAGAGAGAGAGAGAGAGAGAGAGAGAGAGAGAGAGAATCCTGAAATTTCTTAAAAGAACTGGATAGGTACAGGATTTGTTAATTTGCTCGTGTGTTGATTATGTTAATGAAAATGGTATTGAATTTTGAATTTTAATGTTTGAAGAACTTTTATTAAGCCTACTCTTATGTTTTCATGATATTAAGATTTTTAGTGATAGATGACTTGGTAAACTGGGTATTCTAATGTAGGTAGTGATTGTGACGGAGGTTTTTTATGTAGTTCTTGATTTTCAAATGTATGGAAACCTCAGCTTTCATAATTTTGTGATAATAATCTGTTTGAACTGTATTATAACCAAAAAAACGGGACCGATGGAATCAATGTTTAAGTTACTTATATCAGCCCAATCCGTCTAATAATATGGGAGACAAGTAGTTGATGTTATCCTGCAGCTTTATTTAGTTAGGATGCGCGAAATTATTCCGGAATTTTGGAAGTCCAGCTTAAGGAGCAGTCATGAATAACTTGTAAAACGTCGGCTTATTGTCCCCTCCAAGCAGAGGTTAGTCTGTATCTCATTTATACAGGTAATTTAAAATTTTAATAACATTCAAGTATACCTAATTTTATGGTCATATTTTTCGATTTTTGTACACTTTAAATATTTCTAAAGGAGATGTTGTATGAATTTATAATGATTTGAAAACGAGAGGTTTGATAATTTGTATCGTTCCAGTTTTATAATGAATTTCTTCAACGAAGTTTATATCGATATTTTTTAGCTTCCTCCGTTAAATTTCATCAGATTTAATTGACTGTTACGATTTTCCGATTGCAATCGCAAGATTTTCTGAAAAGTTTTCAGTGTGGTTTTCCAGAATTTTATTTCTATGTTTTCGATATCCCGTAAAATTTATGGTTAAACACGATTTCTGTACATTTTTCTTTGATCAAGTTTTTATGATTTTTATGACCTATTATTCCAGCCGGTTCCACACACATTCGGTAATATGTATTGGTTGGATATTCGTGAAATTTACATGTGTGGTAGTGCGAGAAGAAGAATCGTGTTCGTCAGCAAATATCTGGTATTTGTGACGAATACATATGAACCGGGAGTTGGTCAATCAAAATGAATAGACTCCTATTCTACGATGGATAACAACAAATACGAACAGGCTATAAATAAAATTTACCGTAAGTGTGGATCGAAAAAATCGTGATCGTCAGCAAATATTCTGTATTTGTGATAACTCGAATATTTTCCCTAAAATTTGGAGTGGCAGAATTTATGCACTGCGTTAAAGTTCAAAGAATTAGGCAGACCATTGTTGAAATAAATAAAACAGTTATTTTTGCAACACCAACCGCAAAAACATACGTTTTTTTGCGTTTTAACTATACGTGAAGTGGGAAATTTTACCCCCAATATCGAAAGTAAAATTTCGGACATGCTCAGCTAGGGATTTGCTAAAATTACTAAATCACCGTCTTAGCTGCGCATGCGCACCATGTCATATCCAACATTACGAAATTTCCGCACATTCGGATTTTGTGAAAAACTTAACGTCCAATTAGCAATTCAATTGAACACGACATATTTTAGTTTTGAAACAAACCTCTCTTATTCCATTTAACGATTCTTCAGCCACTTCAGCTAGAAAGCTGGAGTTGGTGTTGCTGGAAAGAGAATAGAATTTCAAAAATTTCTATGTAATTTTCGAATTATATTTCGCTGTTTGAAAATAAACAAATGAAAAAAAACGCTATTTAATATAAAATTAGCTTATTTATGGAATACAGAAACATCTCCTCATTCACTCAATGATTCCTAAGCCACTACTTACACTATAGGGAGCTGAAGTTGACATTTTGGGAAGAAGCTAGAAAGTTTCCTCGAATTAGCTTTTAATGGAATTTTTCAATTATCTTCAGCTGTTTGAAAATAAACGATCCAAAAAAAGAAAAAAAACGCAAATCAATGGAAAATTTGCCATTTTAGGAATCTAGAAACCTCTTTATTTTTAATCAATAATTCCTCAGCCTCTATTTAAGCTAGAAATCGGGAATCGGTACTGCAGGAAAGAAGAAAAAGTTTACTTAAATCTGCACTCCATCGAATGTTTCATTCATCCTTAGCTACTTGGAAATAAACGAATGTAAAAAGGCAAATTAAAGGAAATCTTGGCGTTTCTGTAGGTAGGTAGTGTTTAAATACTACATTTCAATACAATTTTTCTTGATTGAATTTTTTTTTTGAGATGAGTATTGCAAAATATTGTATGTGACACTCGTGCGAAGTAAATGAGTACTCATGTGATTTCGCTTTGTGCTGCAAAGATCACACTTGTACCAAAAACACCTATTTTACACACTCGTATCACAAATAACTATTGTAATACAAGTGTAAGAAGTAGGTGATTTTGATATGAGAGTAAATTTTACAGCATTTGCCTTTGGATCGCCCTGCAAATAACACGAATATCAATCACTTGCTCTTCCCATACATATCTCACGCTATTTTTTGTAACAGCTTCTCCCTCTCAAAAAAAAAGAAAGGAACAAAGAAAAAGAAAATTGTAAAAAATTTTTTTCCAAGATTACAATGACTTTTGAACAACAAACTAGATAACAATAGTAGACAAATGAAATATTACCAGGTTTATGAAATATAATGCTATGGGCTTCGATTATTTAGAACTGGGAAGCTATTCCGCTAACCCTATATGACATTTCAGCCACTTACGTCATTCAAGCAAACTTTTTAATTTGGCAAATGGTTTTGTGAGATTCTTACGGGACTTTATGCCATGTAAAAGGAGACACAAATGGCATAAGTGACTGAAACGATGTGAAATGTTAATGGAATAGGTCCCTTGGATACACACGTAAATTTTAAAATTTGTACTAACATCTCAGTGGAAATTGGTTTGCTGCACACGTGCAGTAAATCTTTTCGCATCTGTTTTCATTTTGTTGTTATTATGAATCTGTGACAGCTTTAAAAACAGATGAAAAAAAAAGTACTGCGTATGCGCAGTAAACTAATGTCCATTGTACAACTTAAAATTATGGCATATTTTGCTAACATTGATGTGATAGGGCTGCTGTGTATTCGGTGCGAAATGATCAAAGGCTATGGGACCAGTTTGTCCAAAACTTAAACCGAAGTGAGATTTGTTCGGTACTCAGCTATCTCTCCTACTGAAGCTTGGCTTCTTTTCTTTCTGTATATCTTTCAGATTCATTTCTGACTAATGGAATTTACAATATTTATTAAATGTAAAAAAAAGATGAAAAATTACATTATTCTTTCTTACTGATTGTACTTCAGCAGCTAATTGATTTGTATTTTAATTGAATAAATAGGATTCTCTCTTTCTCTTTGTAAATTTTGTTTTTCTTATTTTTTGGCAGATTTTTATTAGGTTTTCTGTGAAAATTTACTTATTAATTTTGATCTCATGAAACGAATGAGCGGTGTTAGGGGTAGGTACATTTTTCGTTTCATAATCAAAGGAGAATTTTGGCACCTAATCTCAAGTTCATATAATTATATATATTCCATTTTCTTATTACTATGGTACAAGTAAAAATTTCTGTCCAATAGTCAAAAAATTTAGTAAGAACGTTGGTACTAGTCCAAGAACCTGATTCATTGAATTTGGTCCAGATTGGCTGGATGGTATTTCCATAAAGTATATTTTTATTTAGATTTTGAAAGTGGTTGTGGTTTTAAACACACTACCTACGTCATTTTAGGTCGGCGGTCACAAAATTTAACACAATCATCAATATTATGATCTAATGAGTTAATACCAACTTTTCAAGTATTCCAATAAGAAATAATTTCCTAATTTTTCTAATAAAGCTGCTACTGTGTGTTAAAACTTTTTCTTTTTTCTTTCAATATTTCTTTTTCTTACCGAACACAAATATTCTGCATATTCTGCATTGAGGAGTTGTGTGTCAGTGTGGACAGGCGGTTCAAACCAATAGAACTCTCCAAAAGATTAGCAAGAGAATTCTTAATGAAAAGCGGTTTTTATACATTTGTTGACAAATAGTCGTCAATTCGACCAATAATAGTGGGTGAATTTCATATACGAATATTTATTGATAAATTTTTTGATTTTGTTGGTTGTTTTTGTTCGTTTTGACAATCATTCATCCAATTTAATAGTTTGAAATTACGAAGTTCTCTTGAAGTGTCTGGCTATTTTAAACTTGTTTGTTTGATACTACATACCGAACTGATAGTGATTTTAAACTGCCTATCTTGATTAATGTTTGCTGTAGATCTATATCTTGAAATCAATAGGCCTATGAGATTTTTCAATCACAAAAAGGAAGAAAAGCGAATAATGTTGAAGTTAAGAAATGAGACTAAGGCCTATATTCACAAACGTCACTTTTACCCTCCCTTTACTTAAATTTCCTCAAAAAATTTTTTTTGCACAATTTTGTATTAAAAAATGTGGGAAAATTGTATGTGTTATAAGAGTTCCAATGTAAAAATAAAATGTTACTTACCACTTTCTTAAGTACAAAATTGTGCCAAAAGTTATTTTCAAGTGAAGTTTAAGTGAAGGGAGGTTAAAGTGACGTTTGTGAATTTGTAAATATGGGCCTACGTCTTCTAAGTTCGAAAAAAAATTTTGTACCATTATACAGCATTAAATTTAGCAAACAAGTCTAAAAGTTGATTCTCGTTGTCTTTTTGGCTTACCAAGTGGAGGACAGTGATCGTATTTTGGACAACAAGATCCAGGCACCGTTGTTCCCATGCAGTCGTCTCTTTCATAGCAACCAACAGTCGTGCACATAACATCGCCACTCTTACAGTAGCACACTTCACATGGCTTATCCGAAGTGTTGATTCTCTCTCCATTATTGAAGGTTCGTCCATTGTATTCACAATCTGAAGAGGAAACATCGAAAATCTTTAGCTAAAACAAGTTCAGCTATAAAAAAACTAAAATGAGATCGTCGTCAAAATATTGGTCTATCGTTTAGAACAGAACAACTGTTTAAAAAAATTATCCTATTCATTGAATTTATCTTTGTGAAAAATAAGGGTTCAGTAATTTTTTGTTTACGTAGCAGCAGCAGTATCTTTCTTAATAACAAACTTTTTTTTCCTAGCCATATAGGTAACAATATTTTCTTCTTTCAGCACTATCAACTTTTTGGGTTTTTCCGAGATTTTCCCATTTAAACCGCATGTATGCGTGCTGATAAATCAGCAAGAGTTGGCAGCGCTGTTACCAAAAGTATTTCTAAAAACATACTCAACCGAAAAAGCAACATCCAATCTTTAATGGTTATTGAAAAGTACTGTATGGTACATGTATTTTTGCAATAAACACGATTTTTCCATTATTTAGAAGATTTTTGCTCCAATTCGCACGTAAGAAGCTTCGCTGGTTAAAATTCTCATTTGAGTTAGTCTCTTAAAGAGCATTTTAAGCACGTTTTCTGAACTCTATATAAATTTTATGAATTTTTTTTTAATGCTTTTCAATGCATGATGGAGAATTTAACTTTTAGAGCTCTGCTCTCGTATCGTTGATCTTTTCACAATTTCTGTTTTTATTTCAATTTTATTATTTTTCGTTTCGTTTTATTTTTTATACATTATTTAGTTTTTGAATTTAATTCAATTTTATGATTTTTAGTGCGAGATGAAAGAATTTAACTATTAGACATTTACTTTTTCATTTTTGGAACACTTTTTATATACATTTTTTAAACAGTTTCTATCAATTTATTTTTTATTTTATGCTTTTTAGTGTATGATATTAGTAGTGATCTTTTTGAAGGATACTTTCAATATTAAATTTTTGAATAGTACTTGAATACTTCTTTGAGACAATAGTTTTAAATTTGGATTTTCACGAAATGCCTGCATCACTTCATTCAAATGGTAATCTTACACTATTTTTATATGCTCTTACCCTAATTTTGAAAATGATTGAATTTCCGAAATTTGTATTTATTTCAGTATCTACCTATGTTTGGGCCTCCTCCACGGTTCAGCCATTGAGCTGGTCACAGACCTCGTAAAAAAAATACAAATATATTATGGGAAAAAAAGAAAAAAATAATTTGGTTTTTTTTTTTTATTCTTAATTCCAAGGACGAAAAATTTATTCTTTAAAAAATGTAATCAAGTAAGTGGTATCATGCATATTTGTAGCTGCTATTGCCTATTCAAACAGTCATCTTTCTACAAACTGGTAGCGTGATATAAATAATATTTTTGCAATTACCTGAATTGTTCTGGGTCGCATTTGCAGAAAAGTTCGATTCACTAATGGCTATCGCTCGTCTATTGGTTGGACTGGCTAAAAAAAAATTAATTAATTAGTCAACAATTTTGGATGAAGCACTCATCGATGGAAAAATATTACGTTATGCTGTGAATAATCGAAGAGAAAAAATACATTAGAATAACATGCAGTTCGTTTCAAAATTCGAATAGTCATTAGGTTCTGATCATTAGTTTGTTTTTTGCGGTTTGAAATAAATGAGATAAAAAAAATTAAAAATTAAAAATTAAAAAATTAAAAAAAATTGAAAGAAAAAAGAAACAATGAATAAGAAATTACATTTACCTCAAAGGCTACGTTTAATTCTAGTCATTATTGCACGGTAACTAACATTGTTTACTTCAATTAAGCATTGTACTGCTCAACGAAAAGAAGTTGGCCGGAAAAAATGCCCTACGATTTCGGAAGTGAAAATTTTTATCTTAAAAATGAACGTGCACACGTTTTAACTGGAAAAATTTCACAAGAATAATGTTTCCCCAAGATCGACCTTTGTCATCAGATTGTCACAGCAATTGACTTCACGTCTCAAGACGTAATGAATAGATTACTTGGCTTCTCGCACAAATATAGCATAGCTTAAATATCATTCACAAGGGCGTTGTAGGTAAGTGAAGAATCCTTGGGGGTCTGGACATCCTTCACTCTGGAAAAAAGTTTAACACTAAATAATAATGTGCCTTTCTTTATGATTACACTATTGTGGTGGGGAGAAAGTGCGAAAGGGGCAGTTAAGAATATATAGACACTAGCGAATTGTTTCTTTGACTATATCTACATAACTATACAAGCCCTGAAGCGTCACTTAGCAGTGTTTCTGCTGGTGCCAGCCCTGGATTTTTTCTGGTAACACTGTAGAATTCGTTGTTTTAGAGGAAACAACGAACATTTTTTTTCGTGTCTGTGTGTGACTGTGTTGGTAGTAGCGCATATGCATCGAATATGAAGAAATAATTGGTGAAATAATATCGGAAAAATAATTTAGTGAAATAATTAACGTCTTGTACGTTCATTATAGTGATGGATTGAGCTTAATATGGGCGGCTGAAGGAAACATAATAAGTGTTATAGGCTAAAAGTAATTTTTATTACAAATAAATTGAATACTGAAAATTATTCATCTTGTTTAAAATTACTTTATTTCTCACCTGTTACTATGAATGATGTCAAAAATCATCGATAAAAAGCAAAATTGGAAGAACCATACTCCTACAATGATACTTATTTATAATAGATACATTGCCTTCATGTTTTTATCACTATGCTCAGTGTATATAATTATATACAGTTGAAGAGCTGTCTGCTCACCAGATCATTTATTTGTAGAAAATAAAGTAAATGAAAAATTCAGTTTTCTCAGTTTTAAGTACAAGAAATATTCATTCTAAGCACCTGCGTAATTACTTTTTTTTTTTTTGGATTTGAGAGTTATAGGCTACAGTATTCAAAATTACATTTGGTCTGATGAGAATTTTCTCTATTTTTCTCCGATGTATAGTTCTTCGTGATACAAGTGAACAAAGTATCAATCACATTCTATACACTTGTGTGTCACTCTATATTTTTTGCAACAACCCCCCCTACCCAAAAGAATGGAAAAAATCAGTTGTCGAAGGAAGTGTGCAATGTGTAAGTATAAAGGTGATTGTATAAAGTAATGCATGCGTATAAGTCTATGCATCAAGTTAAAACTCTGCATAATACTTATAGTTATTTGTAATAAAAATGCAAAAAGTATGTGATTTCAATACGAGTGTGAATTTTGCAACACGAGTTGAAGGCAAATACTGCATATCACATGAGTATCAATCACCTACTTTGAATGCATGTCATACACTATTTTTTATAACACACCCCTCCAGAAAAAATAAATATTTCTTTTTAGAATCAAATAATTAACTTAATAATTTTATTTAAAAAAAAATAAAAAACTGCAAAAGTAGTCGAGACTTATAAGAAAGTGATTGAGCTATGCGAGAAAGTCAACTCAAAAGTGCGTATGTGCCCATCAATAATTTTTCACATCGTATTAAAATTTGCTACTTTTTGTTCAGTCGAAGGGCATTAAAAACATGTTTTTCAGTTGAATGTTTCAAAAATAATTTATAGATGGTGCATAAAGTAACGCATGCATACAAGACAGTCCATAAAGTAAAAAACAATGCATAGACAATTTAAATTATATATTGTTTTAAAGTCGTCCGCTTTATATACTGTCAAGTTGCATATAGTCTACTTCATCGACAGGGGTTGCAAAAAATACTTTTTTGTCATAAAAATTAAGAATGGCATTCGAACAGAAAAATGCAACATGAGAAACCGATTTATCAGCAGAATTTAAGATGACGGTTACATAAGCAGTAATTAATATGGAGTACCTATTCAGATAAATTTGTAAGTATCTAAGATCCCTGGGGGTCATTCTTTCTGTATGTTGTTTTTAAATTTGTTATTTGTAATTGTAAGTAAACAGAGATAACATTGGCGTAGAAAGGAAGGGTTTTTGGGGGGTTTGGACCCTCGCCCCAAAGAAAAAATAGCATAAGGAAAAAAACACATAAAAATCAGAAAATGTCTATTCATTTCAGGTTTTTGTTATTTTTGGTATTATTAATAATTTTTTCATTGATTTTCATGTTATTATTTGTTAACTTTTCATCAATGTTTCTGGAATTTCATTGATTTTAAAATTTACAGTTAAAATATCTGTTTCACAACAGTTGAAGGTTATGAAAAGTTGATGACTTCTCTGAAAAACCTCTTCCCCAAGACAAATCCCGCGTCCGCCACCGTGAGGTAATGAATTACACCCAATTACATACCATCATTCCCCAGAGACTTTCTCCACAATCACTAATAAAGTATTGCCCTACATTTTACCGTCTAAAAAATACTGCTGGTGTGACAATTTTCAGAATTGCAATATTGCCCAAAATTTCATCGCTTACGAAACACTGCTCGTGTGACATTGGCCTTAGGTTACCTGATTTTCTTACAACCTAGTTACACCGTCACTGGAGGGGAAAAAAAAAGAAAAAAAAAAGAGAAATGTAATAGACTACAGGATGATATAACAAAACAACATACCTAACGGTATAATTTTTTTTTTTTCATTTCGACCATCGATTAATACAATGTCAATGTCAGAGAAGGCGTTCTTATTTCTTTTATTAAGATTATTGAATGAAATAATGTAGTTAATTTTATTAACTACCGTCTGCAGCTTTATGCTGTCGAGTGTGTTTGGGAATTTATTATCTATTTTTCTTTCATCGTGGGGTCACGCTTCAGTTTGTTAACTGAAAACTATCATACCGTACCAACAAAGTCTAGTTTTTCTTTGTTTTTTTTTGTTTATGAAGAACTTGTTACTGTCTTACCTTTAGTTATCTATTATTTATTGTGGAACCATTTTAGGAAATCTAAAAATGCCAAGAGGCAGATATTAATTGATATTAGAAACTCAAACAAAATGTAAGCAATGGGGGAAAAGAATAACTTCGAAATATCGATAAAAGGAGAAAACTTATAAAGAAAACTCTGAAGTAAACATAAAATGGAATAAAATGAAATTTTAAAATTAAGGTTAAAAAATTAAAAATAAAAAAAATATTACATACTTAATACATGAATAGTCGGAAAAGATAAAAGTTTGAGTTGAAAGATAGTCTTATTCGAAGTGACATGAGTCAAAAAACATCATTTTGAGATCGGTAACAAAAAAAAACTCTTGTGTAGCAATATTTCGCTAGATTAAAACCAAGTTTTGCAATTTTCATCCATAATTCAAAAATTGAATTCCAAATACTTGAAAAAATTTTTAAAAATTTGATAGTAATATATATGTGTAACAAAAATATCGATCTATCGATGTTTTATGGCTAAAAACCGATTTTTTAGAAATTTATAGTTTTCTTGTTTTTTCAGAAATTATTAAATCATTAAGGGACAAACTCATATCAGACCTAGTACTGTATAAGAAATACCTTTCCTGAAAATTTTAGTCCTATCTGGTAGTTTTCTAAAAACCATGAACACAAAATGTTTTCCAGCAACTTTTCTTCTCCAATTTTATTAAAAAAATTCCAAATTAATAGGCACCAAACATCTATCAAATTTACACCCACATAAGAATAATCTATCATGAAGTTTCAGCCCCATCGATTTTTTCGTTTTCTCATAATCTTGAAAAAACAACTTTTCCAGGAATTTCTTGTTTTCCAGTTTTCTCCAAAACTACCAGGTCAAATGGTCGAGTGTAATATTTTATTCCAAACAGAAAATCATTATTGTGGAAAAGTACGTTGGTGGTGTATGTACCAGTTTTCAACGCCTTTATTAAGTGTTTGCTCAACTGTAAACCATTACTAATCTGCCAAAATTATTGCATATGGGATGTACAGTACATGTACTTATGGCTTTATTATTGTCTCTATATTTGGAAAATGATTTTCAACTTTTTTTCAATTCCACCTGATTTGATAAATCAATAGATATTCATTAATAGTCTGTTGATGTTAAAACTTCCATCACATGAACTCGCATACATATTTTATATTTCAATCGCCTCTTACCTTTTTTTCTTTTTTTTTGTACTACACTCGTTCGAGCTGTCTTCTTATCGCCTTTTTTCTAACCATTTTAAGCATGTACTTTTTTTTACAATACCTATTCGGTTCTGTTCTTAATTTTTACTTGTTGAGTTAGTTTGTAGGTTTCATTCCTTTACTTGATATCTTTAAAAATTTCATCATGTTGAAGAACAGTTTTTTTGGTTTTGTTTTTCAGTTTTTATTTATTTTAATTAATTTAAAATAATCCGACTACAAGTGAAAATGGTAAGAAATTACTTGTCTGCTACATTTTACGTCTATTTGAAACCTACCTGCTTCAATTTAAAACACTATTTTGAATTTTTTTCTCGGCTTCATGCACATATATTTGTGAATAATTTATAATTATGTTAGGACCAAAAACCGAATTCACTCAATGAGCAAAAAATGCTCAGAATGCGTTCTGTCATTCGAAAATTTCTAAAATGCAAAAATTTGTGTTCTGGCTGTTTTTAAATGCTCCGAACAAGTTTTGAGTTGTAGGCTAATACCACAACACAAATCTTGTGTTGAGCTATTTGCTTAAATGTATAGAACACATTGTGGATGTTTCTCAATTCCACAATGCATTCTTTGAGCACTTTTATCGCCACGGCACGAGTAAAGCTCTGTTCAAAATAAAAAAAATAACACCTAAAACGTAGAGAAGCGCTTTCACGAAACAAGATTTTGCCATTTGGTGATAAAAATGTGATGCTATTCCACAAGAAAACAGGGCATAATGACTTGAATGACGTAAGTGTTAACTGCTAATATAATAGCATTTAATTTTCATCAGCAAATTTCAGAAATATGCATTATCAAAGCGCCTCTCTACGTTTTAAGCATTATTTTTTGTATTGTGAACAGAGCTTAACATACACAATGCTTTGTGGAATTGTGAAACTTCCATCACGCGTTCTGTGCATATAGTCTAATAGCACAACACAAAATTCGTGTTGTGGTACTAGCCTATAACTCGGAACACATTTTGTGCATTTTTTTTGCTCATTGAGCAAATTAGATATCTGCTTCTAACATATATAAATGTAGGCTACCAAGAACACGTGAATGATTATTTGTTGCTTGTAACTGATTGAAGTAAAAGTGAATAAAATTTAAAAAAAAAAAAAAATCAATGATTCAGATAGGTATCTAGTACACAATTATTATCAACGTTTGAAAACCAGTGCACAAATTTTCAACTCATCGCAAACTAAATTTCAAGAATATTATGATCCGATTTGAAATTCACTTTCAGTTTGAAAGGTACATAAAACAATGAATTATTTTAATTCTCAAGTTATTTTGGTTCAACTTACCAAATTAAAACACTATTTCTTCCTCAACAAGGTCTGGTGGAGCAATATAGATGGCCGAAATAGAATAATTATTTTATTTTTTTTTATATTTGACAGCCTTGCAGCGGCCACTGTTGTTGGCGGTCTGAGCCCCTTAACCTCATACGAGATGAGTCCCCACATCTCATCGTTACGATAGAATTTTAATGTTTCATTGCTTTCTGATCATTAATTATATAAAATATCTTCTTCAACAAGATTCAAAAATGAGTTTATATGACTCAGGAATTGCTCACTCGCTGCCCTCGTTTCACGAACCGCCTAACATTTAATTGCTCACTTCATAACCTTGGTGTGTAATATATTATAATATATACATTCGTCTTAAATGGTTCTAAAATTGCCTGCTTTATACATAATCAAGGTGCGTATAAAAATGAGGTTTATAAACGGGTGTTGCAAAAAATACTACCTATATCACTAGATACCTATCTGTATATTATAAAAAATGAAAATTTAATATTTTCTCATTTTTGAATTCTTTTATGAGCCATGGGTTGTAGATCACTGGTCTGTACTAAATTACTGGTCGATTTTATTTTACCGCTTAGTGTTTACTGATAAGATCTTGAAAGTTAATATTCTACTTTGTTAAAAAATCAAATACCTATTCATTATTTGGCATTTTTTGGTACGTCAGCGTTGAAAACTGGTACATTCTCCTATATGTTATTTAAAAATATACACGAAAATGAAAAATTATGAAGTTTTGGTGTGCCTAAAGTGTCATTTGAGTCTCTGTCACACGTAACTCGCTTTGTTACAAACAAAAAAACTGGCAGTGCAAAATTAGAACTTCTAGAAATTCATGAAGGAGTACAGGATAATATATTAATTATAGCTATAGGTTCATTCACGAGCGAAAATTTCTTAAAATTGTTAGAACATTTTTTTTTTTTTTTGTTTCTTTGCAGTAACAAGGTAATATTAGCGAACGGTACACCAACGTGTTTCTTATGACAGCAAAATATGTTGTCGACGAATCTGAAGCTATCGAAAATTTTGCAAGTAGGCGGAATAAACTGGGAAGACGGATCGAATCATTGGTCTAACGAGAAATAATGTTTCGAGTATGAATATTTTATTTAAAAATATTTTCCAATAAGTCTGAATTTTCGCAGTCTGACTCATATCAGCGTGGAGAGTGTTCTTTTGCCGAACGAGCGTGGGTGAAAACTAAATCTGTTTAACGTTTCAACTGAATCAAGGGTTAAGAACCTCCACTACCAACGCTTTTACTGTACTTGGAACCGAGACCAAGGAATTAGCGCAGAAATTTTCGCATAGAACAGCATAATAGCGAATATTCTCGTGTGTAAACCATTTTTTTTTTTTTTTGTCGTAACAAAAAGCCAACCGCCAACCACATAGTGAAATATTCGAATTGAAAAGTTACTCGTTGAGTGAAAATTGCATTTTAGTCGATAGAAATAAAATTTACGAACAAAAAAGCAGAATTACTCGCCCTGGCGTCAGGTTTTACCAGGGGCCGCAAGAAAGGGGGAGTGGAGATGAGACACCTCGTTAGGCCAAGCTGTTGTAGAAATTGAAAGAGGTGGTGACTTTTTTTTTTTTTGCTCTTCCACCGACTAATTAGCTTTTTTTTTTGATATTTTTGGTAAAAATTTCAATTTTTTGGGTGTGCTGTAGAAATTGGCCGGTTACACCATTTCATAACAACATAGCTTCACGTGGCCTCTGGGTATGACACAATTAATTACAAGGTAACTGGTTCAGAAATAAAATTTTTACTGGAAACTTTCAAACATAATTACAGTTTTTATTTTTTTTTTTTAAGTTTCCATGTCTTAGAACAGACATTGAAATAAAACCCTGAAGTAGAGTCGAAAAACAAGATTCAAACAGAACAGGTCCAGAACTAAAACATTTAGTGAAATATTTCGAACTTAATATTACAGCAATTAAAATAAAGAATTTGAAGCAAAAATTGGCAAAAACCACTTAATTGATGATATTAGACAAGCCGAAATACCCACTATTCGGGCAGGTATTTTATAATTAATTACAAGATAATTGAAAATTTTCAAACATTATTACAGTTTTCATTTTTTTTTTTTTTTTTGTTTCCATTTATCAAAACTGACATTGGACAGAAACTGATGAATAAAATTGAAAACTAACTTTCAACAGAACAGGTATGCAGAAATAAAACATTTTATGGTAATATTCGAACCTAATTCCAGTTTTCAGTTTTTTGAGTTTTCATTTTTCAGCACTGACATTAAAACCCATAAATAGTACGGAAAACTAACTTTCAGACGGAACAGTTCCGGAAATAAAACATTTAATGAAAACTTTCGAACTTAATTACAACTTTCAAAATGGAGAATATGAAGCCAAACTTGGCAAAAACTACTTAATGGGGGTCCAAAATTTTGCGAAAATCAGTCAAATTGAAGGGGAAGATTTCTAGGATAGAATAAAACAATTGCAGTTTATAATATCGATAAGTGTATTAGTGTACAAAACTATATGATGTATATAAGTTTATTCGTTCCGCAAGAAAATTTAGCAATTTTACTTTTTTTTTTTTTTTTTTTTCGTGAACTGGCTATTCGATTTGGTAAAATTCGGCCCTTGATTTTTGAAGTTGATTAAATTTTCACTTCTCGAAACTAATACTAAAACAATAAAGCAAAACTGACAGCTAATTATGAAAAAAACAGGTTTCGAACTGAAACCTTTAAACTTAATTACAGCTCTCAGAACAGAGCTTTCAAAACGGAACTTCGTACAAACCGTCTAAAGATAGGCGTATATATGAAGTAAAAATTTTGAGAAAATCCATCAGGTAGGAGAGGCGTGATGCTGCTACAAAAAGCAGCAACTTCTATTTATAATTTAGATAAGGGTATAAAAACTGGTCCTATATGATACCGTAGGGGTTTATTCAATTCCGCAAGAAAATTTATCAATTTTATTTATCCTTTCTCTTTTCTTTCTTGTTCTTTTCTCTCTTAAACTGGCTATTCGATTTGGTCAAATTCGGTATTTGAACTTTGAAATTTTCACATTTCACTTCGATCAGAACTGATGCTAAAACTCTAAAACTATAATATAGAACTGTAAAGTAACTTTCAAACATTACGAGTAGGGAACTAAAACTCTCGATTAAACTCTAAGTTGTAAAAGTTTTCTGACACCGACACAAAAACCATTAAGTAGAATTTAGAACTAACTTTGAAAAGAACATGCATATAACTGAAAATTTCGAACCTTTTTACAGCTCTCAGAATAGAGATTTCGAAACGAAACTTCGTATAAACCATCTAATGGCAGGCTCCTATATGTGGTGACAATTTAGAGAAAATCCGTCAAGAGGGAGAGGCGTGATGTTGTGACAATGGTGCATGTAAATTACATAATTCTCGCCATTCATTTCGTATTATGGAATTTTTTAATTTTTTTTTTCAACATAATCCGAAAGAACCTCTTGTCTCGCATCTATGAAAGATATACTGCAAGGGAGTGTACCGCCAAATGTCAACGTGCATTATGTACATCGCCTTAACACTAAAAGGTCGCTTTATTCATGAGGGACTTAGAGCAGTGAAATCCTTGACTGCGTTTTCTAGTTTTTAACAAGAAAAGGAGGTAGGCTAAAAAACGCTAAACATTTCTCTTCCGAAATAAGCTGCAAGGTCGAATTAATTACCTGTAATGATGACGATCGTATAAACCCAAATTCCGCAAAAACAGCAAAAATTTCTCACACTCAGCGCCATATCGTTGTGCTACAAAAAAAAAAAAAAAAGAATTAAACATTAATTAAGAAAGTTTACGTAGCAAAAAAAAAACACAAAAAACAGTCAATTTATTATAATTTTTTGAATGCTAAAAAGTATTAACGAAAAACTACGGGAGCGTGCGTTCCGTCTATGTTCAAGGTTATATTTTCATATTCGTGTCTTTGAACTCATTTCAGTTGAGCAAATGAAAAATGACGCAGGAAAAAAGTGGAAAAAATGTAATGCGAAAAAAAGTGGAGAAAAGATGAAAAAAAAAAGAGTTCATACATTTTGAGGGTTTATAGACGCCGGTGGTTAAAAAAAAAAAAAAAAAAAAAAAAAAAAAAAGCCAGAATATTCTCTTTGAGTTGTCGACATTTGTGTGTTTCGGTGCATAAGCCACGCATGATCGACGAATTAAACGTATAGTGGATCAACGTTGTTGTTGTTGTTTTTTTGTTCCTTCTTTAAATTATCCGTTGCAATTTGAGACCAGGAAGAACAATATTATTATATGATCGATGGATGAAAGATGGACAGTAAATGGACAGTAACTTAAAAAAATCTGCATGATCACCATTGCCTTCGGTTGACTGCCATTAATTACTCCATATTCGTAGCGAAAATCTGACAGTTTAGGTATTAATTACCTAATTGTTAGTCTATCTACTCCCAGAATTGAGGAGTTTGATTTCAAAATGCGAGAAGTCACTTTTTCACTTTCTTGGGAAACTAAGAAAAGTTGTTACAAGCTATAGATGAGGAGAATTACTTATGGGAAATGTGATATCATTGGAAAGGACAACATACAGGTAGGTATAACAATTCTTAGTCCATTTGACTCGAGGTTGAGGGTCTTTCAAGAAACATATGTTATTACATTTTGCGCCAAAACAACATTACAATATGTTTTTATGGGAAATCGATTTTATGAGAATGTAAGGAGTAACGTGAAAAATTATTATTTTTACAAACATTCTTTACATTTTTTCAAACTTTCAGATATTTCAATTCAAACTTTTTAGAACCCACCCTTACTATTGACGTTGTGGAATTTTTAAAAGAAACAATGTTGTCTTTATATTCACTTGTTGGATAATATAATTATGATATTAAAATCCCACTGATTTTGGTTAATTATGTACGGAGGAGTTATTAACTTAAAACTTTGAAAATTAACACGAGGAACCTAATTTTTTGCCTTTTCTAACTTAATTTTCAAAGTTTTCTAAATTTTGAGTAGATTTCGCTAAATTAACTTGCTGCAAAGGGCGACACAATACGACCTCAAGAAAATTGTCTATTTCTATTTCCCATCATGGTCTCTGGATGTGAAAATAATCCTACATTTAAAATTACGTTTACAAATATGGCTATTGTACCTTCAATCACTGAACACCACTTTTAATTTTAAATTTATTCATAATAGTCCTGTCAAACGGTTACCAAATCGTAATAACTTCTAACAAGTACAGAGGATTGTTGGGTTGGTTCCCTGAAGTAACGTACTAAATGTTTACTTTTTAGGCTTCTTTCAATTTTAGAAGGTGAGTGCTTATAATCCAAAATTCGGTTCTTCTCGTTTTTCTTCATAAATCTCAATTTTTTGATGAAGCCAACTTAGTAATAAAAAATTGTTCAGCCTAAAATTTCCTTCAAAAAATATTCTACGTATTTTTTGTCCAATTTACCCCATTAATAATTCCTCTTCACACATACATTTATTGTCTAGAAAATGATAAAACCGAAAGAATACAATTTTTAAATGAAAAACTGCCCCTAATTAGAACAGAATAGAGAAATTGTGAAAATTGTGGATTAGGCGGATCTTGTGGGGTTGCAAGGGGTACAATGGACTTCTGTGAATGTGTTTTTCCCCTGAGAAAATTTTAAAAACAAATGTCTCAAGGCTTCTTTTTACATTCTCCATGGAAATCTCCATGCAAGGAACTCTATATTAAATTGAAATAAAGAAAAAAGTTATGTAGGTACCTGAACATCTAAGAGTAGGTTTGTTAGATTTTCTGCAAAAAAAAGGACATAATATAGGGTGAAACTTACATTTGAATTATTTCTGCTCTTCAATTGGTGCATAGATTTTGCAAGAGTGGAATAGCACCCTGTAGTGCTACCCCAGTGTCAACATCACCTGGCTAATAAAACAAACTTAAGGCGGGTACACATTTGTATCATTCTGCCATACTATATCACGGGTACATATCATGATATAATATGCACCGATGATACAGCTCTACTTCTGTGACGCGTTGCCTGGGATTGTATCATACCCTCAAATTCTATTGAAAATTTTACAATCCCAGGTAGCAACTTTTGATGTGATGGCAGAATATCAACATTGAATGGAAAAAGCCTGTATCATATCATTGTATCATTTTTTTATATGGTACGAGGTTATAGACCTCATACACATTGAGACAATATGGTAATACGATACGGGTAAATGATACAAATGTGTACCCATCATTAGTGTTATTGAATGATTTCTGATTAGTTTTTCAGTTCTTTCGATAAATTTCTTATCACCTGTGGGTTGTACAATTTCTTCTTATTACTTTTTAATTTTTGGTCCGCTGTTTCATTTTTCAAGTTAAGAGTTTATTAAATAATATTATTTAAGTTAAATTGCAAATGGATTAAGTAAAAAAAAATCATTTTCCCCCTCTAGAAATTTGATTAAACCAAAACATTGTAACCAGGTAAATTTTTTTCATTTCCTTCCTAGAAATTTGATAAAAATTTGTCTATAAATTATGATCATTCAAGAACAAAAAGTAAAAACTTATGAACACATAAGGAATTCCACATTATCAGAAAATTTAGTAGGGGGACTAGGGTACCATGGAACAAATATATTATAGCAGGAATGGGCAGGAACCAAAATATTAGGATCACAGATCCCAGATCATGGATCTTTTCTATGATCCATTATCCAAAACTCAAATCATTTTTATTTGATGGATTAGTGATCTGTGATTCAAATCACCTTCTGAGAAAAGAACTTAAGTATCTGTTCGGATCCATTTCTTAGGATCCATTTTTTCAGATTTTCCAAAATATAAAAAAAAAAATTAGAAAATAAAAAATGTTGTAGGTAGATGCCACCTACATGAGGTTCATGGAATCAGGTAAAAAGCGGTTTGTGTGTAGGGCAACCAAATTGTATCTCGGTACCAGTAGCCAGCTAGTTAATGCTAACTGCACACAAAGTGTACTAACTGCTTAGGGGAATTGTCCAAAGGCAATGTGGTACCATATATGGACCATAACATGCACTGTATTAGTCAGTAGGTATGTACTAACTTACATCCTCGCCTTTTCCATTTGCAGGCAAATGTAGAAATGTATCTTCTATATGATAGCATATAGACTATGTATTTGTTTAAAGTGCAATGCACAAATAATTTGGGTCGCGGATGTTGGTCTGTGACCCATCTGTCAACGCAGGGCCAAGCCCTGTATGGAGGAGATGAGGGAAATGTCCCCACAAGAGTACTTGAGAATTATTAATTTATTTTCTCAAAACTGAAGAAACAACTTTTGTTTTCAAATTGTTCATAGGATCTATACAAATGATCTGAATGGATCCTTTTTTTTTCACAGATAATCTGTGATCCAGATTCTAATCATTCTTTGGAGAGTGATTCATGATTCTGACTCGAGTCACTCTTTTGAAAATTGAAAAGGATCCATGATTCAAGTCATTTTTTTCATGATCTTACCCATTCCTGACCAAAGACAAAACTGTCTCCCATTTAATTTTTGAACAAACCAGTCCATAGAATTTTGTATCGTGCATGTAACTGGTAATACTTCATTTGTCTGCTATCGTCATTCAGTTTATTGTTCAAAAGTCATTACAGTATTTTTTTCAAAATTTTACCACTAAAAAATCTGCGACCAATGGGAGAGAAATTAAAGGTTAAAATTTGTGAATGTGTTTCAAGGAAGTTTGATAGTCGGTAATTAATTACTCAGAGTTGCTAACACTCAAAAAACTTAGATTAATTATATAAATGTTAAATTCTAGTAAGAAGGTAAACCTAATGTACCATGTTGTAAATTTTCTGAGATACCTACCATATGGAAATAGAAAATATTAAAAATACCTTAATTTAATTTTTTTGAAAATAATTTCCATGACTAAAATTACCCAAAAACATGAAATAGGTACTGGATCTTAAAAAAATAAAGAAGATATTGCCAAAGAAGTCTTAAATTAACAAATTCATGAGAAAAGTGACAATATTAAGAAAGAAACAGTTTTCCTACTAATGATTATATATATTATTATTATTCAAATAGCAGATATCGTCTGTATTCTAAATATAATTACTTTTAGATGCAATGCACTTGGTTTTGTATATAAGATACTCATATAAACCTAAAATTTTGTATAAATTTGAAAAATCACTCTAAATAAAAATTTGTGAAGCAGTCAGGATCAATGTTTCTTAATGTTATTGTTTGTAACATTAAAAAGTCTATAAAATCAGTCTTTGATTTTACATGAAGTTTTTTATCTCATGACTCAAAATATAACGACTCCAAAAAGGGATACCTCTTTTCTAATTATGAGGCACATATATTTTAAACAATTATACTCCATACAGTTACCTAAGATGGGGTACCACATTTTCTTGATATGTTGTACATGTAAATATATGCAGAACATCAAAATTGAAGTTTTAAAAATTCATTATTCTATCTTACAAAGGTTACAAATTCCATTTACAACATTCTGATTCCATTATTTATTGTTTTAAACATAATTAATTGGTACCCCATATTAGGTTCATCCTCTCAATTTTAATGTGATAAAAATTAAAAGTTCTTAAAATTGAATAAATCAACTAAGGATTGACAATACTTACAAATAGATCAAAGCCAAATGTTAAAATTTTCTGTTGATATTAATCGTATTTCAAAATATCAATTAATATTTTGTCAAATTGCAAAAAAAATTAAGAGACCAGTGATAAAAATCAAAGAGAGAGGAAATATCATTTTAGGTACACTCTTTCAACTTTTCTTGTAGATTTTAGCAATAGAACCGTCTTACTAACTTACTATCCTCAATTTTTTTTCCCAGTAAACCGTAGTGTTGTCAAAAATATCGATACGTATCGATACGTATCGATACATATCGATATTTTTCCACGAATATCGATATTTTGCGTATCGATATTTTTTCAAAAAATATCGATATTTTCAAATGCCAATTTTTAATATTTTTTCTCTGGTTGTAGTGGTGGTATTGACAAAATTACGAGTGAATGAGTGATAACTGAAACTGATGACAGATGATATTTATGATATTTATGAATTATGAAATTATGAATTAAGAATAACTTGATCTTGACTCCAGTCTAAAATGAGGAGATTTCTCAAACATAGTTCACATATATCTATATCTACAACTACATCAACAATGTCAAGTAAATATCCTGACTTACTTTTCTTCCATTATTCTTTTCCTCAAATTTATAAAATTCAAATTTATATTTTATTTTCATAGTTTTAAATGACAATAATTCAGATGAGCCATCTGCAAAAATTTTTTATCAAATTTTATAAAATATCAATATCGTATCGATATTATCGATATTTTCCCACAAATATCTATATCGTATCGATACAAAAAAATATCGATATTTGACAACACTAGTAAACCGTGTTAATAGTTTGAAAGAAACGATGATACCCCATATTTGTTACATAACCTATACCTAATCAGTACATTTTCCCATTAGATAAAATAAATTAAATTTTTTGGATTAAAAATACTTGGCACTTAACATGCACCAAGATATACCACACTCAGTTCCATGGTACATTGGAGTGGTGCACCATAGAACAAAAAAGAGTTACCCTCTTTAAGATTGAATTTAAAGAAAAAAAATATTTTTTTTGCCATATTTAGGTGGACGAACATATCAGCAAACATAAATATTTTGAAACAAATAATGGCGAATATTTCTAGTGAAATATTCACCATTACCTCCAAATTATAACCCACTTATTGGCAGCCAACAAAAATGCGGACAAACACTAAGTCAGCATATTTGTCAGCACAATAAAGGAGAAGTACTACAGGTACACTTTTGATTAGGTAAACAATTTAGGTACTAAAAGAAGCAATCTGGAAATTTGGAATAAACCAGGAATTCACTTTCCATTCTTTCGTACTGAAGAGCAGTAGCTATCTGTCTTCTTCCCACAAATCTAAGATGCCATAAGCGTTAGCATGTTAGTAATTCGCCCTAGTAGTGACTGGACATAAGTAAGGTATATTAGATTAGGAAAGTGTATAAGTGTTCAATTTGTGACGTAACTAAATGTGACAGTGTAAATAAAGAAAAGTAGATAGAAACGTGTTTACTTATTTTGTATCGTCTCTAGATTAATCCGGGATGGAGATGTAACACTATTTTTATTTTTATTTTTATTTTTTTTCCGTAGATGAAGGTTCTTTCTTTTCAAATTTATTGGTCCCAAATTTCTAACTCAATGTTACATAACTTTCACAAGAGGCAAAAAGGAAAAAAATGTTCCATGGTACTCCAGTCTCCCCCACTCTAAGGAAATTTAGGTGACTTTTTCCGAAATATTTAATTTATCTTCGGCGAACTACTTATTTGAATATTCACGTCTCATAGGTACAACTTTTTTCGTTCATCACAGATTATACAGGTAGGTACCTATGTAGAAAACAAAACTGACTGAATTCTGTGACAATAAAAGAAGAGCTTAGAAAGATATCAGTGAAGCAATTATCGTATACAGCCCGGTTGTACAGTATAAGTATAGCGATTTCATGTAAATAATGTACGGCACCAGGGCTGCGAACAATTTTCCCAATGCGAGGAAAAATCAATTTCTTGAACTTGACGGAATGAAACGGAAGCGTACCACAGAGAAAGATGGATAACAAACAGCTCAATGGAAAATTGACGGAATTATTTCCTCCTATTGTCGAGCGTCGACTTTTTGACTGGGTACGATGAAAGCAGATAAATTTTCTTTTCACTTCACATAAAGTCTGTATTGATGAATTCGAAACGGATTACGATCAATTTCCTATTTACGTTCGCATACGTACGGCGTAAAAATGGAGCAGGTTTTCGTTAGATTGAAATCGTGCATGTGATAGACAATTCCAATGGGTAGGTTACATGGTTACCTGTCTTCTTACAAGCTGACGCTCAATTACATTAATCTGGTCAGAATATGAACGAAAAGTGTTACAGTCCCAATTACTATACAGCTATAGCTGTATATAGGCACTTAATCAGAATTCATTCGAAATTTAAAAATGTAATTTGCGAAATAGACCGAAGAGAATGAATGCAAAAAAGTTCGAAACTACCGTATCGGGCTAAAAAATAAAAGTATGAAGTCGTATTGGATCCCACCCCGAGCTCAACTCCGTATATATGGTGAGGAACCCTTAAATCAATTATAACAAGCTGCGGATACAGACTAAATGAAGACTCCATTTTCTGAAATTTAAATAGTCCATTTGTTTTAATTATTATTTGCAGTATAGTTCATTACCTATTATGTTTGAAGGTTTTTCCGCATTTTAATCCTTACTATAGGTACAATACGAAATAATAGTATATAGGTAACCAAATTGCTCGTATCGTTAATAATTTTTAATTTTAGACGAGTGGAAAATACGCAGTGCTGCCAAATGAAAATTTTTGATTTCCGTATTTCTCACTAAAAAATGAGTACTAAAAATCCGTACTTTTCCGTATGCCAAATAACAACTTTAACAACTTTTTTTTTCCTTCCCACTCCCACTGCTTGTGATAAAATAACAGTGTTTATAACTATAAACTGACCAATTTGACATTTACAAATTGTTGTACACGTCCAACTGATACATACTAGAGCCCTGCACGAGTACGTATGGTATTGTGTGATTACAAGTACAAAATACTCATCAGACGAGTAACACAATTACCCGTGTGTACTCGTACTCGTGTAGCAAACAATGCGAGTAAGTAATCGGCATCGCATCGTGGCATCGTTAGTAATCACTTGAATGTGCATACTATTAAATGCAATGCATTCCAAGAAAGGGTTTATAATATTATTGCGGAACTTTGGAGAAAACCAATGCACTTTAACCCATACAAGTATAATTGTTATGATGCCTACGATGCCTACGATGCCTACGATGCCACGTTGCTATGAGTAATATTTTTCCGATTATGTACTCGCATCGTTTTGTAAGATAATTGGTGATTCCTACACTATTACTTTTTTACATACTCGTGTAGGTCTCTAATAGTTAATGATGTATGTATTAGTTGGACGTGTACAACAGTTTCATATTAAATATCTCGTTATTAATCGAATAAATCAGTTTTATTTCCTCTGGTTATTAGTATGTACATCGAGCTTTTTCCTTTTGTAGTTTTATGATTCATACATCATAAGATTACCAAAGGAAAAAGCTCGATGTACATATTAATAATAATAATAGATAATAATAATGATAATGATAATAATTATAATTTAGAAAAATACAAATTTCTTTTCCAAATGCAGTCAATGCAGATGCTACAGCTACAGCTCAGTTATCGAGTGTATTCACTGTTAACTCAAAGTGATAAAGATTTACAAATTGCAATCATTCACATGACTACTAATACATTATTAGGAATGAAGCTAAGTAATTGGTAAAAGGATTAATGAAATACAAACCAAAATAGTTACGAATATTCAGAAGAACTTGTCGTAATACAAATACGTTATCATCAATTACATTTCACAAATAGTTATACTATGAATTTAGCTACAACCGAAATTATAATTTTTACGCGATAAGAAAGAATGAAAGATACTTGAAATTTTCCAAAATGTACTAATGTACATAAAAACTAGAAAAACTACCAAGTACCAACTTATTTAGTTTCCTTTCAACGCATCAATTTCCTTCCACATGTCCCACGATAATAATTAAAATTAATATATATATGATATATGAATATTACGAATATGAGGGGAAAAAAATGAGGAGAAAAAATTAGTGATTACAAATTGCAATCAGTGTTGCCAACCTAATAATAAACAATAAATCCACTCAATGTAGGCAATGATTAAAATTCAACAATTATTTTGTGACTGAAAACATAATTCTCTTTTTATTTATTAGGTTATAAATAAACACATCAGTGATTTTTTTTCTATTTTCTCATTTTCTGTAACAAATCGTATTTTTTCCATACTTTTCATGAATTCTGTACAAAATTCCATACGCAATTTTAACAGGTTAAAAATCTGTATTTGTACTGAAAATTCCGTACATCTGGCAGCACTGAAAATACGCCATACAGACGATGTTTTTGCATTAGAAAACAGTAAATTGCAGGTCAGTAATATGTAAGAAATAACAGGGGTGGAAAACGACTGTTTTCCGCACCTATGTGGTAAACAAATTTTCCCTACAATTAAATAATTAGATACTTCTGCGAAGCCAACAATTATTGAAGTTTAAAATTAAAAAAGGTATACGCGACAGGATTGGATATTATGCGTTACCTTAGGCAATTACGTCACTCGGCTTCGCCACGCTTCACAGCCCTTGGTAATCGCATACTTTCCGCTCCTGTCGCGTAATCTACTATTATTTTTCTTCAGTACAAAATAGGGGTGGTAAGCGCTACCATAACCTGTAACTTATAACCAATTTACCTAAAATTCTGAAACTATTAAAAGGAACAATAAGCAGCAAAAACTGTGTTATTGGTTTTTCTAAAATATTGATATTATCAATAATTTTTTCCAAAATTGTCAATTATTTCCTGGAAAATTATCGATTACTTATTACTAAAATTTGACCTGGTGAAAATATTTTTTATCTGCGTTTCCTTGAATTTCATCTCAACCAATAAGCTGACCAGAAAAATTGTTTTGGTTTACCAAAAAAATAACCAGTAACCAAATAAATACATTTTTAACCAGTAACTAGTAACCAGTAACCAGTATAGCTCTGTATTGGTTCCCAGTAAATAATTACTCCAAAAACTTTTTTGTTATAAGCCGTAGTATAAAATTGTGAAAAATCAAAGTAATAATAACAGATATCTACTCTATATACATATAATCCAAATACCTAACTTGCCACTTTCACTATGTTGAGTATTCACCGTAATGGGGGGTTGGGGTGTTGCATTCATCCCCTGGCCTGTTGGCAAAAAAATCGTGTATAATGCATTTCTAATGCACAAAAGGCTATTTTCAAATAATTGCTGTATGTTTATTAATGTGTGTTCTGATGTCATATTTTGTGTGGATGCCCTATCAGTATTTAAGATTAAAATCATGATACTAAAAATTATTGTTACAGGGCTAAAAAATAAATTTTTTTGTAATTTTTAATGAGATATTTTGTATTTAAACATTAGATCGTGTGTGTACAAGTGTGATATACATGGGTACATTTCTGTGTGTAAAGTGCCAACAGCTTTGTTTACTTTGGTATTGTGTGGTAAGGGGAAGCAATGGTGGCTGAAAACAGGCAATTTAGGTATTTAGATTATATAATTATAGTATAGATATCTGATATCTGTAATTGAATACTGATAAGCAATAATAACAGAATAGGAGGAGAGAGCTGATAAGACTAAAAAATGAATTTACTGACTATCAAGGAAATGTTTAGCAATATAATTAGAATGCTAATAATCCCCAGTGATGGCATAGTTGTACGCCATTTTTAATCTAAAAAGAAAATCAAACAAACAGAAACCAACAAATTGTAATGGGAAATTGTGTTCATTTTTTTATCATTGAGTTGATTCAATTTGCTATGAAAATGCAGAATTTTTTAATAAAATTGTTACAGTGGAAAAAAGAAAAAGATTTCTCAATTTAAACTGTTGTTGATAGTAAGAAATATTAATTTCAATAATTGTGGTTTAATGCTACCGTAACGAAATTTTTGCATTTGATCTTTTTTATCAAAAATTGCATAAGTCATCACTCATCCATAGTTCCACTTAATAGAATAGGGTTATGTCAATCACGTGACTTTTTTGGAAACAAATTTTGCTAGTAGGAAGTTATCAGTATTCAATTAATTTTTATGCATACAGGACATTTATTACTGAAATCAGTAAGCATATAATTAGTACTATAAACCAGGCCTGGCTAATTTGCAGTTTGACAGCTGATTTTTGAGAAAAGCTTTAACTATACATGTACGTAGTACTAGACTAGTAAAAAATGATGTTTATTGGTTAGACATGTCGACGCTAAATAAGCAACCATTGAATACCACTTGACAAACTTCAACCTACGTTTGTATACACTATCCTACTGATTTTAAGGGATAGCTTTATCTAATGTATTCTAAATTGTTTAACTCCAGTAAAATATCAAAAGTAGGCACAAAGCACACTCGGGTTGCCAACCTTTATGCCAGAATGTCTCGATATCAAAATGTACATTGAGCTTACGGAGCTTTACAGGTCCAGTAGGTATTATACAGTCAAAAGAAGCAGCCAAAAAACAAAATCATGAAGAAACAAAAATTAATAGGTACGCCTATCAGCCTACAAGAGAAAAAAAAGCGTGTAGGTATACGCATATATGTAGCTGCAAATAGAAATATTATCAGGACTGCACCCAGTGTAGTTTCTTTCAGACCACCAAAAAAAAAAAAAGTGAAAAATTTGGAAAAAAGGAAGTGCATGTATTAAATAATTATGTTCAATAATAAAAAAAAAATCTAAATTTTTTTTGATGTGTAAACATCTTACCCCTCGGTCTAGTACTGTAGTAGGGGCTAAAATGAGAATTATGATTGTAACTAGTACGTCTTACAAATTGTAACTGTTGTCATGTAGGTGTGTGGTTGTGAGTGTGCGCATTGCGCACGAACACAATCACACTATTATGTTTACACGTCAATCTTTCATGAATCCCCATAATTGGAACTTACGCCAATTTTTTTTTATCGCAGATTTCTAAAACCCTCTCCAAAAGTGGAACCTACCTATGGCCTTATACATCACATTTTAAAATTATAGGCCAATATTTATTTTGCGGCCATCGAATGTATTTTAAAAAAAGGCTCAATAAAGATTTCGCAGGCCTGCTATAGGAAAAATTATGTCCTTTAAAAGAGGAGACTTCAAGAAATAAAATGAGACCAAAAACTGAAGAACAGCAACGAATTTGAATCCTTGGAAGCCTTGAAAATCAAAAAGACGAAATTGTGGGTAATACTGCTTATTTTACATTTATTCTGTTTTAGAGCATTATTTTTGGTTGTTTTTAGGATTATTTTTACCGATTTTTCCACCATCGAGATTTGTGACATTGAAAATAATTTCCCAATATCGGGTATTGGGCTGACCTAACATCTCTACCGTCATTTTACTTCAGCCGTCCCAATCTTGTTAAACTATCTAACAATTTTACACTACTGTCAGTGGTTGCTCAATGAAATTAATAACAATGAATTTGAAAAAATTTTTCCTCATTCACTTTTACAAGAGTATAGGCAGGCGTATTAATAATGATGCGTTGATTCTTAACGGCTAGCTAGTCACTGTTTCAAATAGATTTTGTAATCATTTCTATAGATATTTTCATCGAATGTCGTTTGAGTAATGGTGTTGAAAAAAAAAAAAAAAAATTAATATCTTGAAATAGATCGAAATAGGTCTATAATCTTTTTTATATGTAAAGTGCTGGTGTCTGTCTAAGGTCTATAATATACGGTACAGAGTAAGTACCTATATTTCTTGCCTTTTTTCCAAATAGCATTAGGCAATCGATATAACTAAATCAAGTACCAACCTGTATAACAGCCAGTTTTATGTAAAAATTTAAAACCATTTTAATTGCAGCACAATTTTCTCGGCCAACTTCTATAAAATCAGGTTAAAATCGAAATTCTGTCACCATCCGAAATCGAAAGAGTACAGAAAATGAAATGAGTTACCTACATTGCAAAATTTCCACAAAAAATTTGAAGACAATCATGAAGGTAATTTGATAAATTTTTTTTTGACTTGAATATTCTAAGCAAAGATGTAGACTGCTCGATCGTAAAGGGGAGTATGGTCCACATCGTTTCAATTGTCCCTTCCAACTAGCACACAGTTCCAATACGAATACCAACAAACAAATACATAATATTATTGTTATTTTTAGAGCTTTTCTTTTCGAAGCTAGGACGGTTCCAGATCACTAGAACCTCCACCTTATGTTCGTCTTCGAAAATAAGAACTTGAAAAATGGAGAGAACATTTTGGCGCTAAGTAGTGAACGAAATACTGATGTTATGTTTAATTATCATTTCGGTCAGGAGCAGCTTTAGGTATTATGACCTCGGGGGCCAGAACATTGTGGAAGCCCCAACAAAAAATGTAATTTTTTTTTTAAATAAAAATTTGCCTTCGAACAATGACCCCTTCACCCACCTTAAATCCCCCTTGGTTCGGTAGAATATTGCCTCTAAGCGTGCATAAAATTTTTTATTTTTTATTTATAACAAAACTGCCAAAAATAAAAAAAAACAAAATCTTGTGGGGGGATAAAAATAAGAAGAAATTTAAAAAGCACTTTCAGTGCCTTTAAGCAATAAATGGACTGCACCATTTAATACGGTACACATTCCCATTTTTGTAGCCTGTAACGCTGTAAAATTTGTGGTTTTTTTTTTTTGTTAGTATGGATGTGTCGAATACAATCAAATACATAGGCACATTAACAAATTTTTCTTATTTCCCTATTTCCTTTTATTCTTGTGCCAAAATTTACGCCAAAACTTAGGCCAAAACTTGCATCAAAACTTGCACCTAGATTCGTGACAACCGCCTTCATCTTTCAGTTTGCACCCCGCAGTGAAAATATAAAATAGAAATGTGTACTACATTAATAAGTGCAAAAAACAAAACAAACATACTTGCCTCTTAGTACAGATAGAGGTGCAACCTGACTTTTTGCACAAAAAATTACTTATAATATTTTCAAATGTGTATTGTATGTGTACCTACTTAATATATAATTGTGGTGCCTAATATATCGGTTCCTAATAACAACAAAAAGTTGAGAAATGTTCATTCTCTTCTAGCAAAGCATGCTACATAGGTAGTACATTGCAAAGTTAAAATTTTGAAATAGTGATAATGTTCGAATACCAGCTTTCCAGGTGGAACTTGCTGCTCAAAATTTTTTTGGCATTAAAAAACTTGAGAGTAATGAAAATGTTAAATATGTTGCAGCTAATGAACAGAATTAAGATTGATATAGGTGTAACGTATATTTTCGTCTATTTTTAAATATGATGAACATATTTGTCCACACAGTTTCGAATACCAAAAATGCAGGTATTCATCAATAAACAAAATGTCCTATAGCTCTTTGTAAACAACCACTAAATTACCCATTTAATTTTAGGAATATATATAATGTCTGTATATTCATGACCTCATTTTGCCTGTCCCTCGATTATATCGCGAATCAGCACAACCTTATAATAACAAGCCTCTACTTCACTTAGCCTATCCATCACATACACTTACATACCCCGAAAGATATATAAACCCTCGATTCGAAGGAATCATCACACACACACACAGTACACAGTACCTAGTACTTAGTATACGGTGCTACTAGTCAGCTTTTTAATAGACAGTCTTTGTTTAAAGGGTTTTAATCCCAAATGTTAAACCTAGTTTATAATGTTTGAAATATTATTTAATGTACTTGTGTCGTGCAAATTATTATTTTATTAAAAGTGTTAAATCAATCTTGTGTTTTTGAAATATTATTGAGTCTCTCAAATACGTTAAGGTCCACAATAGATGTGGATGATAAACTAATTATTTAAATTAGTATAGAGGTATTAATACTTTCCCAGTGTTAAATATCTCGTGTATGGTGTAACACTGAAAGTGGTTCTAATCAGGTACATTACTACCTCTTTTGGCTGTTACAGTAGATACGTTACCAATATTATAAAAATCAGCCTGGTAACCCTGATCACTTTGTTCTTTCTGTTGAAACAACAAAACAGTTATATTTGGCGCATGCGCATAGAATTTACAAAATAATTTCGCGTTAATAATTTTGGTTGCCTTTACATTTATTATAGTGATGTGCTCATCTGTAGACTAGGTATAGTCTGATTCACACTTGGCTAGTTTTCATGCTACTAGCCAGCTACTTGGGGTACTATTCTGTTGACCGTTGAAATTATTTGCCATTTTAAACTTTTAAAATTAACTTCAACTTGGTGGATTTTTATGCGAGATTCTAATGAGATTCTTGCAAGACTATCCACCAAGCTAAAGTTAACTTTAATGGCTAAAAACAGTAAACTGACTTTAACAGTTAACAGAATAGTACCACAAATAGCTCGCTAGTAGCTATAAAACTAGCCAAGTGTGAATCGTGCTTATTTCACAAAATGGTGGTAGCCTTTCAAACAGAGACCTATCTAAGGAAGGTTCTCAAATTTTCAAAATTTTCAAAAGTTATGTGCAAAAAAAAATCATAAAATTCTTTTTGCCCCTCCCACCGTGAAGAAATCCTGGCTACATCCTGGCATATTTTTGATTTTTTTAAATGTTTGATCAATTTTTTTTACATTTGTTATAAAATAAAATTTGTAGTTATTCAGAAAGTACCTATACCTCGGTAACTACTACAAAATTTGCAAATGTAGTTTTTTGAAACAAGAACTTTTTCTTCACACTTCAATATTCCATAATTTCTCTCTCTCACTTTCTCACTCTCTCTCGCTCTTTCTCTCGCTCTATCTCTCTCTCCCTCTCCGTCTCCATTTCCCTCTCCCTCGCCCTCGCGCTCTTTCTCTTACTTTCTTACTCTTTCTCTCTCTCCCCACTCTCTTTCTCTTTCTCGCTCTTCCTCTCTCTCTCCCTCTCTCTCACCCTCTCTCGCTCCCTATTCCTTTTTTTCTCTCATTCTTTCCCTCTCTCTCACTCTCTTACTCTCTCTCTTTCTTTCTCTCTCACACTCTCTCTTTCTCCCCCTCCTCTCTTCCTCACTCTCTCACTCCTTTCTGCCCACTTTTTGTGAATGCCCTCAATTTGTGGCGACCAGTCTAAATTTCGCCCTGATTTCAATGGAATTAGAAAGCACGTGCGTATTGCGTATATATACCCTTGGAAAGGATGTAAGCCTTCTCAGCCCTTACCAAAATTCTTCTACCGTATAAACACGTTAAAAGGTTACGCGGTCGACTTTAGCCCTCGTGCGATAGTAATTTAATAAAATACCAAATATTGTCAATTGACGAGTTGTTCTCACATTTTCAAACTCGAGCAACAGAAATTCAATAATAATAAATTACAATCGATTATCTCGATCGTATCATTATTTCAGTTATTATAGTGCGTAACGAACCGAGCATTAGGTCTTTCAACTCATCATTACACTCGAGGGTGAGGAAGAATAAACTGAATAAAAAAATAAAAAAAAAAAATGCTAATATAGCCGCAAGTAATAGAAATAGGGGACAAAAAAATTCTCGTATATATAAAAAAAAAAAAAAAAAAAAAAACCGAACGCAGTGGCGGTATTTTTTTTTATAGAAATATTTTTTTTTTTTCTGGGTTCACCATTAATATTCACGGAAATCTTTGGTAAAGAATAGGATGACAAGAATGACCGGAGAATGTGAGAACAAGCCGAGGACGTGGTACCTTTAATGACATTGACTGGAAAAAGACGGAAAATAAAAAAGCTAAAAAACCATTATAACCCGTTATCAATTGGTCACGGTGACGTGATCGGTGCAAACCGACGTTCGATAACACCAAACCGATCTCTGCTTCCACGGTAATCGGTTCCTGTTGACCATCCAGAAATGGGTTCGACGCGTAAAGATAATGCAATTTGTTTATACATTGTGAACATGCGGTTACAGCCGTACTTTCATATATAGGCAGTTATCAGTTTTGAGGGAAAATTGTTGGCGTTTTTCGTGCGCTCGAAATTATTCGCACAGCTACGGGTAATAGGCGCCCATTTCACCGTCGTCTCGAGCGTGTTATTGTTTTTTCTTATCACATCGCACTTACTAATCCGCAGATTTGTGGGTTAAGTTCAACCATCCGGATGCGGCCCATCAACCAACCGTTCCAAATTTCTACCGAACGTTGTATCCGCAGTTAAAGATCAACGTCCTACGCCCGCCTAACCGTATAATTATGCAGTCTTTCGTTTTGGTCAGTGTTGCCAGAAGGAAATTTTTTTTCGATGCCGAATTCTTCCCAAAATAATGCTAGATTTTAACGAATAGTGTTAAATCACATTTTTTCATCTTTTCCCCCACTTAATCAATTTTTTGTGGTTTTTTTCTTATTTTTTACTTTTGCTTTTGCATATTATGCTATCTATAGCGGTAGCTTTCATCTGAATTCTTCCTTTTATACCAGCTGATTGTAAAAAAGCTATCTTTTACACTTAGATACAGCTTTTTTGCAATTAGCTCGTATAAAAGTGGCAATCTTGGGAACATGCAGATGAAAACAGCTTATAAAAATGTATTTAAATCGTTTCAATCGTTATCAAGCATCAATTTTAGAAGTTTAGAGGGAAAAATTTAATTTTGACCAATTTTTGTGACTTTGTGTTGGTATTGAAGAATCTTAGAATTGCCTCCGCAATATTTTGAAAGAATTATTGTCACATTGGGTAGTTCCTTTGGGAGTTCGGGTATTTCCCAGATAACGGAGCAAATAAAGGTAATGATGAAAACAAAATTTTCATTCTCATGGCAGATGGCAGTTTTGCTGTTAATTTTCTTTGCAAAATTTATACTAAAACTAAAAAATGAGAAAGAATGGAAAAATGGAGAAAAAATTGAAATAGATGCTAAAAAATATGAAATAATGCTAAATAAATTTCAAATAATGCTAAAAATGATGCTAAATGCTAATTTGAAAAATTCCGATGCTAAAAACTGAAAATAATGCTAGATCCAGCATCAAAAATGCTAAAATGGCAACACTGATTTTGGTGAACTTGACGTCGATTATTCATTACGTAGCAGTGTTGCCAAAAAAAAATCAATTTTTTTAAGAATCGATTCTTTTGGTTAAAAAAATCGGAAGATCGAATCGATTTTTTGAGTATTGTTTTTTTTTATAGTCGATTCTTCTGTAAATAAATCAGAATGGGCAGGAAGAATCAGTAAAAGGAAGTGAAAATAAAAAAAGTTCACAAAAAATTTTTTTATCAATTTTTGTTTACGCTTTATCACCATGGATTTGATTTCTTCTCATAAGAATTTCTATTCTATTCTATTTTATGCTACACTTGAAAATTTTAATTATTCGCGATTTATTTTATTTTACAAACGATAGACGATGCCCCTCCTCTTGGTAAAAATAAAACATCTAGAGTTTGGAAATACTTAAAATCTGTTGCTGAGGCTTCATTATGCAAGAGAGACGTAACAGATCATCCCCAGAACATTTGAATCGGCTTATTTCTTTACACAGTCTTTCGAAAGAACGGTGGAATTTTGGAATATAATAAAATACATTTTATAATCTTATAATTTACTTATGTATTCGATTTCAAACTTATTAGTTGCTGTTACCATAGCTTAAAAAAACCTGATTTTTTTTCCAGGAACATTGAAAAGTGAATTTAATATAAAAACAAATTGTGGGAAAAATAAAAATTTGAAAAAATTGGAACAATTTTTTGGAGAATTGATTCTTTTACTTCTGATAACTGATTTTTAATCGAATCAATCTTTTATAATTTTGAATAGAATCGATTTTTTTATTCTTTTTGCGGCAACACTGTTATGTAGGGAACATCCATGTGCCATGGAACCTGCAGCTGCTGCTGCATGCAAACAATACTTTGACTATACAGTACTGGACCAGTAAAGCTCTATAAGAATAATGTACTTTTTAATGTCAAGACATGCCAGCGAAAAAGTCGGCATTTAGAATAAGTACAACTAATAAAGACCATTCTTAAATTCGCTAGAATGAAATGATACTACCTTTCAGTGTAATTAGCGCATTGTCACATTTCATTGAAAATGCCAGTCCTTATCATTACACAGTTCTTTCACTGTTCTCCTCATTTATTTAGCAGGATTTGTACTTAATTTTGTGTACTATTTTAATCTATTACTTATCATGTATATTTAAATTATAAGGGTTCCGGAGAATACATCAATTAATTATTAACTTAAATTTAAAAAAGTGATCTGTAACTTTTGAGCAGCAATCAAAAAAACAATCGAAAACGATAGTAAACACTGAATGATCGAAAATATGAATAAATAATATCAAATTCGATGACAGCCAGATGATAATTTCCCAATCAATTTCAATTGCTGTTACATATGTTTGGTAAAGTGTTTTGTTTGGTACTCAATTTGTGGTTGAAAAACTGGCTGACAAATTTCCTCCTCCAATCAACATAAAAATACCTCTTGACACAAACAATATTAAATTAATGGCAGAGATTTTGATAATCAAAAATAAGAAACTTGATATAATTCAGTGTTTGAAATAAATTTAATTATTGCTTTCAAAATATCAAAGTTAATGAGAAAAATTATCGATAGAACCGTGGAGAGATAGAATTCTTCCAAAACATCTGTATATATCAGTTGAAAATTTCATAAAAATTTGACTTAAACTGAACGTTTGGTTCTCGAGTTATTGCTGAAATTCACCAACTATACTGAATTCGCATAATTTGAATTGAACATTTAAACCGAATTGTAGTGATAACTGGAAAACCAAACGTAGAATTTAAGTAAAATTTTAAGAAAATATTCACCCAATATTAATATTATATTATGCAGATGTCTCGGCAAAATTTCAGCTAAATCTTATACTTGGTTGTTGAGCTACCTATCCTTGAAATTTGGTTAAATAGCGTGATTCAAGAAATAAATAACAAACGCCAACTTGACAAGTCATAATTTAAAATTATAATACAGGAAATTCCGGAATTTTCTCAACTGTTTATTACACTACAAACCTAATGATCTTGGGCTGCAAAGGTAAATGGCGCTAAACGTTTTTGTAAATATAATTTTGGACTTTGAAAACAGTTGAAAACTCATGCACAAATGGTAAAGAAATGTGGCAACGCGTAAATTGCACTGAAAGGTAGTACCATTTCATTCTACCCTTAAATTCACAAGGATAGCGTACATAAACACAAAATAAAGTATGTTAAAAGGTTCACTCTAGTTGCCTATTTAGTGCCGGCATGTCTAACTAGAAATCATATTTCTTTACTGGTTCAGTACTACACATATATAGTCAAAGAAAAAATATGACTTGCTAAATCGTATAATTATGAAAAAAAAAATGAATAAAATGAAAAGCTTCCATAAATTTAATTTTTGGTTTTCTTGCATGCTCGGGGTATAAAACACAAAAATTTAAAGGTAAATTTTAAAGCCTAAAATTTTAAAAATTAAATAATATTTTTTCTATTTTTGAACAGAATAAAAAGAACCGTTTTTAAATTGAAAAAAATTTTTTATACCTAATATATCACAATTTTATTTCTCAAGAATTGATGATAAAATAACTGTTCAACTGAAAGAAATTATGTTTCTGTTAGCCAATGTCGAATTTTGTACCAGCAAATTGATTATGCCCATAAATCATATTTTTAATAAATATTTTTCTTAATTTTAGCATAATTTTATATATGTCCCACGGTACTACAAAGTGTAGTATATTAGAGCAAAAAAATGGATTATCTAAAATTAATGTTGTGAAGAATTGTAAAGAAATTGGGAGAAGTTTTTGCCTACAGTTTTTAGGCAAGGATATAATAGGTACTTCAAGTTTTAAAAAAAAATTGAACCAAACTCAATTAGTTAGGGAGCTATAGAGAAAAATACAAAAATTGTTGCGTGGGTCATGGATGGTCTCGCCTACTACTCCCAAGATATATCTGCATACAAAACTTATCACAGCTGCGATGGCTCTAGAACTGCATTAAGGGAGTGGTACAATAAGATGGTTGGTGAAGTGTATTGTTAATTATTGATGGAAAATGTCTTTCAAAGAGGAGTAACTCATAAAAAAACATATAATGACACCATCAGTCTCTCCATAAATAGATAAATCAAATAAATAAATAAATATAGATACTGCTCCGTCATATTTAGGTAGACAAAAACATTCGCCAAACTAAATATTTTGAACGGCAAATATTTTTAGTGAAATATTCACCACTACCTCCAAATATGTCCCACTTATTGATAGCCAACAAATATGCAGACAAACACTAAAGTCAGCATATTTGTCAGCACAATAAAGAAAAGTACAACAAATACATTTTGATTGAGTAATCAATTCTGGGCACCAAAACGAAGCAACCTGGAAATTCAGTTTAGACCAGGACTTCACTTGCCATTCTATCAAACTGAAGAACAGTAGTTAACTGTCATCATTCGATCCGTCTAAAATGCCATTGGCGCAAGTACGTTAAGAATTCACCCTAGCAGAGGTAGAACATATGTAGGATATGTTGTTATAGTTATAAGAATTAATAAATATCAGTGTTTAAGTGTGATATAGTAATTGTGACTAAAGAAATAAAAGAAGCAAACTAAAACTGAGTTTACTTATTTTGTAATGCCTTTATATTTATCTGGGCTAAAGGCATAACAGATACCTACCTTGTTGCCTAAGTAAAATAGACTAAATATAAATAAATCTTTGACTATAAATATAGTACTGGACCAGTAAGGCTCCATAAGACCAATGTACTTTTTAATGACAAGATATGCTGGAATAAAAGTAGGCAACCCTGTAGTACCTTCTGTATATTTTCAACGTTTTGCCTGATTCCACCAATTTAGAATACATTAATGAGGAATCTAGAATCAAAACTAATAATATGCAAAATCATGTTTTTTCAGTAGAGGCGAAAAACTATAACTCATGATGGAGGGACTATTGTGAGAAAATTATGGTTTCAGAATGTAGATAGAGTAAGCAACAAACACTACCACAGAAAAAATTATTGATATTCTCCCCCTGTAGGTTTGGACCACATTCAATTTAGATAATGTTAGTGTGGGGACTCAACAGTATGAGGTGAAGGGGCTCGGACCCCTCAACGACAGTTGCCGCCCCAAAGGGCAAGCCAATTACTCGTCTCAATGACGTTAAATCACATGAAGTACGTTCGATCGTAATTACCTGTACGTACTTGCAGGTAATGTACGAGTACCGAATCGTGACATCACCAAACAATGTCACAATCCGTACACGAACTGGCCAGCCATCTCTTATCAAGATAGGGGATGATGCGACCTGGTCGCCCTCACCGACGTATGTATTACCTTACGTATGTGTGTTTGTGTGCGTGTGAATAAGCCGTATATAAACCGCCCGAACTGGCTCTAAAATCGCCAGTGTTCGGTCTGGTTCTGGCTTACCCGTACGTTTGTACGAAGTGGCTGAACACGCTTAAATTCTGTTGAATTTCCTTCTGGTGAGAATATCTCTCACGACAAGGTATTCCACAGTTAGTTTTGACACAAACCAAAAAAATTTTAATTTTTTACATCCCTGTTGAATAAAATATTCATCGTTTAAATGGACTAACTCTTTTTCACCAGTTCAATTAATAATCTAGGATGACCTTAACAAACGTATAAGTCAAAAAATCATTCCAAAATGAATAATTTATCATCTTTTTTTCTTCAAAACAAGATTAAAATACAAAAATTACCTTAGAATGAAACAGTAAGTCTTCAAGCTCTTCAGAATGTTCGCAAGGTTCGAAGGCATAACCACTATTTTGTTTGGTGGAATGAAAGCACAAAAGTATTTGGAGTTAATAACGGAAACTAACATTATCCGCGAGATATAATGTTAATTTTTACTCCAACTCACTACTTTGAAGGCACTTTTTACAAGGAAAGAGTTAATGGTTTTAATGAAATATTTTCTGCTCATACGATGGAACGGAACGTGACATGCAATACATGAAACCGTGACTAACTCATTTTTACCACAAATGGATATTGTTACTTTTGATTCGAGACTATGATACATGTCATCCCACAAATTCACAAGGATAGCGTGCATAAACGTAGTATAAAGTACAAGTGGTTGCCTATTTAACCCGTGCGTGTCTAACCATCATCATACTTTACTAGTACAGTACTATAAGTATAGTCAAAGAAATTAACAGGTACATAATTAAATGATTATATCATAGAGTATTCAATCCGGAGGTTATTTTTCAAAAACCACACAGTTTTAAGACGGTAATTATGCAAACGTGTATTCGAAGAGAAAAAGTGAGTGGGGAGGTAATCTATAGTTTTATTGCATATTGGTACATATATGTTAGAATGGAGGGTGATGGGCATTATCTCGGGGGCAGCTGGAGGGGCTGATGACGTACAATGAGTTGTAAATTTCCTTAACCCTTCATTTCAAATAAAGGTAATCTTTAACAAATTATTCTTCTAAATAACTTGTTGTATCGGCTTAAATTATCGATTAATCAAACAACAAAAATATCGATATGGATAACGATAATAATTATTAATTATTGAATATGTTACCAGGACAGCTGGAGGGGCTGATAACATCATAATTTTGAACTTTGAAATTTTAGGGGAGCTGTCAGTGGTTTAAGGGGCATGCTATTGATGTTTTAAGTATCTATTTATTGAATATTGATATGGATACATTGAACAACGGTAGAGCCTTTGACACTACCAAACGTTATTCTTCGTTACAATTTTTTTTAGGGAATTGGGAACAAGCCTAAATTAAAAAATTAAACAGATAAATCACTGAAAAGGAGAAAATAATTTCTAAGGATATTAAAATACCATCTCTTTTCGATCGACGATGTTATTGCACAAATTTCTTCTGTTTTGTACAGAACTTTCAAAAAGCTCCAGCGCAGTGACACTTCGCTAGAAAACACATTCTGCCATTTTTTATCCATAACTCAAAAAAAAAAAACGTATATTCCAAAAACTTGAAAAAATTGTAGTAAAATATCCGATAGTACCTAATTGACATTTTTATCGATATTTATCGATATCTGACAAACACATATCGATATTTCATTGCTCGCTCTTACATTTTGCTGGAGAAATTTTAAAAATAATATTTTTCTCTTTTTACCCAATTTTTTATTGTATTTCTTTTTGAAATTTATTTGGTTTTTTGAAACAAATTGTTAATTTAGCATAATTATACTGCTTTTTTATTTCATTTTAATTCCCCGTAGACTTTGCTGGAGAAATTTTAAAAGAACTTCGTTTTTTGTACATCGAGGTTGGTTAGAGTTTTTCATGAACAAATTTTTTCAAATAATTTTTCGTTTCTATCGTTAACGGCAATATTACTTTGGAACTGGCAGTTTTTTAATTCAGAGATAATTCCGAAACCATATCATCGATTCTAAAAAAAATTTAATTGGACCACCGTGGGATCGTCCTCCATAATTTGAATAAAAGATCATCAAAATCGGTGCCCAGGTTGAAAAATTATGCAAGAACAAAAATTAAAAAAAAATTTTTTCAATATGTACGTACCGATCTAACTGATAACCTTCTACTATTTTTGAAGTCAGTTAAAAATGAAAGATCTCTTGAAAATTTTATCCTCTCATTCAATTCATTTGTTACGAATGAAAAAATGTGTTATTAATTTAATTTACGAATCGCTATGAAATTCTTAGAAAAAATTTCGATTTGGCGAGGCGCGTGAAAAGCGAGGGAAGTCAACAGTGGAGAAAAACCTATCTAAAAAAAAAAATAAAAAAAAAAACAACTCTATGCATCTTTTTTTGGTCACTTAGAACGTATAATTAACCCCTTCCTTCGCCAAGGACCAGTTTACAGCGTACACATTTTAATCTTCGTGATAATACACAATAGTAATTTATTTTTTATTTTTTCGTCCTCAGATTCGTTAATCACAATTATTTTTCGATATTATTATTTTTCGTAAATTAATTTTTATTTGCAAAATCAACAGAGTATACTTACGTAATTATGATAGTATCTCTACCAATTAATGAAAACTTTCATCATCTCCTCGAACTAGCGAACGTATTTGGGTATTTCAGAGAGCAAAAAAGGAAAAAAGTCGAAAACGACTTATGTACAGGATGCAATTAAACGACATAGCCTACTTCAGTGGCATAAGAATTGGGTGGTTTTGGGTTCGAAACCCTCCGAAATTGTTTTATCCCCTCACATACTCTCAAAAAATAATCGTCAAATAAGTTTTTGCTTGAAAAATTTTGGTCAAAATTTCACCAAAATTGTGCTCAGGCTACGCTACCGGCTTAAACTTACTTACTTCTCAATGAAAAAAGTCAAGTTTATACTACAACGTGGTAAAGGCAGGTCTGGATTTAACATTGTAAAGATTAGAGGTGCAGATTATGTGGAGGTCAACCACTCTTTCTCTTCCTCTAAATAAAAAAAAAAAAAAAATACAAATTTGTCTCGAGAAATTTCTTCATTTCCATTCGCAAATATTGTTATTAATTCTCCGTTTTAATTACTTACTTTTATATTTTACACTGAAAGCTTCATTTTAGTCAGGCCCTGAGCTATAGATACACACTTTCACCAGCCGAAATTCGAGCCTAGATAAGTAAACAATCCTATAGAGCTGTAAAAGTGTGAAGGAGTATGCGAAATGTTCAGAAAGCGAAAAAAGTACTAAATCCAGAGAATTAGTAACAATTTAGCATTCACCTTCTCTCACTGAATTAGGTAACCAGGTGTGGCTATTATTATTGTTAGCCGTAGTTGACTCAGATTAGTACGATATTGAAAACCTTGTCGGATTAAAGCAGTGTTTTGGAGAACAAAGTTAACGATAATTTTCAGATGAGTAATTAGAAAACGTGGTTCTGAGCGAAAAACAGCAGAAATTTGTTGAAGACATTTTTTATCCTTATACCTATATATACTCTTCCATTTTCTCTTTATCTCATTTTTTTATGCAAAATGGCAAAATAATTACGGATTTGCCAACGTATAATTTCATATGAAGATAATATTGATAAAATGAGGAATTTGACAACTTATACGACTTGGCCAACGAATCAATAAATCCAAAGCATCAATAGAATGAAACGAAGATAATAAATACATACGTGTGGTACAGGGCCGGATTTAGACTTCTGAGTGCTAGGGGCTAATTCCATGCGGAGGCCTCCCCCTCTCACACTTGGAGCCTTTCACCACCAACCTACCAGCCACCCCCTTCCTCAAAAAAAAAAAAAAAAAAAAAAAAAAACATTATAAAAACATTATTTTATTTTATAATTTTAGAAAAAATTATTAACAAGCTTAAATCGAAGTACACAATTTTTTTTTTCAGCAAACGTTTTCATTAATTTTTCAGAGGATACGTTCTGTAAAATATCACTTTCAAGGGCTAAAATTGTCAAGCCGTTCAGCCTTCCTTGTGATATACTTGTATGCAGTCTGTTTTTAATAAATTTTAATTTTGAAAATCATCACTCTCCTGAGTAGTTTGCCTCCATTAATGACAGGTAAATTTGTAAGGCAACTTCTGCATTAAGGAAAACATTTTTTAATTAATTTTCTATTAAAATGCGATATAAAAAAATTTCCGCTGATTCATCATCCTTCTTATTATATTGTTTTATGAAGGAGGACAATTAAACCAGTTCATTTCCCAGATACACTTCCAAGTCATTAGAATAAAAGTTCACCAGGTTTTGTACCTTTTCCATTATTACGTTTGAAGCTAGTTCAATTGTCACCAAATAATCAAAAATTCCAAAACTATCACTTACATCCTTATATTTTAAAATAAGGTCATTTAGTGATGAGATAAGTTTATTTATAACTTGTACAAATGCTTTAATTTGAAATTTTTCTCCAGCTGAAAATTCAACGGCAGGGGCATTTCCATAACCAAGTGTTTTTAAACGAGTACTGATGGACCAACTTTGTACAGACTGATACTCCTCCATTCCAGACAATCTTATACCAGCTTCTTCTTATGTTTGAAATGAATTTATTTTTGATTCTACAAATGATTTCAGAGATACAAGTGCTTTGAGCATTGTTACATACAAGATCTTTTTCTTCAGCATTATCAGAAATAGTGACGAGAACATATCTAATTTGTGTATATCCAAGGCGAGAGAGCTTTTGTTGCACCAGCGTGACAAGACCACCGTGAATCACTCAACTTTTTTAAAACATAATAATTTTTGGTGGCACCAATGTTTGACAGTTTTTCTTTTTGAATCTCATTGCGAGTAGGTGAAGTGATGAAAAATACAAAAAGCTCTTAAAGAAAATCAAAAAAAGAAACTGCATGAAGACAAGTATTGGCTACTGCCTTACCAACCAAATTCAAAGAATATGCAAAGCATAGAACAGATGTTGCAAAACAATTTTCTTTTAGAATACGAGCTTTCACACCTGCGTGTTTGTCATCCATATTTGGCCCATTATCATAAGATTGACCCTGAAAGTTTTGTAGATCTATATTTTTCTCTGGCAAAAACCTAATAAGGGCTTCAGCCATTTGAAGACCAGTATGACCACTGTTTGGTATAAAAGTTGAAAATTGTTCCATAGGAATTACACCTTCTACACAGAAACAATGATAAATATTGGTGTATTAGTGTGTATGTAATAGTGCTTGATGTGAATTTTGGTTGGATGATGCAAAAGGTAATGAAAATCGCACAATAATGCCTTCTATCTCTCGTCTCTGTATTTCTCCTTCTTCTCCCTTTCTTATACACGTTTAATAATTTTTTTTAAACAAAAATGCGGAGGCCCGGGTCCATGGCCCCCCTAAATTTGGCCCTGTGCGGTTAGCAACGTAGTTTTCTCAGAATTCAGGAAAAACTTCTTTTTCAAAAATTCCTTGTTCTCCAGTTTCTTTGGAAATTACTGAACAAACAAGCCCTAAACTTCTATCAGACCCAATCCTACAGGTATATAAAAATTCAATCTTTTTCGTGAAAATTTCAGCCCTGTCCCTTTCATAGTTTTCTCAAAACAATGAACACAAAATTTTCTCCAGCAATTTTATCTTTTGCAGTTCTCTTAGAGACTACAGAACAAATAGGCGCCAAACTTCTATCAAACTTGCAGTTATATGAAGACAATCCATCGTGAAAATGTCAACCCCATCCCTTTTGCAGTTTTCTCAAAATATTGGAAAAATAACATTTTTCAAAAAAACTGGAATAACGACCAAATATTTATTAGACCTGTTCCTATATAAAGACTAATTTTTGAGGAAATTGTAGCTCCATCTCTTCAGTGCTTGTAAAATGTAGGCAATACATTATACATACCTATACATATATTATATACGAATGTGAGTAATGCGACGCGATTATGTTTAACCGTGGTTTGAGCTGAAAACCTGAATATTTTTTGGTTCGTTTTTCAGCTCATTTATAATAATGTAACGTTGTCACGTACATTAAAATTAGCAGGCAGAACTTACTTAGTTTTTTAATGCGCACATGTGAACGTAATATTCAGTACGTTGATTTTTGGTTCGATTCGAAGGGTTATCGCAGAGTGTTACCTTTCAATCGGAGCACTACTGAACAGTCACTCGAGAATCAAGTGGTATAAAAACTCTGCACCACGGAGACGCAAAAGAATTCGTCACCACGCAGACGACGAACAAACGCGAATTTTGGTAACACCAAAAATGAAAAATTCGTTACTAAATCGAGAAGAGGAACACTGAGAATGACGATGACCACTGACTAGCGTGACGTTGCCTGCTGCAGAATACGTCCGTCTTAATCGTAGAAGGGGCGAACTCGTTCCGTTCCACGTTTTGAACAAAATCTGACCCCACTTCCACATTTGGAGGGGAACGTAGCAGGCGCGGCTTTATGGGGGCCCGTAACTCCTTTGGCCCACCACAAAATCATGTGAACATTTTATTTATCCGTATGCTCAAGTGTGGGCATCACTCGAGGGTTTTCTGAGCCTCAGACGAGGATGGGCACAGCTGCGTGTGCTTATCTTCAAACAATTTTGAAAAAATAAAAAAATAAATGAACTTTTAATTACCAAACTTGTAAAAAACGTTTTAGTACAGCAAAAAAATTTGAAGAAATATTTTTCGATCGCTCCGCTCGCGAAATGGTTTTATCTGTTCTTTTTAAATGAAGCAGCCAGGTTCCTCCTTGAAAGGTAAAATTAGGAACATCGCTATATAATATTACGTGGCCTACATATCATTCATATCGAAATAATTATTTACTTGCAAATAGATAGAGCAGATGTACCGATTATGGGGTACGTACCAAATATGGGGTGCTTACCATCGTTTCTCTTAAACTACGAAGTCTGTACAAAAAGTACGTAGACCGAGTCTGTGAAATCATGAATTCTATTTTTTTTTTTTTTTTCGCAAATGAACGTGATCCCCTTCAAAGTACTCCCCCTGAAAACTCATAGGCTGTTACAAATTATTTTTTCACCATTTAAAACAGTGTTTCTAACCCCTTCTTTTTAGATCCTTTATTTTCAAGGTCACCGTACTTTGAATCATCCTTATACCTCTCAGGTGGTAATTACGTAATGGATTTTGATTTGGGTGAATAGTTAGTGGTCACACTTTGTCAGATTTGACAGATTTGAAGGGTTTCAAGTCATAACAATATTTGGTAACGCTGCACACAATTTTGTTCCTGCTACCAAGAGAGCTTTTTGAAAACAATCTTTACTCACACTCTTCATATTGTCCAAGTTTTTTTAAGGAATTCAAATGTACGCTTCCATTACTAATATTCAGCCATTCAACAACCAGACAGGTATTTATTTGGCTATCTTCCATCATTAATTTGTGCGCTGCATTAAAATTATGGCTGGATAACAATAAAGGGGCCCTACTTTTTGTTTCTTAGTCTGTTAACTCTCACCTCTCCCTCAACCTTCTTATTAATTTGGAAAAGGTCAATTGTAGAATAACTTCTCCATACATCCAAGGTAATATTTCGAGAATTTCTGACCCAGATTTATTTGATTAGTTTAGTAATTTGTATTGTTAATTTTTGTTTCATTTCATATTTTTCATGAATTGTGACATCATTTAAAAAATTAACTGAAGTAAGTACTATAAACTTGGTATCTGATATCAAAAAGCTTGAAAAAATTGTGGTAGGTCAGGAATACATTGGAAAATACACACTCTTTGTATTTGTAGTTTCAGTGTTGCTCTAAGATGAGAAAAAAAATCAGTCTATGTACTTTTTGTACAGACCTCGTATTAACGTAGTCTGCTGGAAAAAAATTGAGCATAGTTAGTAAGACTGTTCTATTGTATACCAACCAACAAAAAAAGTCAATAGGACAAGGTTAAAATGGATTTTTCTCTCTTTTTGATTTTTATCACTGTTCTCTTATATTTTTTGGCAATTTTTCATAACTTTTGAACAAAATAATAATCAGTATTTTGAAATATGATCAATCTATTAACAGAAAATTTCAGCATTTGGCTTTCGTTCTTAAATATTGTCAGTCCTGTAAGCTGACCGATTTACAACAGTATGAGTCAATTGGCCGCCAGTGTGTAGACAGCAGATTTTCTTCATGTTAGCTCCGCCCACAATTGCATAAAAGTGCATTGTGAAAGCCCAGTCAAGGGCTGACCCGTTTTATGGCAAACAATTTTGAGACAGAAAATGGTCATTTTAGCCAATTTTGCGTCAGGACAGAAACAATAATGAGTGAAATTAGAGAGCAGGTTAGTAAGAAGTCAATACTGAATGAACTTGCAGTTCGGGTCAATAAGGCATTTCCAAAATTTTCGGCAAGGTATCAAAGACACTGCGGTGTTAGGTAGAAAATGTTATACACTTTTGGTTTCATGAAGGTATCCTTTTTGACGCTTCGCTAACATTTAGTTTATTTTTTCTTGAAATAAAAATGGATTTTATTACATTGTTGTAGTTTAGGAAAATTGAAATTTGGCACCAAAATATCTGTCACAAGTTAACCACAGTGAGTGTATTTTTGTAAAGTGTCAAATTTTGTAATGACTGTCATTTACAAACCAACTAACAATTTTTTTTTAAATTCAATACCAAACTAGTCATTAATGGTCTTGAATTATCATAAAAATTTCAGGCCAAAATATTTCAATTTACATGCGTTATTAGTATTAAAACCTGGTGGATTTGCAAAATTTTCCAAGTCCCGCCCTCCAATGCTACCTGATGAATTTTTGAGATTTTTGAACGAATATGTAGGTAACAAAACTTTCTACGAATCGATTCATTCAATTTTATGAAATTTTTATTTTATTCACATCACCGTTGAGAGGATGAGCCTAATATGGAGTACCAATTATCCATGTTTAAAACAAAAAAAATGGAATCAGAATGTTATAAGTGGCATTTGTACCCTTTGTGAGAAAAAATTATGAATTTTTCTTACTCTAATTTTGATATTTTCTGAAAATTTTCAGGTACCCTATATTGGAAAATGGGGTGTACTCAAATTTGGGAACACCTTTTGTGAAGTCATTATTTTGAGTCATAAGACAAAAAATTCGTGTAAAATCAAAGATTGGTTCCATAAACTTTTTAATGTTACAAACAATAACATCAAGAACCATTGATCCTGATTCCTCCATAAATTTTAATTTAGAGTGATTTATGCACAGTTTTAAAGTTATGTACCCTCCATATTCGCTACATTTACCCTACGAATTTTTTTTGAGTTTCTACCTTTCAGAATAAAATTGATACCAAGTGAGAACTGAGAATTATAGCTTTTAAAAGAACTTTTGGTCCAGAATTAAAACATAAACAGTAGCTTTTTGCCATATTGAAGGCATAGCTATCTTCATTCTTTTTGCGTGAAATGAGGAAACTATCTGACTCCCTGTTGGGAAATTTTTGATTGCACGCAAGCTGCATTTTCAAATTGGTCTGCAAGTCATACTCTTTAATACTTATCTGGTTAACATTGTGCGCTTGTCGATCCAAAAATGCTCATTATTCTCTTCTCCATTAGTTTGGATCGAGCTTTTCTTATTATAGCCTATAGAATAACCTCATTCTAAATGCGATACACTTGACTATGGCTCAGAAACTTAATACATCATCCGAATCCAAAAGACCCTCATTATGACAAAAGAAAAAAAAAAACAAGAATTATGGGCGGAAATACCTTCGGAGACGAATATGAGAAAATCAGATTTTTTAGAAGTTTGTACTTAACTATAAAGTCTTAATTCCGTGTCAATAAAAGTTAAAAAATGTTTTTTTGTTCGTAGTTATTAGGCGAACAGAACAACGAATATACCTATTCTAAAAAAATTTAAAAACACAGATCGCTGTCTACAGTTTCTGTTATATTTTGCAGTAGGAGAACAGTTTTTTCTTATCTCAGTTATTATCTTCAGAATGAAACTGTTATTTTTTCTCTTCTCGAATTCTTTTCAGTTGGTCTTGAGTTCGTTCGGAATATCACTCTGCAATGATAATTTATAAAAATCTGAATTTCGTAACGTTTTTCAAAGATCTTCAACATTGTTTGCGTAACTATAAGCATTCCCAAGTTAAATGCATCAAAAATAGTTCAACAAAATTGTGCAATGCGATGCTCCTTTCATTATTTTCTTTAAATGAAATAAACTTGAGATCAGTGGCCTACTGAGCATATACAGAGTGTCCAAAAATCGTTTCACAAGCAAAATTGGTCTTGTAGAACTCATCGAGAGAACCAAAACTGTTATGGGCTCATCCTTTTCTTTTTAAATTGTTGTTTCAGAGCATCGAAGTGTAGGGATAATGGAAAGATCACTACCCGAAAGCCAAATGTAAACAAAGGGACAGGAACCTGTTAAAAAGACAAAGAGCTATGATGAAGGTAGTGCTATCTCTCTTCCACTCATTGTGGAAAATGTAATCAGATGTAAATCTGGTGATCTATTACTTAGTAATTTTTGTAATGTTACAGATTATTTTTGATTCGTTCGTAATTATGTTTGTCAAACATATAAAAATCATATAAAGGGAAGTTTCAAAAACCACACGAATTATATTTTTTGCTGCATTTAATCTGCTTCTGATAAATTGGCAATGAGTGAAAAAGAGATAGCAATACCTCGATATAACTCTCTTTCTCTTTCTAACATATTCCTGCAACTGTCGTGACGAAGTGCTCATTCCATTATCCCTACATACTTCAATGTTTCAGAGATACAGACTTTTATATGAGTGTGTTGAATAAGTTGCATGTTCATTCGTTTGAAGGCAAAATATACAAAAGATGGTAGTATACTCAGTACAAATGTTGCAGGTTCGAGTCCAGACAGCCGAACATTTTTGTTTTGGGTATTTGAAAAAAATGATAGTCAGACATGATAAAATTTCAACAAATTTCTTCTGATGTCAAATAAAGTTGATTTTCTAAGTATTGAAGATAAGGACCTGGTCGAAAGAACGTTTTTTAATGTACTCGATGAGTACAATAAGATGCATTCATCGAAAATCAAATGTAAAGAATTGTTTGAACTTCTTCGTTCGATTTAATTATGAAAATTTCGAAAATCTGAGAGCCTTGTATCTCTGAAACAACCATTTTCAAAATCTATGTTAATAAGAACTTTTGTTTCTCTCGATGAGTTCTACGAGACCCATTAGGTTTGGGAGATGATTCTTGGACACCCTGTATAATATACCGTACAGGCATTTGAAATGATCAGTACCAACATCACAGTAAAAAGAATTATCAGAATTGAAAAACAGAGTGTGACTCAGCAAAAATTTATTTTACAGCTCTTCAGCAGTCTAAGAAGACTTCTTAGGGCTAAGTCTAAAGGAAATCTGATTTCGGACCTCATTATAGACGAAAAATATTCCAGATGCCAGAGAAAGTGAGTGGTCAGTATATCGGTTACTTACAAGTTTGAGGTAGTTGGTTCAAATCCTGGTCCTGACATTATTTTGGGTTTGTTTCTGACCACTTTTCGAATCATAATTTGTTAACGAACATAATGTTTGTTGCAGAAGCGCGACAATGATGGCTGCATGTAGATAATTAAGGTAGACACCAGTCTAATTCAGTTCTTTCCTGTAAATATGGATAAAATTTTTAGGGAATAGTACAGAGTGATTCATGAGTAGTTTCCAATACCTACCTGAAATTTGGATACAACCAAGTACGACCAAGAAAAAAATATATTTTAACACAAGGCCTATCTTCAATATTTATTTTCAAAATTTCAGCAGACATAGAGACAAAGAATTAACTTTTGAAATTTGACAGTTGACAAACTTGGAAAATATGGCAGTGGAACATGGGAAATTGTCGCCACTCGTTGTGTACGACAAAAAATGCTCGCGTGAAACAATAATAAATTTGAAAACATTGAAGTATGAAAAGTTGTATATACGTGAAATGAAGGAACTATACTGGGACATCCTTCTTTTTGGCTACTTCAGCTTTAAAGATAAGTCCTACGCTCAGAGGAAATTTTTTCTCCGTCGTAGGCATTCGATTGTATCTGTATATTTTAGGTTTTAGGAACTAAGTTACTGTACACAATAATTATGCCATGATATCCACGTATTTGATCATCGTCTTCAATAAAGCATAAAAAAACCTTCAGAGGAAATAATATTATATACTCTTGAATTTGAAAATTGTGGTTAAAAAAAAAAAAAAAAAAATCAGCAATGAGATGCAAATCCTGAATATCTAAATATTTGGTTATAAACTTTAAATTCTGGTCAAATCAATTATTATGAAGAGGGTGCCCACTTTTCAATATTCGTAATTCACATTTTTATTTATTCTAATGTAAATAAATTATAAAATTATCTGGTGTTAAATAAAATATTAATAACTCCTATGAAATTTTCCTGAAATAATCGAAAAAAAAAATCAAAAAGAGAGGAAAACTCATTTCGGTCGTATTCTTTTTACTTTTTTTGTGGATTGGTACGATAGAACAGTCTTACTAATACTATCCTGAATATTTATCCTGCAGACTGCGTTAGTAGTCAAAGAGAAACAATGGTACCCCATATTTGGTACATAAAACCCTATAATCAGTATTTACCCGACATTTTGTAAAAACAAATTATTTATAAAATTTTACACGATACTAAAAATGTAATTACACCTGGAAGAAAGATTTTAAGAACATTTTGTGAATATTATAAATATGTGTCATGAAAAAAATTAATATTAAAATGACCATACAAAATCTCTTAGTTCAAAATGAGTTGAATATCTAGAAAATAAAGCGTAGTAATAAGCCATAACATATCAGCAATGAATACCTTTTTCTATGTAGGTTTTCCAAAAAGCTCTACAAAACATATTAAAACAAATCTTATATTAAGATTCTGGGTCGTGAGTAGGTTCGTTTTTCCTTTCATGACCACAGGAAGCTTTTGACTTTATTAGCTGAATCTGCATTATTTGACCCATCACTTCCATCATCACTATGCTGGTGCTGCTGGAGGATGATTTGGATTGTGATTCGGATGAATGAGTTTCATCGTTCTTTTTATTCGTTAAAACCGCACCTCTTCAATTTAGACTCTACAATAAAATATAACGTGAGATTATTTGAATGTCTGAGATAATTTAATATAAGTATTATGACCTGTATAAGTAATAATAAAAGACTCAAGATAGAAAGAAAAAAAACCGTTTTCGAAAAATTGGGCATCCCGAAACGAATTTTTGGTTTCCTATTATTTTCTCTTTCCTGTAATTATTTGTTCGGTAGATGGGGACATAAGATCAGCATTCGACTCGATGATGTTGTGGCTACACTCTGCCATAATAGATTTGAAATTGAATTAGCTCCATTGTAATATATGGAGGCGGTTCAAATATTGTAAGAAAATGCATGTATCATTTCGAACAAAATTAAAATAGAATGCAACAATTTAATAAAAAATAATGATACCGGTACTCGGCCTATAACTTATCAATGTTAGATTCAGGCAATATTTCATTCTTCAATTATTTTTTGTGCTTGTTCATTTCTTGTTTCAATTTAATCTCACAACTATTTCGATGATTATTTTCTAAAGTATGATAACGAGAATAAAAATAGAGAAAATAAAGGAAATAGGTGTAATTAATCAAGTCAAAAATTATAATAATAAGAATAGAAACATATACTTCTGATCATTTTCCTCTTCCATGTAGGTATACTGACTACCTTCTTACCATATAATCTTTCCATGCTGCTCTGTCACTTATATGGTCTGTGGGGACAATACTCATATGAGGTATTAGGGGCTCGCCCCCCTCAACGACAGTCACCGCCCAAAGGCTGGCACATATTTGTCTATAAGACGTTAAACAATAAACACCCTTGTACATTTGTATGTTCGTACTTGTATGTACATACATTTAAGATACATTGAACAGGCCATGATCAATTACCCAATAACAATCTTGGTGATGTCACAGACCAGTACCAAAAGCGTTGCAGCATTTCTTATCATCTCAACAGAGGCAGTAAACGACGCAACTGATGACATAATACCATACATATATGTACATACGTGTGTCTGTGTGCGTGTACCAAATCCGGTATATAAACTCTTGAAACTGGCTACAAAATCTCCAGTGTTTGCCGAGGATTTGGCTCTCCCATACTTAAATGTATGAAGTGGCAGAATACGCAAACCTGTAGAAAACCTTCTACGTGTGAATATCTCTCACGACAAGGTATTCCACATGGTCCTTCGCACTGTGATATTTTTCAACCAAAGGGAGTCCGTATAGTGTTTCTCTTACATTTTTCTGTTAAAACTTTCTTTGTGATGACGCAGCCTGAGAGTATTTAGTGTGTTGTAAAGAATCTGTCAAATTTAAAACAACAACGTTGGGTAAACAGAACAATTTTCTGCCAAATTGGGCAGCATAAATTACCCAGTATCAGCAATATAGTACCTTCCATTAGGGTGATGCGACAACTTGATGTGAAAAGCATCTACATTCAGTAAAAGAAGATATAGTTTTATTTGCATTATCATAAGTAAAAATAAGTGTTTTTTGGTGGTGCTATATGTAGTGATGTTTAAATCAGCAAATCTGCAAGCTTCTTCATGGTATCTTGCTATAAGACTTGGACCGTCACCACAAAAACCCATGATTGAATCCTTAATATGTCAATGAAAATTTTTTTTGTAATTTGATTTTTTCATTATTATATTTTTGTTTTATTTTCACGTTGCATCTTTCAGAGAGGATTAGCCAGGTTGTATATTATATCAGAAAAAAAAGCTGTAACAGGCAGAAGTCTTACCTTTTTTATTCTCTCTCGAACACTTATTGTCTATTGTCTGTTTACAGATGCAATTGGAAACACTTGAAAGAATGTCTTCTTTGTCTGATCACAGATTCTTGTCTCGACGCGTGCAAAGTTCTTTTGATCAGATAAAAACCGTCACCAATTAAGTGATAAAAAGTTGATAAATTCACTGTAGAGGGGTCCAATTTTCAGACCTCTTACACAAGCTTGCACAGATCATGGCCAAACAAATTGCTCCTTGTGCACTTACCTCACTGATTGCAAACAGTAATTTTATTCGAACCATACCTATGGTAGGTACCAGGGATATTCTGACTGGGGGTTTTGTTGGTAAGTATCCTCCCCCAGTTAAAAAAATCAGCAAAAAAATCCGCAAATTTTGTGAAAGGTTGATAGATTTGAGTACTTCTAACTGACCTAAAAAAAACAGATGCTATCAATTCAATCCATATGTAGTACAGTTCTGATAACTACTCACACGCATGCTCATACTTTATTTTTCCCCCAATCATATTTTATCGGTATTATATCCATTTGGTACATAAATAATAGGTATTATTAGAATAATTTTGGATATTTTTTGTCTCAATTTATTTAAGTAAATAATTCTTATTTGAGTTAGTTTAGGGCTATTGAGAGGAAATTTGGGCTCAGAGGAGAAAAAATTTATTGGTCCCTAAGAAATTGAAAATTGCATTCATGTTCAGCAGAAGTATCTTGAATCAATCTTTGGAAGAGGTTCTACAATACTCAAGAAGCCTATTTTGTGAACTGATGGAGCAAAAAAAATTTTTTTAAGGGTTTTTCAGGAAATTTTCCATAAAAATATGCTTATGTTCTCTTTTTTTTTTGAGAATTTCAGACCCCAAATAATCCTGGGCGAGGAGAATTTACCTTCTTCTCTCTTGTCAGGCTTGCAAGTTAGAATAATCATTATATCATGAACGATTAAATTTCAAGTTTCCAAAAGATTACTCTGGAAAAAATTCAAATTCATAATAAATACCAAAATTGTAAAATTTAAACAATTTAATGCAAAAACCTTCAACAATTTTTCCTATTTGGAAATGGAACTGTCCATGAAAAAAGTCTCCATCTGGTGGTAAATTTTGTTATCATCACTGTATAATAAGTGATCAGTCTTTTCTCTCCCATAAGAGTCAATGTATTTTTGATATTTTCAAAAATTTGCCAAAAATTTAATTTTCTGAATTTTTAGAAGTGATGGGAGTTCAACGAAAGATAAAATCCTCTGCCTTAAATAGATGTAAAAAGAAAAATTGTACATAATTATAAATGATTATATTATATATTATGGAAAAAAATAATGTTTTCTTAAGTAACTGTCGGTCTTTTGCTCCTCTTACACTCACTCGTACCTCTAACACAACTACTGTTTACTATATGTACTAATCGATCAGGTTATGTATAACTCGTACAAAATTTATGTTTTGTACTTTGGTAACATTTTTGGCTCTTCCCACACGAATACTTTCTCCTCATATGGAGGGAGATTGTTCATCTATCATTTTGATTTTTCAAATTTTGTATTTTATTTAAACTTTATTATATTATGAAAACTCATTCTGACTTGTTTTATTTTCCTCGAACTGGATCTCACTTCATTAATTTAAAGCTATAATTTTATTTATTTTTTTATTTTTTTAAAGTATGTTTTCTTAGGTCTGTGTAGGTTTATTTATCTCTGTAAATTTTTTTTTCATTCAGTTATCGAAAGAGTAGGTATCTTTAATTTAGCTCAAATCACACCTAATAATACCAAAAATTCAACTTTTGGTAAATTTTTGAAAATGCCGGATGACCCAAAAGTTGCACAATCCAAACACTCAAATTTAAAAAATTTTTTAAAAGAAATACAAGGCTGAAACTTGGCACACTTGTAGAAGTGAGTTACTCAATCATTTATGCAAAGTTTCAGTTCTGTTTCTTTAATTTTAGACGAATGGAAAATACATCATACAGACAATGTTTTTGCGTTAGAAAACAGTAAATTGCAGGCCAGCAATATGTAAGCAACAACAGGGGTGGAAAATGACTGTTTTCCGCACCTATGTGGTAAACAAATTTTCCCTACAATTAAATAATTAGATATTTCTGGCTGTTGGATATGTAATTACAAAGCCAACAATGATTGAAGTCTAAAATTAAAACAGGGACAGGATTGGATAGTATGCATTAATTTGGGCATTACATCACCCGGCTTTGCCTCGCTCCTCAAATTTTGCCTTTGGTAATCGCATACTTCCCGCTCTTGTCGCATAATCTACTATTAATAGTCTAATTTAAAAAAATTTTTAATTTTTAATTTCAATTTTCCTATTTGTGGAGAAACAAACTATTAAAAATTTTAAAAGGCAAGTTTTCAAAAAATTCTGAAACTTGGCACACTAATGGAGGACGATTATCTGATTAATCAGGTAATGTTTCACTTCGATATCTTGACTGTTTCTTTTTTTAGAATTTTCTTGGTGGTCTGTACCAAGCATAAAAAACAAATAAAAAAGAAAGCATTAAACGACCAAAATACGTGGGCTCTAATGTAAAAAATGAACACTCATTCGTTTCTTATCAGCCCAATCAATGCTGGTGCATTTTCAGCTTGGACAGTTCCAATTTATTTGTATTTAATTAAGTCTTTAATCATAATTATATTTCAGTATTTCAGTATATTGTATTATTGTTTACTTTATGATTGAGAAGAAAATGGCGGATGAGCATGCCCATGTGAAACTATTGTAGCCTCAGTATAATATACAGAGTGTCCAAAAATCGTCTCCTAACCCTAAAAGGTCTTGTAGAACTCATCGAGAGAAACAAAAGTTCTTATTAACACAGGCTTTGAAATTGATTGTTTCAGAAATACAATACTCTCAAATTTTCAAAATTTTCATACTTAAATCAAATGAAGAAGTTCAAAAAATTCTTCAAATTTGATTTTCGATGAGTGCATTTTATTGTACTTACCGAGTATATTATGGCCCTTATCATCAATACCTACTTTCAAAGTTAAATTTATTTGAAATCGGAAGAAATTTGTTGACATTTTAGCATGTCTAATGTCAATTTTTTTCAAATTCAGAAACAAAACAACGTTCCGCTGCCTAGATTCGAACCTGCAACCTTTGTAGAATCCGTATTATCTTTTGTAAATTTTTACATCAAATGAATGAATATGCAACTTATTCGACACACGCGTATGGAAGCCTGTATCTGTGAAACGACAAAGTTAAAAAAAAAAATGATACTGAAATAGACTTCTTTTGCTTTTCTCGATGAATTTTACAAAACCCATTTGCTTTGGGTAACGATTTTTGAATATTTTGTATAAGGCTGTAGTCTAAAATTTTTTTTAGTCGGTAAATATGAACACATTCACCTTTTTTCCGGAAAAATTCTTTCCTAACGTCACTAATAAATATTATACGTATACAGTATGGGTAGGTATACCTCCCCTAACATAAGATGCCCAGTTTCTGTCGTCGATTTATACGAATTTGCACATTAATCGACTACGGTAAAATAAAGTTGCACCCAGCCTAATATTTTATTATCATTATTTGTTCGCTACTTTCATACGCGAATGCCTCTCGTGGCTCTTTTCCTCTTCCCGGCAAGCCGTCGCCAAAAATCAACAGTCACGCAGGAAGTGATCTGTTTTTTTTTTTTTTTTCAAATCAGAAAAACAAAAAACAAAAAACGATAAAAAAAAAAAAAGCTATAAAAATCCTATTCCGCAGTTCAGTCAGGTGTGGTCGTGGAAAGTGGGTCGTCGTCTGCCGTTTCGACAATTTCCAAGAGAGAATCCCAATACGTACAGTAGAAAAAACTGTGTCACCAGGAAACAATTTGCGTTTAAAACATTAACTATCGCAATTCTCCAAACTCGCTTCACTTCGATCATTTTTTTTCCTCATTCGTTGAACCAACTCCCGAAACGTGGTCCATTTTCCTGGCGCTTTCGCCCTTTTCTAAGGTAAAAATGGAATGTTTACAGTTAGGTATAGGGTGGGCTATTCATAATATGTATAGTCTGTAAGTCCAACCAAGAGAAGTTTTTCACTCGGAGACAGGTTAGAATAGTTTTAATTTCATTACTGATCGGTCAGTTGAGGCGTCTACAATGACGTACTGTGCTCAGCTATAGGGGTGAATACGCCCCCCAAAAACTGTTTTTCACGTTTATCCCAACAAATGTTGATTTTATCGAAAAAATAGCAGTGTGTAAAAATGTTTGGCACTAAATTTCCTATAAAAATAATTACATACGTTTTAGTCGTTTGAAGTCCCCCTCTCCTGCCAAATGAGCGCAAATGTTATGCCTTTTCATTGTGCGCTGATATCGTGACTACCATGCAGTTGCCAGTTGCTACCTGCATTGGCGCAATAATTTAAACTCATAATGACACAATAAGTTCAACACGTAATGATACAATACTCGCGATGCACTCATTATTGCACGTGTATCTAAATGGGGGTGAGGGGGCAAGTGCCCCCAGTTTTTATGTAGGTTTACGAAGAAAATCTGCACATTACAATCAATCTGTAATTGAGACCCCAAGTTGAGCGTAAGTTTGTTTTTCATCTCATAACCTCGCAAAACTTTTGGTACAATTAGCTGAAATTTCTTTTAATAATGTATATTTTAATATGTATGTAAGAATATGTATTCACATTCTTAAAATAACCACAGTTTCTGTCTGTGTTTCGCACTTGCTGATATAGTGAGTTGCAGAGATCTCTCATGTATATATTAGATTTGTATTATATTCATCTATTGATGGATTTTAAGTATGGAAAGATGAAAGATATGTCTACATGATTCTTCATTATTTTCTATAGAGCTTACAAATTCATCAATACATGCCAAGCTAGTGGGATGATCTTGAGGAAGACGGAATGCTAATTAGTAAACGATCAGCTCAGTTCTTTCCCTAGTGCGGCTCCCCCTTGAAGAATGGGGATGTAAGAATATGTATTCACATTCTTAAAATAACCACAGTTTCTGTCTGTGTTTCGCACTTGCTGATATAGTGAGTTGCAGAGATCTCTCATATATATATTAGATTTGTATTATATTCATCTATTGATGGATTTTAAGTATGGAAAGATGAAAGATGTTTCTACATGATTCTTCATTATTTTCTAAAGAGCTTACATGTATATATTACGTAAAATGCATTTCTAATTAAAGAAGTATAGGTCGAAATTTTCATCCAATAGTCTTAAAATTCGATAGGTATACACTTATTCGGATCTAGACAAGGAAGAACCTTATTATTTTTGGTACAGATCGCTGGAGTAGTGCGAATTTGGTGAGTAGTCAGTCGCTGGTGTAATTCAGCAAAACACGTTTTTGGATCTTATATACATATATGTGGCATGTGGTAGAAATTTGAATAATTGTAAATATTTGGTTACCTATCGAAACAAATCCTCGATGAAGATCTCTCTTTGTCTTCCATTTCTGCTTTTTAATCTATAATTGCGGGAGAAAAGACAGATAATGTAACTGTTCGATACCTATCGATAATAAAGTATACAACTTCCAATAAAAGGCCTGCGTACTCTTGATAATGATCTTGGTACAGCGTTTTATGCTGATATCAGTGAGTGTGCGAATATTTCCTATGCTAGAAATTGCAAAGATGAATAAGAAACCAAAAAAAAAAAAAAAAAAAAACTCAGTGTATCAGAACTTTGCTGAAAAACCCAGTTTGCTAATTTATCCAGAACTCAAAATCTGGGATTTATTACTGCAATTAAAACAGCGTCGCACGTTACCCAAAAATTATGAAAAAAATTATGATTTTCTCTGAATCATAGAAAAATTACTTTTGCTGTAATTTTTTATGCTCCCATTATCTTGTAAATTATTGAACCAACAGATCCCAAACTTCTCCAGACTTTGGCCCTATACGAGGATTACTTTTCCTGAAAATTTCCTCCCTATCTCTTTTGTAGTTTTCTCAAAACCGTGAACATAAAATTTTCTCAAGCAAATCTTTCTTATTCGAATACTTACCACTGAACTAATAGGCATCAAACTTCTGCGAAACCTGCAACTATATAAAAACGATCTATTGTGAAACTTTCACTCTGATCCCTTTTGACGTTTTTTCGTAATCCTGAAAAAACAGTTTTTCCATGAATGTTTTGTTTTCCAGTTTTCTCCTAAAGTACCAAACTAATTGGAACCAAACTACTTTCACACTTGTTCAATATATTCGCATAAGTACGATCTCTCGTGAAAATTTTAGCCCTTTATGGGTTTTGAAGTTCTCTTAAAATTGTGAACACAAAATTTGTGCGATACATACATAATTATATATCTACATTAAAAAAAAAACCTCATATCGGGGCAATTTTTCAAAAACAAATTCTCACATTATTTTTCACATTATTTTTCCCGAAAAAAAAAAACTAAAGTGAATAAAACAAAAAACAAATGCGTGCGTTAACAAATGACGGATCGATGAAAATCAGTTGAATTACTGTTCTTCATATTAGGATAAAAAAACAATATTCAATCGACAAAAAACAGATTTAAAATTAAATCAAATATGTATAAATACAGGGCTGCTGCTATTAACTCTGTGAGGTCCAGGAAATACAAATCCCCTGCAGACTTAAAATTATGTGAACACTATTACACATGAAAATCCAGTAAAATGTTACAAGACGGGTCTCACAAACGTTGAAACCGGTCTCACATAGTATTGGTATATACCAAATTACATATATATATATATATATATACCTATATATACCTATATATACCTATATATACCTATATTATATCACCTCAATTTTTGGTTCACAATTTTGAGAAAACTACAAAAGGGATAGGGCTAATATTTTCACGAAAGTTAGTCCTTATATAGAACCACTAAGAGTTGGTTTCCTTTTAGTTCCATCTTTTTCGAGAAAAATGTAAAAAAAAAAAAAAAAGTTGCTGGAGAAAAGTATAAGTTGCCTGTGTTGTTTGAAGTATATTTTTTTGTATGGGTGGTTATAATCATGTGTTTTCTGTATTGCATTAATTTAGGTTCTAGGTTGTTTTTTTTAGTGATTTTTTTTTTTTTGGTATAATTGTAGAAATGTAGATGAAAATTGTCAAATTGGATCTTCCAACGAAGTATTATTGCGCTAGATTTTATTTATACGCTCTGCTTGGCCACTCGAGGCTATGCATGAAAAAGACATATGGAGTGGGAAATGCTGCTGCTGCAAAGGTTGGGGGTGAAACCAAAACCTTCCATTTTATCCTATTTACTCCCCAAAAAAATTTTTCATCTCTTATATAAAACTCTTTATTTACACTGGAATTTAATAACTTCAAATCAATCCGATTGAATCGATTTCAGCCCAGCTAGAAAAATGATTCTCTTCGATTGTATCCGATTAAATCTTTTTTTTTCTTTTTTTTTCCCCAAAAATTTTGTGATTGCAGTTAGGTCTATGGAAGAAAGACAAAAAATAAGAGGATAGGAAAAAAGAAAAATACACCAATAAAAATCAAAATATGGGCAGGCAGAAAGAAAAACGGCAATCAGGTAGAAAGAAAATAGATCAATATGTACTAATAATAATCTGAACTGCTTTGTCTTCGAGCATGTATCTATTCTTTACATTTAACGAGTGAATAAGGAAAATAAAGCGCTCTGATTGGCTCTTCTCTGCCCGACTTTCTTATAAGGCGCTTAAAATATTATAAATGCAGGCCTCTGATAAATCGAAAATTTTATAAGCCCTTATCGTTATTAGTAGTATTACTGTTATCATTTAACATTAAATATTTTCTTATTTCCCGTAATTAATAAAAAAATCAGTTGTGCTAGTGAGCTGTGAGCAGAATCGAAAAAAATGAAAATATTTATGGTGGCCTCATGGTGTTACTCCACGCATATATTATCTATTCTTTGTTTTTGATATGCAAAGAAAGTAGAAACATAATCTCTTGCTATCTCTTAAAATTCATTCACAGTTTATTTAAAGTCTATCTTCGATGTGAGCATTTACCATATGACCAAATCATTTGTAAAAGTGGGTCAACAATTACCTGAGGTTTGAGATTTTCACAACTAACTTCTACAAATCAATGACAACGTATGCATCCTAATGCCCCCCATTAGTTAAGAATGTTATTGTATGGTGCATTGACTTCCAATAATAAATGTTCGCATTTTGCATTATTTTGTTTTCTAACAGGTTTATTTTGTTGTACGAGAGTTAGAATTGATAAAAATTAAAATAAATTAGTAAATAATAAGAAAGGCAGGCAGAAAAGAGCCAATCGGATCGCTTTATTTTCCCCACTCACCCATTGCACGTAAGGAATAGATATATGTTGTCCTTGAGGGAGTGAATGATTCCAAATTTTAAGGAATCTCTCGCTGGCTCTCTCACTCTTTTAGTAATTCACTTCCTATTGATCCTGATTCAATCTTAGAAAAGTTGATTGAGTCCCACTCACTCCTTCGCCGATAAAAAAATGAAAAAAATTCCTGGGTTCAATCTTCAACTTCAAATTTATCCCAACCTCTGTGCTGCAGACCACTATTAGTGTTTTTTTATTTACTTACATATTTTTTTACAAGCCCTGGTAACACTGTTTGATTTGTTATTTCGGTGAAACAATACAATAGATGGCGCATGTGCCAGAATTTTTCAATAATTTTCGTACTGTTTAGACTGTTCTCACATATTTTATTAGTGAGCACGGTAGATGCCAGTACAGTACTGGTGGAGGGATTTTTGGTCAAGGCATACCACTTTGTATGTCATTGTGGCCCCCAAAGTGGCATACCATGGACCAGCCTCCTGCATCTGTCTGAAACATCCCACTGCCTATGCAATAAGTGAACCTATTACTGAGTGATTCTAGAATCTGAACTCATTGTAACTAAAAACTTGTCTAATCTAAAAGTAATAATTATTCTTAGAAGTATTGAAAAGTATCGACGAACCTAAAAAACCATTTTAAGAATAAAAATTAGAAAAAAAAATTACAAAATTTTGAGCCACCTGAAATTTGAATTTGGCATTTTTCAGGTGAAGAGCCTCGACCCTATCAAAGTGTCACTGCAGCTGCACAATGAATTTGATATATATTATAACGTTATATTGATCTGAAATGATTTTATAATTAGATGGTTCAATGAGACTTTCCTGTCAGTCAATAATTCTCTGAAAAATAGTACATGCTGGGCTGCTGCTGCTGATGCATGAGGCTATCACCCATTTAAAAATGAATAAAAATAAAATCTTATTTAATAATAAAATAGAAATAACTTTTTTCAATTTTTTAAAACCCTTTTTAATAATAAAAATGTACTGTGGACCTCTCTAGAACCTACACTTATCTGTTCAAAATATTTCTTTCCATTCTTTTCACCACCCAAAACCCTCTCTCCATCACTATTCCTCTTCACATTTCTTTACCTTCTGGTACTCGTAGCCGTGGTCAATTACCTTTCATCTTTCAGGTTGATCTTTTTCTTTGTCATTTCACAAATCCTTTTGAATCTTTATATTTCTTATCATTTTTCATGTTTCATTTCATACTGTCCATGGATTGCCATCTCATTTTATTCATTTTTTCTTATCTCATACCACAGTACATACGTTTCTATTCTTAATTTTTCTGCCCAATGTTCTATTTTTTTCCATGTATATTTCATTTTTTTCTTTTATTTTTCTACCTTTTAGAAATCTCAGAGGTCAAATCATGTCATTTGACACAGTTTTGGTTCAGTTCCCATTGAAATAACATGTTCTACTTGACTATGTCTTTTTATATGATAATTTTTTTATTTTTGAATATAATTGTTTTTTAAAATATTGATCTTTTAAAAAGACAATGAGAAATAATTGGTGGTGTGACTTCTGATTCTAATTCAAGTTTAATGGCGATATGTAAGTGAATTATGAGGATTTTCAAGGTACATTCTGTGTAATAATTTAGCCATTAACTATGTTCATATTGGGTTCACAAACTTTGAGGGGTGACAGTTTTTAAGTTGCCTCCTTGTGTAAAATGGTTTTAATTTGAAAGTTCTTAGTTATGGTTCGTGATCTGTTATATGAAAAATAATGTCAGGACTGTGGGATGGGATGTTGAAATGGCCTCCACCTGGCATACCACACTGAACCACACTGAGATTCAAATTCAATTCTTCAAGGTATAAAAGCAAATTTTTGATAACCAAGCTCCAAAAACCCCTCAAAATTTATTTGTTAAACTATTTATTAAAGTATACCATTTTGAAATCATTAAAGTTGCATTTTAAAACATTATAAAGCAGTAGCCACCAGTCAGTAGCCATCCTCCCATATATAGTACCCATGTTACCCTCTCGTAGCCATAATAAGCAGAACTTTTAATAGCTTGTACACCATATACATTAATATTCATTTCTGATTTTCTTTGAAGAAGCACTTTTCGCAGCAAAGGCGAAGTTTTAGGAAGGCATGCAAAATCGGTTGAAAACTCCGCCAGAAAAATCAATGATATGTTGATACTGTTGATACAAACAAAATCTAATTCCACTTATTTTCAAATAAGGAAAAAATGAAAAGATTCTGAGCCCCTCTTCAGCAGTTTTATTTTATCTTCGCCTGATCTGGTACACGTAGTCATGTCTCGAACAGCCTTGTTTTGCTGAAGAAGACGTCGACAATTAAAAAAAAAAAAAAAAAAAAAAGAATTAAATAAAATAAATTAACGATGTTTGAGTACCTATTTGGTAGAGGCTGTTTTATCAGCGAAAGGGAAATTTCGAATGATTCGAACCGATGCCGTATCTCCTGTCAGATTTTCCTCCAAAGTCGATGATGGATATTCGTCTATCGCTCTCACCATGTATTTGCAATTTTTCTCCAGCAAATAATGATGAGGACGGTATCTAAACCGTATACTCACTGTGTAGGTACCTCTATGTAGTATACCTATAGATGTACCAAATCAAAAAAATGAAAAGCTTGCTTTAATTTGCCCTGATAACCTATAGCGTGTTCTACTTTCCCATAATTAAATGGCACGCTTCGACACGTTTTGTTTAAAAAAAAAAAAAAAAAAAAAAAAAATGCTCAACAATTTGGTTAAATACCTATACGACTAGACTTTATTATTTTATTAATTACCCGGTGAAATAATACACGTTCACGTATCTCCCAAGTGTAGGCTACTTACATACCTATACATTACTTCTTACACTTGTTACTATTCTTAATTTTAACTTTACCTATCCCTACAAATTTTACAACGCAGTTATCGAATTTATGCGATGCACAGTAAATTATAAGGTAAAATATTATAAGTAATTAGATCTTACGAATAACACTTTAAAATCAACTGAAACAGATTAATGATCGATTTATTTTTTTTTTTTTTTAGAAACACTGTTCGAGTAGGTACCATGACAATATTATGTTAGGAAAGTCGTTAATACAGCTAATAGAATAAATACGAAAGTCTTAATGATTACCTAATATAGGTATTAACAAATTATTGGTACCTACTGTAGAATGCACAATTCACCAGTCAGATTTTTTGACCAATTGGTCTAGGATTTTCTCATCGTAGATGGACTTACACGTACCGAGTAGTCTTTGTAGTGTCTGAAAGGACCATAACAACTAATGAGAAGGAGAGCCAAAAAAGAACGGCTGAAAATAAGGCAGTTTTATCGGTTTTTTTGCCTTTCGCACGAAGAGAATTAGGCCAGCCATTATAGACATTTTGGGCCATATTGTTAGCCATCATTTAAATGCACTTAACGTTAAGGGCATTCAGCTGAGTGAATTCACTTTTGTGACCTCCTAACCAGACTTAAATTTTCCCCTTAGAATTCGTACTCAAGTGACAAAAATGATGCTTTAAAAATACCAAAACAGTTGAGTACGCTTAAGTTTTCCCTTACGGGGTTCCCTAAGGGTTTACTTAAGTGAACCAAACGGTATCCGAATGTTTTACCAAATACTTTTTACCGAATAGACCATTTCCATTGAATGGCCATTATTCTGAAATCAGTTATATACCGAATCCATTTTACCGAAAGATGTTTCTACCAAAAAACCAAAATTTTAAGATTTATTTTTATATTTATCTTTTACCCAGTTTGGTTGCAAACGGGGTTTTAAAATTGACCTCACAAAAGAGTTAAGGATGGGGATGATGAAAATTATCCGTTTCATAAGAAAAGAAACCGATTGGTACTGTTTTTTCATTTTGACATAATTTTTTATATATTATATATTATATATATATATATATATGTATGTATCGCCCAAAATTTTGTTTTCATGGTTCTAAGTGGATAGGGCTCACATTTTTACGAGAGATAGTTTTCACATTAGAGCAGGTCTGAAAGAAGTTTTCTGCCTATCGGTCAATTAGTTTCTGAGAAAACTGGAAAAATAAAATTCCTGGAAATATGTCGTTTTTCCGGGATTCTGAGAAAATTAAAAAATTGACCGGACTGAAATTTTTGCAATTGACTTTTCTTAATTTGGTGCAAGTTTCCTAGACGTTTTGTGCCTATTAGTTTAGTAGTTTCTGAGAAAAATAGAGAAGGAAAATTACTGGAAAAAACGTTTTGTTCGCGGTTTTGAGAAAACTACCAAACAGATAGAGCTGAAAGTTTTATGAAAGATAGCTATTGTATTAGAGCAGGTCTGAAAGAAGTTTGGTGTTTATCTGTACAGTAGTTCCCAAAAAAACTGGAAACAAAAAGCTTTGGAAAAGCGGTTTTTACCCATAAAACATCGATACAGATTTTTTTGTTAAAGATACGGATAATTATCGATAATTTTTGTAATTTCTTAATCTGAAACTAGCAATGAAATATCGATATATCAATAACTATCAATATAAATATTATAGAGGTTATGAACCTGGAGAGATCAAGAATTGTAACGAGAAATAAAGATTTACACAAAGTAGGTATAACGTCTCAGAAGCGTGTGTATTTACATCAATCATGTATGATGAGAGTAAGTACAGATTGAGTGAGATAAACGAAGATGTACAAAGATAAACGAGTGAGTGGCAAAAAAGTGTTACAGTGTAGCCGCAAGCAAAAGGATAAAAGTATATTATGAATGTAGTCCAGTATTTGCAGGAGTGAGTGGGGAGATGGATTAGTTGTCTCAACAAATATCAATCACTACCTATCGATATAAATATCCAGCGAACTGGGTTTTCTAACGAAGCATTGCTGCACTAGAGTTTTTTTTTCAAATACTTGAAAATGGGCATTTCTCTATACCTTGAATGTATAGTGGAAGGTAAGGTGAGGTGGTTTGTTTTTTTTTTTCTAATTTAAAAAGACACAAATTAGCACTTTTCTTTTCCTTTATCATTTGGTGGTTAGTTAGGTGAGGTTGTTTGGGGTTTTTAATTTTTTTTTTCAAATAAAAAAGACAGAAACTGCATTTTTCCATTCCTTCTTTTTATCAAAATTCAAAATGGTAATTAGTATTCAGGAAAAATATATTCCTATGAAAAGTCTTTCGGTAAAACAGTTTTGGTAAATCGGAATTCGGTCAAATAGTAATTCGGTAATTTTCCATTTGGTGTTTTGGAATTGGTAAAATGACTGGAAATCGAACCAAATGACATATATGGCCCTTTATGAATGACATGCGGGAATAATTCTTAACAAGCAGGAAGTTTCTTTGAAATGGAAATAATACCATCTTTAACAACATACTGAAAGACCCCACTCGTAGATGGTGAGCGTTGCCCTGCGACGGGGTTAGAACCTTCCACAAAATCAGAGTTTTTGACAGTTATCTCTGTAAATATGGCACCTTCATAAAAAATTGTTATGTACAAAATTAATCTCGGTTAAATTTTCTATGTAAAAGATACTTCAGAATTTTTACATAGGACAAACATTTCAGCCTGATACATTTTGTCATTTCCTCGAAACAATTTTTCTACGAATTTGTTATTGTCCATTTTCCTCCAAAACTGATGATCCAATAAGCATCAAACTTCTTTCAGACTTGCAGCCATTTAAGGACGATCTCTCTTGAAAATTTCAGCCTCATCAGTTAAGTAGTTTTCTTTAAACCATGAATACAAAATTTTCTTAAGTCACTTTTCCTTTCCTGTTTTCTCGGAAACTACTGAATTGTTAGGCACCAAACTTATATCAATTTTTAACTAAGTAAAGACAATTTTGCGTCAAAATTTCAGCCCGATCCTTTTTGTCGTTTCTTCAAAACCACTTTTCCATAAAAATATGTTCAATTGTTCACTGTTTTGAGAAAACCACTAGGTCCTAAATTGTTACGAAAGGTATTCCTTACATGGGACTGTGTTTGATAGGAGTTTGGTGTTTATTGGTTCAGTAATTTCCAAGAAAACTGGAGAAGAAAAATTGGCTGGAGAAAATATGGTTTAGAAAAAAATATTTGACTGACGAGGCTGAAATTTTCACCAGAGACAGTCCTCATATAGGAGCAAGTCTGAAACAAGTTTGATACCTCTATTGAGTCAGTAGTTTTGAAGAAAATTGAAAAACAAAAAATTCTTTAAAAATGTGGTTTTGAGAAAATGACAAAAGGGATCAGGCCGAAATATTCGTTCTACGTAAAATTTGATTGATAACTTTTTTATGCAAAATTTAATGAAAATTTATTTTATACATAACATATTTACGGATGTAAACGTCAAAAACTGATTTTGTGGAAGGTTCCACCTCCTACCGAGCTGCGCTCGCCGCCCAGGGATGGAACTTTTAGTACGAATTGTTTAGGATAGTATTCCTAACATTCAAAAAAAATTACTACATGTCAAGAATATTAATCTCGTGCCAAATGTCCATAATGCCTAACCTTAAAGTGGTTTCCATCAAATAAATGTCGCCAAAACACATTTTTAAACGGCTGCGACATTCGAATGAAATTTTTGGCAAAAAGTGTCCAAAATCCATTCATAGGTAGATATTTCTTATAAATTTTTGATTAATTTCTTTTTGCGCCGGTACAGGGTCACTGACCGGATTTCTTCAACGGAAAAGGGGCATTTGAATAGATTTAGACGTACTTAAGCAGGCCTTTACATAAAATTCTGATTGACCAACGCATCAAACTTCAAAAAATTCTCACCCCAACCTCCTCCACAAGAAAAATAAATATTTTCAGTTGAAGTTTTGGCTGTAAACAAAAGAGCATGAAACCCACCTTTCCACCTTGGTAAAATTCTGTACCCACTCATGCCCTACCATTATCAGATTACCCGTAAGTTACCTATACATATATTATAAGTTATCATAACCACTGAAGTGTTTATGAGTGTTGCAAAGTAGGGGAAAGGCTGGTAAGAGTACGCACTTAAGGTTTGACCTCATGTAACTGAGTCAAAACTTGAGGGATTTTGTTCAAATTTGGTGTAGCTATGCTGTGAACCTTTATTTACTTATTCCCTACCTTCAAAATTTTCAAGAGCCTCTCAAATTGTTTAGGGGGGTAAAAGTATTAAAAAACCCAAATGCGTACTCTTACATGACATGGCATCTAAGAGTACGCATTTGAGTTTGTAAGAGTACGCAACTCATTTTTTTAATTGATTATGAGATATTGAATAGTCTGAAATATATATTTATTTCATACGAACGTCAACACAAATCACAAACAAATTTATTGATTCCCGAATAACTAGTGCAGGATTCATGCCACCAATGTTTACATTTGTCACACATAATCCAATCTTCTGCAGGCGGATCAGAAAAAAGTTCTTCACAGGCTGGGCATGAAATTTCCTCATTTTTGGAGGTAAGTTTTTTAGCACTTGTCGTCTTTAGTTTTGCTTTTATTTCAATCTAGTTTTCTTTTGTGAAGAATAGTTTTTGTTTTGTGGACCTTTTTTCATAAGAAACAAATAAATTAGTAGTAGGAACAAAATGCGTACTCTTACGCACTTGTGAGTTTTACCAATAATATCAGTTTTACTGACTGATAACAAAATACATTGGTAACTAAAGATATATGAAAAGGTAGCAAAAAGTATGTAGTTTGAATAAATATCATTATTTACTCAGTCATTTTCAATAATAGTCACTGAATCCTTATTCCGTGCTTTGAAAATATTACATCAGAAACCAAAAAATACAAAAATTTGTAATAAAAGCGGAAATAATGATTATAAATTCATGTTTTTTGGCATGAAGGAGGAGTATTTGAAGTAGAACAACATAAAAGATGGAGCAGTGTTGCCAATCTTTCAGTTGCAGAAAAAAAAGCAATGCGTACTCTTACAGACTGCATACTCTTACCAGCCTTTCCCCTAATTCATTATATAGTAGTGCACCCCTGATGAACTGACGCATTTCCATTCTTGATTTTTTTGGAATTAGGTTAACTCGGCATTTTTGGATACAAAATGACCATCATCAGTGATGCCAAGTTAAAATAAAAAATGAATGCTAAGAATCCGATATTTTTAGCAGGTAGTCCTGTGCGATTGGTGGCAGATGGCACAGCCAATAAGGCCGATAGGGCCACCAACTTGGCTCGCGCTACTGTTGTGATGCTGCCACATGTCATGCTGAATCAGGTGATTATGCAAAACATGCTAAGAAGAATCTAATGCGTTAAACGAAACAATGGCATAGGCTTCCAGTTAGGTATAGTTGGATACCTGGGCTACCAATACGTAATAAATACGTAGGTACACCTAATATTATTATGCAAAAGAAGAAGGTGGTGAATGCGCACAGCTGATCAGTCGTCTTGAATGTCAGAGCTGCTGGTGTTCGGAAACGAAGCCAAATATGGAGTGATAATCGTATTATTCAGATCGTTAAATGAATCAGCGTTGCTGGAAGCTGTTGATGTAGGCAATGAACTTGCAGATTCTTGTCCAGCTGCGGCTGCGTTTGAGGCCAGAGCATTGTTGAAGTCCTCCAACTCAAAAGTGGATAAATCTAACGAAGAGGATGGTTTGTTTGTCAGCCAGTCAGACACGTGTGAGAAGTGAGGCTTGAGTGGCGACGACGAAAATGTGTGCGAGTTAGGTTTAATGGAGAAGTCAGTGTTGAAGGTACTGAAGTCAGTGTACTTGTTGCCAAATGGCGACACGGATGCGTAAGGGTCAAGGTGCGTGGCAAACTTGTTCTTGTAGCTGAGGGGACGCGAAGCTGGGCTATTTTCAAAATCCTGCGACAACGGCGAGTGGTCAAGTGAGGAAGCTGGCTTGTCCTGCAACTCCAGACTGGAGGTGGGCAGCCATGGGGACATGGCAGATGGATTTTCGAGTCCAACACTCTGCTGAAAACGATGTGGCTGACCGACATCGATAACATTGGTGGGCGGCCTTGAAGGAGCTGGGCCGAGGAGGGTGGCCAAAGGTGAACCGGCTGAATAGCGGTCTGAGGGGAATCGGTTGTGGCGAGTAGGATAGGGTGGTGGGTTCAGATGGGAAGGAATGGAAAAGGTCGTGTAAAGATTGTTCTGTGGATGATTGAGCAGTGGTGATGGTGGTGGTGTCGCTGGTGTTACACCACCAATCACCTTCGGCATTTCTCCACTCTGCATGTACGGTTTGAGGTTGTAGTAAATGCCTGGGTTAGCGCCAAAGCCGAAGGACGTTGCCATCATTGGTTGGCTCTGGTAGGGAGGAAACTGTTCGACCAGGCTGTTGCCGCCGTAGCCCTGCAGCATTGCGTACCTGTCCTTGCCATCCAGCATGCCCGCTGCCCCATTCAGCACGGCGATTCGGTCAAACGCATCCGGATAGGTGGGACTGGCATCGATGATTGTGAAGCTGGGCAAGTGCTGGTATTCTTTCTTCTTGTTGCCACGAGGACGTACGTCAATTACGTTGGACTGGACGCGAGTCACAAAGTCCTTGCCCACCTTATTCGGATCGTAGGACCGTTGCTGGTTGACCGGCACCGGATATGGGGCGGAGCCAACATTGGTAACGGCCGTTACATAGCGGCGATCCGGTACGGAGGCTATCGGCGGCACATATCGGCTCATCTCTGGAAGAGTGGCGTAGTAGATGACTCGCTTGAGTCCATTAGGCTGGTGAAGGTGGTGCTGCGGGTGCAGCACCAGCTCACGGCTGCGTCCATTGCGGTACACCACATCCGGCGGAAACACCGTCAAAATGGGTTCGACTTTTTGTGTTTTGCCGGTCACGAATTTCGGTTTCGACGTCGTCCTCCACGTGAAGTCGACGGTCGGGGACTCGCGTTTGCGTACGCCGCCGGACAAGACCGAGAAGTTGGTTTGGTGCCAGTGGCCGGCGCGGCCGCTTTCTTCGGCGGCCAAACGTACCAACGAATAGCCACGCCCCCCGATGGCCACCAGGTGAATGGCCAGCAGCAGGGTGCGTACAGATGGCATCGTTTGCGCGCAGAACCTGCAACAGACGAGAACAGACCGGTACGGCGTCAAATGCTTGTGTGTGTGTATGTGTGTGTATGCGTGTGTATGTATGTACAAATGCGATTGTGTGTAAGGTATAAGTTGGCTTCGTAGCTACCTATATTCTACAGATTATATGGCATATATTTATGTACATAGTACCTACATACTCGTATATTATGTACAGCTCGACTAAATACCTGAACGAGTACAGGTATAAATGTGGTATAAAGGAGAGTGCACTGCACTTTTTACGCAGTTTTGGGCGTAAAAAGGTTTATAAGTAGATATATGATACTTCAGTAGAAATACGAGAACAATATATTCGATGCAATTATTTAAATTATTTAAATTTTTTTTTTCTGTTTTTAAATAATTTAGATTTTTTTTTTTTTAATAATTAAAAATTCTTTCAATTAAAGAGAAGAGAAAGACGTCAAAACAGAGAAATTGATTGTCTCACAATAGTCGAGTCAAATCTTACAGAAAAAATTAACACAAACGTTAACTAAGTATATAGGGTTGTAGGGTGGGTCCTCCAGGGTAACATACTAAAACTTGTACCCTTTAGGCCCCTTGAAATTTTTCCATTTCCTTATTTTTATGCTCCTTTGACTAGACTACAATGATTTGACCCATAAACTTTCTTTTTGCACACAAAATGGCGCGGCGTATATAAGCGTGTTTGCTTACTATACCACTGCCATTGTATCTACATAGGATACGCATCAAGGGTGAGCTAGAACCTTCAAGTATGAGTCCAACATGGAGTAACATTTCTCCTAATTCACTATTTGGTTTACACTTACCGGTATAGTTGCTATTCAGTGAGTGAATCTACTTTCTGTCACACGATGTATAGGTGTCTATACATATACATATATGTATATATTTATATGTGATGTTCTACATACACATCGTGAGATAGAAAGTACATTCATTCGCTGAGAAACGCCACTATATTAGCAAGAGTGAACTAGGAGAAATATCACTCCATTATATTAAATAAGGTATTAATTTATACTCAAAGGCTGGAACAGAGAATGCCCGGTAACGTTGTTCTTGTACTTTCTGCGGTGCACTAATTTCGATAGGAAGCAGCCTATTAAATCGCAGCTTATTGTACGTTTCGCCACCAAGTATAGGTATGCCAGTTCAAGCAACAAGTTATGAATACATTTTGTAGCGGAAATAAGTGTGCGAGTTTTTACACGTGTCGACGCTCGGATAACATATCAAGTTCACGAACACCCAGCGAGATCGCCGTTCTTCCTCCATGCTTGAAAAATGGCGCCCAAAATCAATTTTCTGAAACAATTTCATCTGAAGTACCTACCCAGATGTTCGACATTGGTAAAGTAATTTCGGCCACTTTAACATTGGTATAACAATTATGGATAGAAAGGTGGGAAGTAAGTTGGAAATTTTTTTATTTCGAATGTGATGAACGAATGGGGTAGGGGGTTTGGAGTCAAGCTCATCCACACGATTTTCATTACCACTCTCTCCCTTGAAAAATGGACAACCTACAGTCAAACTTTTACCTGTAGAATACGCGAAGAAATGTTTTCAACCTCCTCGCCTCCCCCCCCCACCAAAATTATGCTATGGCGTCACCACTGTGATACGGATATTTCTCTAAATTATTTCATTTTCGTTCACTAATACAGTGAAAACCGACCGTCTTTTTTAACTATAGCTGCTGTAGGTAAGTACGAGATAGACTACAGCGAACAATATTACTTTTTGGATGTCAAATCGATTTCCACGCTAAAATCAGTTTCATTTAACGGGGAACCCAAATTCGAGCGGATGTACAGCTGCGGTTTTTCAATTTTTTCGGTCTTGTTACATCTTTCTACCTTTGACTGTTTCTGAAACACTTTACCTAAATATGAAACCATCGAAGATTGTGTCAGCTACAGCATGTCGACACGTAATAACTGGTGAAAAGTCGGATGTTCGAGCCGAGCTGTTGAGTAGGAAACTGCATAATGTTTTCTTTCAGACAAAATAGGTTAGACGACCATAAAAATTCTGCTTAATGAAATACGTGATCAACGATTCGTTAAAGCCCCCATAATTGCAAAAATTGTGTCCTTTGAATGGAAAATCAAAAATAAAGCCTGAACTAATGATTGAAAACGATTTTTTGCTATATGAGGAGACTAAAACAAAAAATATTTAGAACAATGGGTGTAATTTAGGCTGTGTTGGATCAAAAAAGTGGGCAATGGGAAAAAAAAAATGTCCAACAAAACACAATTTTTCATTTTTTGAACAAATGAGTAGTTAACATAATATTTCTCTCTTGCCAAGAGCCAAGAGGACATGATAAAAATAAGATGTTTCTTACTTCCAATAAAAAGTTTGTCTGTCAACCAAAAAATTGTTTTTGTTGATGGGGAGTGAAAATGATACTTTTTACCGCTCCATGTTTTATTAGGGTATGGTATACACCGCAGTTCCTATGTCGTTGCATATATGTTTCGATTTTGTTCTGATTGTTATTGGCTCATGTTGGCCCACCAAAGAAAAAAAAAAGATGGCTCCATCACTGCAAACCCTCAAAAACGATGCTTTAGCCAGAAAGCCTATCTACCTGTGCCCTGTATGCAATTAATTAAATTTTCTCATCGCTTACTTAGCCTAGCTACAACATTACGGCGTTCTTACCTTTTGAAATTTGATGGTTCATTCCGGATACCTGGCAACTATGCCCCCGCCCCCTTTCAGGACCAATCGTACAAATAACAGGAGATGTTGTTCGCAGGTAACTTTATGGCTCCTTGTTGGTTGTGCGCATGCGCCTGAACTTGTCTTCTTTCCATACAGTTTCGTATTTTGTGTTTCGTTTAACATCATATAGACGAATAAGTTAGCCTGCCCTTTGGGGCGGCGACTGTCATTGAGGGGTCCAAGCCCCTTACCTCATACCGTTGAGTCCCCACAGCTGCTCCTCCTCTATCTGGTCCAGCTCCGTCTTCTGCTCGGTCTTCTGCTGAGTCTGTGAGGGCTCAGCAGTTTTCCGGGCGAATTGGGAGGTGGCGGACTTTAGGAAGGTTCGTGGAAGCGACATAGAATTTTAGTTACAGGAAAAGGAAGCAAAAATATCAGAAAACACGTCCAAGTATTCTGGCGGTTCTAAAATGGGTGATTTTACATCATTTTTCGATCATTGGTATCTGTATTATTTTAATACGATATATCAAGAGTTGGTTGCTTTGGGTTCAGATCCTGGCATTTTAGGTAAATGTTCCATCACCAAGGCTGTAAGGCGATCAAAAAAATTCCACTTTCAGACAGAAACCTCCTAAATTTTTCCAATCCTTTGACTTCTCTCAACCAGTTCTTCATTTTTGTAGATTTATTATTTTTTTGAACATATTTTTTAGTTTTTGTATTTTCTTGTAAATCTGCCTGAAAGGAGAAATGGTGCAAGTCAAAAGAAATATGACATTAAAAAATACTAAAATTTTACCAAAAGCAAGTATAAAATTATGAAGGTGGAAACCGAAAGCACAAATATATTGTCATATATTAATTGTAGTTGTTGGGTGATAAATATTTGTTGATAAGTAGACTATCACACGATGTTTCACTCAATAAAATATTAAAAATTGGCCCAACTTACCATTTTTCAGTCAAAAAGGGCTAAGTGGTTCAATACAAAAATGTGCATTAGCTTAAATTTTAATTCAACTTCTCAAAAAATATAACCAGTGATCTATCTGTCACTTTTTCTACAAAAAAAATATCCCAACTCCTTGTTTATTAAGTACAAAATCCAAACTGAAGAATCAAAATTTCCAGATAATAAACACTCATCGTTCGGATATGAAAAATCCTGGTAAAAGAATAATTTTTTATATGTATATAGATCAAGTTTAGAAAATCAGGTTTCATTACAACATCGGGACTCGGTTTGAAATTGTTATCTATCAATTTTCATAAATTTTGGTTGGGCCATCTTTATAGTACATAATTTTGTGTTCCTCAAAACTCGCAAAATGAAAGATGAAAGGGTCTCAGCTGATGTTTTTCTATGAAAATTTGTTTCTCAATATTCGTGCCTTAACACACTGTTTTAAAATTAAAGATATTAGTTCTTTTAATTTATTTTATTTTTTATCAATAAAAATGCTTCTTGAGTCAAGTTGTTAAAAAGTGTCTGCCACCCAATTTTTACCAATGTTTTCTGCGTGAATTATATGAGAAGGGGTAGATAACAATGGCAAAAAAATTGGAAGGAGAAAATGGTAATGAAAAATAAAGTGGAGGTGGTAACATTGTTTCATTGTTTATGGAATGAATATGAAAATGAAAGGAAACAAAAAATGAACAACTCTTAATATTTTTTTTTTTATTCATTTTTAATGCCCGTTTTTCATTCTTGCAAAGTGTGAAACGTGTGAATCTTTTGATTTGCTCTTTTGGCCTATCATCTTTGATGCGTTTGTGCTTTTGGACAGCGGCCAGGAGAAAGGGTTGAGTCTGTATATTTTAATAGCAATGCCGTTTTAAACCACTTTTCAAAAATCTGAATTTCTTACAAACTGTGAATAATTTTAATAATTTAATTTCAAATAATTCAAAAATAATTTGATTGATGGGTATTATTGGAAATAAATAATTTATATCTCACTATCCACCTATAAAAATTATATTCTCCTATTCAGTCAGTACAAAAAAAAAAACAGAAATGGAGAGCATGAGATATAAAATACAAAGTCAATAGTTTCTGTGTCAAAATTCAGAAATTTGCCTTTAAAATTAAAATGTCGGAAGAAATCCGATAAATTATAAGGAAATGAGGAAAGAAGAGTATCTAACTTTTCCAGAACATAAAAACTGAATATGGAAAAAGTAAGTAGATACCTATGTTACATAAAGATTATAAACTGCTGCCGTTCATTATTATGTCTGTTTGATATGGCAAAAAGATGGGTCAATTTGGATATTTTTTAAAAATAGGCTGTTTAAATAGAAAAAGTGTAACTTCTGTTAACTGAAAACGGTAGGTATTCGATTTACCAAGGTACTTTGTACAGCTGAAAAGAAAACTTGTTTTTGTTTTTCCAAAAGTGACCAAATTTCGTGACCCAAGTCGATGAATAAATTCTGAGGCAACGTTTTCTTCTCAAGTTGAAAGTGGGTTTTGTATCACATCATGCTCTTTTATTATAAGCTTTTATTCTACTCGCTACTGTGATTTTAAAATACACCAATACTGCAGCCAATCTCCCGCAATGAAATATTTATTTCGCACGAAGCTAAAGCCAAGAAAAACGAAATAAAAGCTTATCTTTCAAAAATTCGTTTTTAACCCAAACCTATTTGAGAAATTATTTCACTCGAGTTTTAAATCTTTTACACTTTTCCACTTCAAAGAACTTCCACAAAACTAAAACTGTGTATGTACCGGGGCGTCCGTTTCTACTACGTAGACATCCAGTGAACTGCATCAGATCCCCTCCTCCCAAAAAAATTCCTAAAGCTCGTACATATTAGAAACTTTCCAGAATAAAAGCTTTTGCGATGGTAGATTTTTTTTTTTTTTAGAATAGCGTTGCAAAACAATTGGGAGAGGGGAGTCAACATGAAGTTGCATCTGAATAATGGTCATACAGACGGTAAATTTATATTATTGTGGAGAGGGGGAAGAAATATATTAAGTACAGTCGATTAAAAGGGGTAAAAAAATTAAAATTATGATTTGGCCCCCCTTCAACGAATATTCTGGATCCGCCGTTGAAGACCTCTGCAGAATAATCCTAAGTATCTATATATATATACACATATATAGGTATAATGTACCGTTAATTTACCTGATTTTGATCGCCGCCGAATATTAACGCGTTTAATACTGCAATATTATACCTAATGTTCGAAACTAAAATACACAACACACCATTAGCAAAAAGCGAATAACCGCAACGAATCCTTTCGAATGGCTTCAACAATACGCGCATTTAAAATATGGAAATAATAAAAAAAAACAAAAAAACACGAAATATATATAGGTATAGGTATAGACTGGTACTATCATATATATATATATATATATATATATATATATATACACACCTATACCAGTGCAAACGTTCGCACGAACCAGTTTCGCTCACCGACGTCGACTCATCTGATGATAATCTCGACGTTGTTTTACTTTATTTTTTCGTCTTCCCATTGTTTCTTTTAGTGTTCACAAAACTTCGGGCGTAGGTATACCTACCTCCGTAGCCTATAAGTAAATAGGTATAGCATATAGTATAGCTATAGATATGGGTACTAAGTGGGTAGGTACCTACCTAAAAAACTGCCTGTCGTTTAACTCTCTTTTTTTTCTTTTTTTTTTCTTTTTTTCCGGTAAAAAAACGCGATTCCTTTCGGCTAATTTGGTCGCCTCGCTTCGCTAACCGTTTAACCACATTATTTTAACGCGAAATACCTACATTTGAATTGTTGCTTCTTTCTTTTTTTTCTTCTCTGCGGTTATAGGCTACACCTGCGGGTATACGCGGTGATACCTATTTCACCTTTTGACTGACGAAGTACGCCGCCAACCGAAACGTCGACAGTTATTAAGCGTCGTCGACGATGGCGTGGCAGCCTAAAGTGAATATGTAGCTGAGTAAAACAGAGTCACCGAGTTACAGCTGGCTGTAGCCTATTATGCCGGCGACTATATGGTCGCCGATCTTCTAATGCAGTCTGCTGGTATTGAACCGGCGATTACAATGGATCTCGCAAAAGCGTTATGGATGGCGATGGTGGAAGTTATCCCTTTTACGTGAATAGAAACCGATTGGTACCATTTTCACCTAATATTTTTTTAACGTAGGCAGGTCGTATACGTATACGATATAATATGGATGTAGCTATGTAATTTCCCAGTTTACTCGATAACGGGGTGTTAAATCTCGCAAATAGGTTAGGGGTGGCGATAATAAAAATTATCGGTAGAAAATAAAATGATTGGAACCATTTTACATATTTTCAATTGATATTAATTTTCTTTATTTAAGGTGATTTGCTGATAGCCGCCACCCTAAAACAAACACATGAATTTTAACGTGTTAATGCGTCGTCTGGCAACACTGACTCGCAATATATCTCCTACCCTGCTTCCATGGTTTAATCATTTCAGTTAGGGTGTTGTTATTTCTACCAGCTTGGGTGAGGCGTTCGTTTTCAAATGATTGAGTGAATCATGCAAAGTGGTATAGAAATACAAGTCTCAGTTAGCCTTCGAGGATGATTTTTTTATCATTAGAGTTAATGGAGACTGGAGAGTGGGAATTTTTCACTTTTCAATTTACATTTACCAAAAAATTAATTACCCTAATTTATTTTGTAGATTATCGATGTAATGTCGAATTTAAGTTGAATATTTTATGAAAACAATATTAGCTTGTGGTGTCCAAAAAAACTTCGTCATATTTAAAATAGCCCTAGTACCTGTCCAACTTGTAGCTTAGTTGATGTGTGTGACAAGTCTGAAGTTAATTGGGTCGGTAAGAAGATACCTTTTCAGAATTCATTGATGTACTTTTAGTATTTGATGAACGGATTGAAAATGAAATGCCGGCTTCTTTCAGCTTTTGTGAAAGTTTTTTGAAACTTTCTTCACTTTCAATAACACATTCAATATTTGTATCATCTTCATCAAAACTGATACTTTTTTTTTCAAGTTAAGAATGAAATCTTTGTACAAAAACATTGTGAATATTATAAAGTATTAATATTAAAAAAGAAATGAAAAGCCGACTTTTTATTTTGTAGTTTCAGCTTTGCTAAATTTTCGTATATTTTTCCTCATTATAATGATAACATTGAAAAATAAAGGAACACCCAGGGAGTACGAGCAATCTCGTTCATATTCAGTACAGATTCAAGCAACTCCTCACCCAAGCTGGTAGAAATAACAACACCCTTTCAGTTATTGCGTTCCATTACAAATGTATTTATGGTGATATTAATTTAATATTTTTTCTCAAAAATCCAGTGAAAATTAACAAAAAATTAACAAAAAAAGTTATAAGGTGGTACATGGTTCACGTAACTCCAGTATTTTGGACTTGAACTTAAAATAAAATACAATCGAATTGTGGAATATGTAATATGAACTTCTGGGAGTGTTTCATTAAAATAACAACCACATTGCTTTTAAATTCAGATAATTCCAAGTGTGGCGGCTACTAGCAAACATTAATGATACAATTTTAGTTTCTAACGCAGGTGTCTTACCTTAATTTTAGACTCAGGCTGAAAACACAATATAATTTGGTTGTGGAATATGAACATCCAGGAATGTTTCGTTACAATGGCAACCATATTGGTTTTTAACTTGGAGAATTTCAAATACGGCGGATATTGAAAAATAAATAATATAATTTGTCAATTTCCAACACAGCTATACAAGATTGATTATCAAGTATTAACTTAATTGATAAAATGTAACTTTCTCCACTTGAAGTCATTGATTGTTCATAATTATATAAAGTTATCTTTATCAATGTTCCTTTTTTAATATGAGTAGCAAATATTTTTCCAAAATTCAATCAATGATTTGGGTGATAGAAATTGGGAATTGGCTATTGGTAACAAGTTTGCTTTCAGTGGCAGTAATGGGCAAATTGGCTTTTTTTTTCAAATTCTTATAAAAGTTTTGTATGTAATACAAAGAGACAAAATTCATACCACATACTTACAATACTTTAAAATAACTATTATTCAATTTTCATTAAATTTAATTAATAAAATTTTGTGATATAGGTTTTTAAACACAAATTTTATGTTAGATGTGGCGGTAATTGCCAAATTACCTTACATCAATATAATAAATGTCTAACTTGCCATCTTTGAGTACTGCATACCCAGGTAAACACAGATCTGTGACAACAATATTCACCTAAAGCTGTAAAATGGACACAAGTTTTAGTCGATTTCACTGGTTTCACAGGAATATATTTGTATAGTTTTAAATTCACAGGACAATGAGACTGAAAACAGATGAAAAAAGACCTACTGTACATACCTGTTTGGCTTTAGAGTGATGATCTATTTCATTAGCATTGCAGTGAGATAGCTGGCTGCTGGGTATCCAATTCTAAATAATCAAAAGGTCTAACCCTGTTTTTTCAAAAGGGTCTAAATTCAGACATAGAATGTATTTTTTTATCTGAGTTATCACGTTCATGGTTTACAGGTTTTTTTTACATTTGAGTTTTATAGTGCATTGAAAGCGGAAGGTTTGGGGAATTGCTCCGTCGCTCCTTGCTATTAAACGTTATTTATTATTCTGATATGCTATGTTAAACCCTCACTGATATAGAATTTTTTTTGTAATTTTTGTTTTTTGGGAGGTCATTACATTTTGGGTTTACATATGTACCTTTGAGGGTGAAATAATGAACCAAATTCTGTACTACATTAACAAAAACAAAAAAAAAAAAATGGTTTAATTTAGGCAGAAGTTTAATTTTTCATAAATGTTCGCTCAAATATATTACCAGGCCAGCACAAGACAAAGCATCGCTTCAGGGAAGATATTCCACTAACACTTTACATTATTTAGCTACTTATGCTGTTTAAGCAAACTTTAATTTGGTAGATGATTCTGTGAGATTATTATACGATTTTACATCATGTAAAGGGAGACATGAACGGAGTAGGTGGCTGAAATGACGTAAAATATTAATGGAAAAGCTACCTAGAGCTTATAAAGTATGTATCCCAACAAAGGAAATATTAATTGTCAGCACGAGCCGCGAGCGAGTGCAGAAATTGCACTAGTTGTTGATGATTCACTTTTCTCCCATGCTGCGTATGTAATATACTATTCTTTTTTGAGAGTTGTGAATTTGTAAATTTAGAATTTTGAATATAGATGAAATTAAAATGAAATCATAAGTTCCTGAGATTAATAATTTTTGATCAAATTATGGTTTAATTAAATAAAACTCACTGTTTCGACAATTTTAAGAATGTTTTTATAGTACTTTTTTTTCTTTTTTTTTTTTTTTTTTTGGGGGGGGGAGGGTTTATACAGATAGGATGCCCAGGTGCAGACGCATAAATGTTACCTACTCTGGAGACTGAATAAATATAATTCTCCAATGTAACATTTATAATAATTTGTAAATATTAATCGAGTTTGGAATCGAAATCATCTTATCAAAAAATATTTTAGAGTAGTTTCCATATTTTAAATGTGTCTATAAAAACATATACACCTATATGTGGCGGATATATTTTGGTAAATAATTTTGAGCAAATTTTTTTTACAGTTTCTCTCGTGTTCTTGAGTATAGTAAACGCCAGCACAGTACTGGTAATGGGATCTTTCGGATAATGCGGGGGTCATGGCCAAGACATGCCACTTTATATGTCAGCAATGGTAGGGTGAAATCCAAGGGGTGGGACTTCGCCCCACCAGCTTCACCCTTCTGCTATTGTCCTTCACTAAGTAGCATACTATGGACCACCCCTCAGATCTCCCCGAAAGATCCCACCACCTATATAATAAGTGAACCTAGTATCTGAACTCATTCTGACAAAAAACATGTTTGATATAAAAATGATAATTTTGAAAACATTTAAAAAAATATGGAGAACCTAACAAAACACTCTACAAAAAAAAAAATTCTCTAAAATTTTGAGCTTGATTGGATTTGAACCTGGCACAAGTAGGAGTTTCCATCAAAGTGGCTGACATCTGGTGGATTTTTGTCAAACTAAAGTAGAGGTGGTGATGTATGTTAACAACAATGTGAATCTTATGTAAGTTTCATTTTTTTTTTTCATGGTTTTTTCTTGTAGGAGTAAGTGTAATAACTTATTTATCCACAAATTGTTGAATATATTGGTGTGGAAACAGGTACATGTCTTTTTAGAGGAGCAAAAACAATATTAAAACAGCTAAATACCAAGAATTTGTTTAAAAATTTGGAGAAGTCTGTATGTTTGCAACAGATTCTGTGCATAGTTCATTAACAGAATCTGTTTCAAACAAATAGACCTAATGTTGATAACGTACACCATCACCCTTTTTTTTGTTGACTATTGGAAAGTAGAGACAAAAGATACACACTCTGGAGGCAAAAATAGTAACCAGCCAAAAACAGGATAATGGATAAAAATAGGTGTAAATGTATTGATCTTGCAATGAAGAAATATCTTTTAAAAGTGAGTTTTCATCATTACAATTGGGTAGGATTTAAAAATTATCCTCTAAGGATTAGTAATTATTCATATTATTATCCATATTAAAGTTTTTCCCATTCTCAGAAAATCAATTTTAACTCTTTTCTTTTCTTATTGAAAATGCATAGGAAAAATACATCAGTCTGTTTTCAAACTGCAGAGATAATATGAGGCGAATTTTGCGCTCCTCGTGGAGCCTCCACTTCCCAATAGCACTCCTAGCAGCTATGGAAACTGCCAATTGAGGTGAAAAATGGAGTTGTTACCACAGCACCACAGTAGCTGAACAAATATTGAAAAACAAATACGTGATATTATAAGATTATTCGACGTGTTAATTTGCTCAAAATTAATTGATAGAAACATTTTCGCCACATGCAAGTGTATATTTATACGCTCGTCTGTTACAATAATTTTAAATCATCTATCAGTTGTCACTAAATTTCACAAATTTTTTAATGATTCTTTGAAATCCTTCCGAGTACTATCTCCTCAAGCTCATTCAGATTGTGTTTACCAAGTAAAATAAATGTGAGGTCACGTGGTGTGGGACTTTTACATTCCCCATGTATCATTTCTAAATGTGTCCCAGTAGTGGAAAAAATTTTTTTTAATGTGGTACACATTTTTGGAGATAAAAACTAAAATGTGAAGGTGGCCGGAACAAATTTCAGTGCAAAAAAAAGAAGAGAGAAAAAAAGGTTCGTATATGTGTAGGTGTGTGATTGTGCGCATGTGCATATATGCGCAAGCAACTACCACATAACTTCTTGTTGTAGAATACTGTAACACTTCTTCGCTCAGTTGTTGTCTCCACCTCCACAACCCACAGAGATTTATTTATTTTTTATTTGAAGGGTCATGATAGCTTATTTTTTTCTTATATAAGACGAAGATGTGACAGCTATTAAAATGTGTACCACATTAAATTAAATGTTTCAGTCCACCCCCTTAGGCTTTGAGAGCGCTTTTTCCCTTAGTGAAAGCACTTAAATAACCTTTTCCTCATATTTAAGTACTGAAACCACAGCTAAAAAATTACTGGAATTTTTTTTATAAATTGAATTTCAAAAATTGAGCTTCGCTAGGACATAAAGCACAACTTGAAATATAGTTGCGAGAATTTTAATTTTTGTTTTTGCCGCCTATGAGTAATAGCGTTATCACAAAATTATTCTGACTGGCATAAGGAAGCTACTTGGCTTCGCCTAACTCGCTTCAGTAAACATTTTAAGAGAAAAGAAATTCAAAGCACAAATAAAACTGAAAATAAAAAGTTTATTACAAAATTCAAATACAAAAAATAACAAATGAGACCATCATATTCTGATAAAATACGGACGTTTCATGACCAAACGTACAAAATTATTAGTTTATTGACGAAAAATCTAACATATTAAAATTTTACAAGGCGTTATTCGGCTATACATAATTATACTGCATAATGACTCCTCACGATTAAGATTTTGTATTATGGTGAATAACGAGTTTCTTCCCTTGTCGACTGACGCATAATGATTTGGAAGGAACATTGAGTAACGTTGTAGGAGATCGAATCGTCTTATTATTAAAATTGGTGCTTGGGATCAATAGATTGTCGTCATCTGCAATTAAATACGAGCGCGCATTAGAATACAATTGTTAATGTTATAACCTCTAATGTGACCGGTAGTTGACGAGTTAATAAAAAAATTAGGGGATACTATCTCAGGAACTATTATTATTTATTTTACGGGTCATCATTGTTGATGACGCATATTTTCCACGAGTGTAAGATGTTATTTTTAATTGCCAAGTATTATAGGTACAAAATTTCATCGGATAGGATAGTACAAAATTTTCAAAATAAATTCCACAAAAATTCATTTTGGACAGAGATGGACGGGTTTTTACTTCATACAATTTATTTTTGAGGAAGTCTAAAGCCGCAATGTTTTGAACAAACTAGTCAATTGACTTCGTTTTAAGTGATAATATCAGCACCGATACGTGAAGTACATATACTGCATTATTATTTCTCATTAGAGGTTGGTGAAAAAAACAAACAAAATCACATCTTTATCAGTGACTGTCACCATTCACCATTACACTAAAAACCCAAACTAATGATCATTAACAAACCTTTTCGTTCAGCAATGTGTGACGTCTTCAAAATACGACAGAGATCATCGAGAGGAGGGTTACGAGAAAACCCAAATCTGTTGCCAGTCTTTTTCGATAACGATATACACGCCTCTTTCAATCTTTCATAATTTTTATTCAGATGCTGTAAACGTACTTCCTTATCCACAATATCATTCTAGGAATGAAAAGAGATAAAAAAGCATTAAATATAAAGCCAACTGAAAATTTAATAAAAATAGTGGTAAATTTAAAATAGATTATAATTATGTTTACAAAATTGATTCGAAGGTGGAAAATATTTTCATCAAAACACCAGGTATCATTATAAATATTTTATTCACCAATAAATTTTATTTTCTTAATGAAAATGCCTTCTATATAAGTTTTGAAAGTGATTAAAACAGAAATTCCCCACTTAAAAACGTGGTGCGCTCCTATAAATGGCTAGATAATTTATACTGAGAGACAACCGTTCATTGGATACCCATCACTACTTTCCACCCATATCAATATGAATAATCTCCAAACGCTGGATAAGCTAAATTGCCAGAGCCCAACGAAAGTAGAAAACAAAAAACGTTCGCAAAGAGCAAGCAATGTAAATAAAATAATTTATGAACTCACATCAAGTTGTAAGATTAATTTATCCAATGGATAGCTGCTCTCACGAACTTCCACAATTTTTCGTATAAAAATGACAAAAAAATAACGGATCTCATTAGCAGACAAAGTTTTTAAACAATTACAAATTGTAGAATAAGCCTGAAACAAGATTCATACATACGAAAATCAATAAACTGAAATACTGAATATTCTGTTCATAATGTCAACCAAAACTTGATAATAGACAGTCTTACTAAGAAATTGGCACTTGTTAAATCTTGAATTGTTCGATGTATTACAAGTGGATCACTTTTCGCCTCAATTGACATGTCAATTAATTCTAAAATTTCTTGAAACACAAATAGTTGGTTTAGATGAGGATTGTTCTCTAAATCACGCTGAAAACAAAAGAAAGTTAAACTCATACCTATTTCTAATTATGATTCAGCATTAATGGACAAAAAAAAAAACAACCCTCTCATACCCGTCTTGTAAATTTCGTTACATTTTGACAGTTTTGTAAAACTGGTTCTCTTATCTTGCGCAGTTGTTCGATTTGTTCCTCAATTGGTAAAGATGAAAATGTAGAGCACTCATTTGTTTCATTTGAACAATATCGACAAAACTTGAAACTACTGTTATTCAAGCTGGTTTCAGAGATATTGCATTGATTAAAATTAACCACATTCGAATTTGATACAATATTTTTCACCTGTTAAATACAGAAGCGATTTAATAAGAGGCTAGAAAATCAAATATGAGGTTGAATAATACAAAAACAATAAACAAGTTATTTAACAAAAATACAAACAGAAAACATTTTAAAAAATTGAACAGGCCTATAAAATTTTTTTTTCTTCATATAGAAATTAATCTCACCTTTACATCGTTCATATTGCAAGTCAGCGAAGATTTCTCAACAATTTTGGCATAGATGTCAACTACAACACACAATCGCAATCATTTAAACAGTGAAAATTTACTAATATATTCAATCGTGTAAGTCTGACATACCTGTTGCATCCTCAGTTTCAGATTTAACACCAGATTCATCAGAAAGGTACAGACTATTATCGGATTCGAAGGATGCTGACGATGATAAATCCGAATCCGAGCCCATTCTATTATTCGCCAAACCTGAGGGGGAAGAAATAAAGTTATCAACTTCAACAATAGCTCATTTTTCATCTATTTTTTCTAAATGCGAAATAAAGTACTCAACAGCCATCGACTTCTTGCTTATCACATAGCCAAGTAGCAATACTGTTTCTCAGTTCTTTGTTTATTTGAGGAGATAATAAGTCATACACATGTTGAAGAAGAACATCAGCCGAAGAAACAAGTTTTGTAAGCTGAATATTATACAGGTAAGCACTGAAAAACAAAATTTCGTAAAAGCAACATGAATGCTGAATTTCTTTAAGAACTACACTCTGCGAATGATATAATATTTAATCATTTTTCTGCAAACATAAGAAATATGTTGTGTTTAGTACTCACTTAATTTGAATATCACTCATTTTTTGAGATCTGTAGTATGGCGTTTATCAAATTCGTTAAGAATATAAGTTATTTTGGATATACATACATAGTTAAAGTTATTCAAAATCATGAAATAAATTAAAACACACAATCACCAGAAGGCTCTCACAGTAGCAATTTAATAACTGAAACAATTGAGAGGAAAGAAACTTTAAATTCTTTTACGCCATATAACGATGATATTAATATATTGCTCACAAGTTACAAGTCACAACATGACATCTTATGTCATATCATCATCAATCATCCATCAGTCATCACAATTTACTAATGTTCTTAATTCTACCGTACATTTATTATTCACGGATCATTCAACTCATCAATTTTCAAAACTAAAGCAAAAACAATAACAAGTTGATAAATCTCTACTTCGTGATTCATGAAAATGTTGTCGTGAAACTATACTTGTTTCACGCTTAGTTTCACGAAATGACGAAAGTTTGCGAAAATTTTCAACGAAAGTTTTCGAAACCGTAATTTGCGGCAACAGAGACGGTGCATAACACTATTTACGGCCTATGAAACGAATGATCAAGGTTCCATCTCGTGGTCGTGGAGTAAAACAAACTGATTACGGTATCACTATTCGCATTTCGCGATTTTATCTAAAATGAACTCTTCTCTGTTAAGTATTAACGAAAATCTTGATGTCTTGAATAATTCTGTGCAGTGAAATTACTAATTGTGATTAAATTTTGAAGTAATTGTAGCGTTGAGTGTTTGTTTAACTACAATTCATTACGTCGAATCGATTTGAAACATAGTTACTCTCCGAGTTTTCGGTTTTCTTACGTCTTCGTGACAGTAGCCGTCTGCAGAATGAATGAAATCGATATCCCTTTCCCAGTAAGAACGGCTACATTACTGCGTGAATTAGATAGTTCGTAAACGTTTCTCTTTATTGTTTAATGTTGTATAATAAACGTTAATTATATGTCATGTTATTTATATAATTTCATTTTAGAACGACTAATGGTTTGGCTGAGAGATGGTCGAACTTTGATTGGGATATTACGCAGTATTGATCAGTTTGCTAACCTTGTTTTGCACAGAACTGTGGAAAGAATTCATGTCGGTTCGAAGTATGGAGATTTACCCGTTGGCGTTACCATTATTCGTGGAGAAAACGTGATCCTATTGGGAGAAATTGTTAGTATCTCTGATTCAATTACTGAACTTCTTGATTCTTAAAAAGTTATCAAAAATTTCGATCTCATTGTAGGATCCATTCAAAGAAATGACGCAGCCCTTAACAGAGGTATCGTTGAGTGAGATTCTAAGTTTACAAAAAGCTGAACAAGAAAAAAAATTTGAACGTGGTAAAGTCATCCGGAAAGCGTTACGAGAACGAGGAATTTCAACGGCACTTGAAGCAGTTGCTCTTGCTGACCGCGATTTGAATTACTTAGAATAATACTTCCTTATTGTTCTTGTACATAATTTTTGTTATTTTAATTTGCTGAATATTTCACGGACGAATGATCTAAAGTTGATTAAGGTAAGATTATTAAAATTTGTTTTTGTATCATATAAATAAATATTTTGGTAAATTTTTGAATATTCGGCGGATCGAACTTCTTTGAAATTATTTTGATGGAGGAATATTCTCATTTGAAAGTCACAAATAAATATTTTAATCAGCGTAGGAAGAAACCCAAATAAGAAGAAATTGCTAGAAAAACTTGACGAAGTGTGAGAAAACACAAGAGTGTGAAGTATGTGTTAATGTGTAGTAAAATGGTTGTAAAGTTTCATAGCCGAAGTATGAAATATGTTTCGTAGGGCTACATTGCGAAGTACCTCAAACTGCTACATATGATAAATATATTTTAAAATTCATAAAATGAACCGCTCAATGTGGATGCCGCCTCAACTATTCCAGTGTTATTTTTGCCCCTTGCAACTCGCATATTTCATATAACTTTACAATACAAATAATTACGAATTTCCTTGACAGTTAATTTTAAATGTAATTTTTGTTCAACGTTATGTTAGATATTTATTTTAAATTGTATTTATCTATTTATTTATATTTCATTAGTTTTTTTTTATTTTTATTTTTCTTTTAAATTAGTTTAGAAAATCTACATTTTCTTACATGGCTTACTGTGAGTTTTTTTTTTTACAATCAAATTTCACTGGTGGTATATTTTATGGGCCCAGCGTGAGCAAATAAATTTGGTGAAATTTATCGTTGCATCAGTATTATACTTAATAATACTTTCTCAAATTTATATTAAATTTTTTAATCAGCCCTAAATAATTGAAAATCATTGAGGTGTCCAGCTCAAATTTCTTGTCAGTTATTTGATTAGACCTTATTTTGAAGCACAATGCTCAGATTTCTCATCAATTTTTATATTAGATCGTTTTTTAAGGTTGAAGTGGCTCCTAAAAAAATAAGTTAGAAGGAACTATTCATATTTTATTCAGTGATATATCATGATAAATGTTTCTTGATGTGCAGATGTCAAATTTATAGTCAACTTTTGGATTAAACCTTTTGTTGCCCCCCATGGCCCCAAAATGGGACTGAAAATTAATTTTTTATCAACTATTAGGTCATACCTACTTCTAAAAACAGATTTTCTTAGTTTTGAAATGAGGAATACATTTTTGAATTTAATTATTCTTTAGGACCGTGTAAATTTTTCATATATTTTATGGTAATACCTACATCATCATACACAAAATACACATGTTGGTAGGCCTATTTCATTATAATCGTTTGTAAAAGACAGTTCTGACTTAATGAACGATTTATATAAGATCTACATAATATTATGTAGGAAGCAAGATTGGACAAAAAAAAAAAAAAAAAGGTAAAATAGAATTATAAAATCTATTAGTAAATTTTCAATCATATAGGTAGTCATTATTTTATGATTTATATGTATGTCTGGCTTAACTGAGAAAATTATTTGATTTTTTTTTTTAAATTAATTTTTGAATAACTTGAAATTTTGAATATTTTAGTGTTGACCATACTAACTGGGTTCTTTGTAAGAAAAGTAAAAAATTGAATTCCTTCATTATACTATATTGGACAAGTTAGTAATGTTATGTGTCCACAAAGTAAGGCATCAGGAAATACAATAATACCGATGCGCTGAGAAAACACCATAGAAATGACACGTAATTATTATACATGGTCTTTGGTGAAAAGTCTGCCAAACTTGAAATTTGGATATAAGCAGGTACCATTAAGAAAAAATTTCCCTTACAACTACAAATTTCTGTATTTTTTAGGTTATGGAAATTTTAAAATTAGTAATGTAGTGATAATAAATTTATTAAAAAATTAGTGGGGAGAGCTTTGAATCTTCGGATCCAAGTATATTCTAACCTGATTAAGATAAAAGTTTATCTTAGCTTATGCCTTATTTTTAAAACTAATGGAGGTTTTGGGTTTGCAGGTTTGAAAATTTGGAATTCAGTATTTGAAATATCTGAGAAAAAAATTTAATATGAGATACTGAATACTTAGATACAAGTTCAATTAGACATTATCAAAACAAAACTGAAAAAAAAAAATTGTTCACACCTAAATATCTATGATTAGTCAACTTTCCACACACTGGTACATGACAGGTAGTCTATCTTTTTCCAATTTATAACCTCAGCACAGTCCGTTTTAAAAGTAGGGAAACTTGTAAGAAGAATTTTTTTTTAGTGATACCTGATTGTATCCAAATTTTGAGTCCGGTGGATTTATAGGTAGGCTTTCATATGTCCTGGTTGGACGAGGACTGTCCCAGTTTGAGGAAACGGTCTCGGTGTGTTGGTCAGTTCAGACCCTCGAATCATACGAAACGAAAACCGATGCTAGGCTTGGTCGCAACCCTAATCGCAAATTATTGCGGAAGATCAATAATTTTAATATGCATATTTTCAAGGAAAACCTGCATAAAAGCGATTTGGTTACGGTGCAGTGTTGCTTGTTTTCTTACAGCCGCTGCGGATAGTAAATTTTTAAAGAGTTTTTCTTCTCTTTGTTATAACAATGAACCTTTATGGCAGAAAAGAGCAAGTGTTTGAGATTCTTTTCTGTTTTTGTGTTTTTGTTTCCCTTCTCTTTTTCTCCCTCTGCCTGCCTCGCCTTCGTGCTGAAATATTAGTCGTAGAAAATTCGGTTCAAAGTTTTTGTCAGTTTAAATTGTTTTTCTTATATTTTATGAGAGCTGAAAAACTTTATAGCGGAAATTAAGTAAGAAGTAGAAAAAAAAAAATCTGGTGATGGACGTGGCCAGCACATGGATATGTTTTATCGGGTCTGATGTCGATGTTAATTCCTTATAAACTTTCTTTTTCGTTAAAACTTTAGGAATTCATTAATGTTTTTTTTTTTTTTGTTTTTTTTAACGTTATTGGACACATTAACAGGATTGTTTATATGGATGGTGATCCTTCAGCTTAGAAAGAAGGTTAACCTATGTTGATTGAAAATGTGTTTTTTTTTTTTTCTAAAGTGGGTATGAATTTATTTCCGCATGGATGCAAATAATAAACATGTGTTTTCGATTAAGGAAAGTTACCAAAAGCATTTTAGAAATAAAGTAAATTGCGGCCGGAATCGGATAAGAATTGGGAAAAGTGCCCACCAGACTAGCAAGTGGAATATGATGGCCAACGAAGCCGAAAATCCATCGAATAATGTAATGAAACTGGCCTTACCCCTGCGGCTTCACTCGCAGTTATGCAACAAGTAGGAATGAAAGTTACAATTAACCAGGAATTGTATGCTTAAATTCACGACATGTTGGTGGTTGTGAGGGCGGAAGAGTGGACACATATATGTTTATGAATATTTTTTCCTATTTTATTAGGATTTTAAAGATACCTTGTGAGAATGATTATGGACATACGATAAACTACCAGTTTTTGATCACTCTCACTTGTGGGTCAAAATTTGCAAGGTTCTGTACAACAATAAGAATTTACAATATAAAGTAACCTTCCCCTTATAAATGTTTCATACGTTTTAATGTAACTTTTTTTTTGGTTTACATGAATAGCAAAAGAACGGGAAAAAAAATCAAATGTTTAAGGAGTTGTGGGGAAATGAACGTACGCCCTTATGCTTTTATATAACTGCGCAGTTTCTTATCCATTGGAATTTCAGTTTTGGTATAACTATCCACAATTTTTGCAGCATTCTCAACGTTCAAATTTTGAAAAAAATCTCCTCTTTCACCTCAAGATTCCTCAGCGGCTATTGAAGATAGAAAGCTGAAATTGATATGTACAAAGTACCTCACTTTTACACCAATTTTTGATTCTGATTGGTTGGTGTGTTCAGTCTGGGGTACTTTGTACGCCAGCATGTGGCATCTATGGTCTGGACACTCAACCCCATGTTAAAACTGTTTCGTGTCGGACTGGTGAGATGGTACTTCCAGTGACACTATTTTTGTTTTATTTTGGCTATAAAATGTCCAATTTTGGACCAATAGGAATGTAATTCAGAATAAATACTTATGATGATCTATTCCAATATGTTACTAATTTTGACGCTGATCAACTGGGCAATACTTACAATGCATCTATTTTTATACACTTTTATTCTGTTCACTCAATTTGTTGAAGTACATTGGATGACCAACTTCAGCACTGCTTTCACATGTTGCAACACACACACACACATACACTTATATCCGTTTTTATCAGTTGTTTTTTCAATTTTTATTTGTCTCTCTTTCATAAAAAAGTAAGAAATTTTATTTTATCTTTCGCCGTTATTTCCTTCTTCAAATTATAAAAGCTTATTTTTTAAAAACTCGTTTTTAACCTAACTTATTGATATTTTTGCCATAAAATGCTTGATTTTGAACCAGTAACTAAAAAATTTGCAAAAAATATTAACTATACTTTATTGCAATTGGCTTTAAGGTACCTGCTTCAAAAATGCAACACCCCCTCCAAAAAAAAACTGATAATGACAAATAAAGTATAAAATGTGTGTAAAAACAAATGTATAAAGTAACGTATGTGCACAAGATGGTGTGTAAAGTAAATGTTAATGCATAAAGAATTTACATATAATGCAGTGTTTTAAAATCATTCGCTTTATGTACTATCAAAATGCACTTAGTAGTCTACCTTTGGCAGGTATTGCAAAATAGTTTATTGTGATACAAGTGTATAAAGTAGGTGATTTTGATAATTTGATCCAAGAATAAGTTTTGCAGGAAGAGCTGAAAGCGAGTGATGAAAATGACACAAGTATCGATCATCTAATACATATTTATGCACATGTCATAAACTCATTTTTGCAACATCTTCCAAATAAAAAAAATTAAAATTCTATTTTTATTTCCCTTATTGTTGAATTTTGCTGCCCTCTTTTCTGTAAACTGCAAATCTAATAGTCTGTTAGACCTGTGTTCAAATCTGAGCTGAAATACTGTTTGTTTTTTTTTATTCTTTTTGGTGTGTAAAATAACGCATGCCCACAAGTCAATGCACAAAGAATGTACAGAAGTTCCATAAAAAAAAAGTTTGCACACAAGACCGTGCATAAAGTAAAAAAAAAAAAAGATGCTTAAAGAATTTAGATTATGCATTGTTTTAAAATCGTCTACTGATTGGCAGGTGTTTCAAAAAATCTATTTTTGTTTTGATTTTGAAATAGGTAATAGCTTTTAACGACCGCCGCAGCAGAAGGGAGTTAATGTATTTGGTTGGTTGTACATGTCAGCGAAAATTAAATTTTTCTGTCACGACTATAAAAACATCTCCACATACTATTACAAAAGAAACAAAATACGCACAACCATAGATTATCACAAACAAAAACAAATACACATCACTACAAACACAATTCTCCAGCAGCTATCTTACCAACACAAACACACAAACACATACAACAACACAAATATAACCATATTATAAACAATAAATTACAATCTCTCGGGGCATGTGCTAAAATCAAACATGATTCATTTAGTAACAATCATCACTTTTTTTTTTATCTGATGCAGGCATTCTGCTCTATTTTTGTTTCTTATTTAACAACAGCTTCATTCAAGATTGGTTCAATATTTGTTTATAAGGTTATAATTACTATTTTCACATTTGCTGTATGAAATCACAACATTTGTATTAATAGTCCATTCTACTGCCCAATTATATAATATGTATGGTTAATTATTATTGTATAGGTATTTGAATATTTTAATTTAATGAATAGAATGAAAATTTGTGAGAAGTATACTTTAATTATTTCTTATATGTGAAGGATGGGTATCATCATTTATCTGTTTGATATGCATTTCATAATATATATGAACCAGCGACCTGTTTTCAGTAGGTATATATTAATTTATTATGTTTTCCATTTTGCTATTGTATTTACTTTGTATTCACATTGATAGTAATATGGTAAGATACCTTGTATTGTTTAATTACTTGATACATACACGAAAAAAAGGCGTGCGAGGGTCCCCCCTCACATATTTAATGTGTAAACATTCAGCTGAAACACAATAAATATGTATCTAGCTTGTATGTGTGCGTGCATGTAATGCACCGCCAGCTTGCCACGGATGTCTGCTTGTTAGTGTGTGTATGTGTGTTATGTGACAACAGAATTTGAAACTGGACACTGCGCCGTGCAGTTTTTTTATGCAATCTCAACTTTTTTGTATCTAATATTTTTTTACACCTGGGAGGAAGCGGACTAGAGAGCAAGAATGTTTACACATTAACAAGAAAACTTGTTTTTAACAATTTAGTTCAATTTTCTATTTCAAGTATATTTTTGTTTCTGAGCTGTACTAACTGTTGCGTGGTCGTTATCATTTTTTTTTTAAAACATTTTTTTTTAACTGCTGTGATTTTACTACCTCAATGGTTACAAAATTTAAAACAATTATCGCCATTATAATCTATTAATAATTTTTTAATACCTAATTTTCTAATTTTTGAAAACATATTTTTTCTAACGAAGGTGCCGCTGCGTTTTGAGTGTTTTTTTTTTTTTACATTCTTGTAAACCAAATGTGGACTAAGATTTTGATTTTAATTTTGAAAATGAACGAGCTAAATGATTACGAGAACTAAGTTAGGAATGAATGGAAAGTTTTGTAACAAACGAATTATTATGGGAAGTAATTCTCGTACAGCCTAAATTTAAGGTTTTTTCATTTCACGGGAGTTGAAATGACTTTAATGGCGAACAAATTTTCGTAAATGAGTTTCAGTGGCCGTAAAATTTTGTAATTGCGTGTTCAAAATATGTTTTTACATTCTATCGCTGCAAATCGTTTCGTTTTAAATGGTCTGCGTGAAAAGGTGTTCAGAAGTGTAGCCTAACCGTAGGCTAACAACTGAACTTTTTTATTTCGTACAGAAGGCAAGATCGATGCAAGAAAACGTCGTCGCTTGTTGTTCATGAAACGTTTAATTATTTATGAAAATCTTCTGACAGTATATTTTTTTTTTTTTCACCAGTCTTTCGTTCATTTATTATGGAACGAACTATATACTTTTTGCTTACCTCCCAAGGATAAAGTTTTACGACTGTTCAGGTTGTCGACGATATCGTGAAATTTAAATGTGAAAACGAAAGCTAAATAATAGTGAATCAAAATTTTGTGATTCGTATTACAAATTTTTGTGTTTTCATACTGCACCGAAAAGAAAGTTGAAGTTTGAGAAAACGAAGGGTGGGCGGGAAGAAGTAAGAAATATATAAAGTAATTCGTAACTTTCAGCCTAAGTAGGTGTATATATATATACAAGTATTCATTGCTAATTTCCGCAATAAAACGTCTGATGAAGGTGAAGCCTTTCATTTCATCCGTACTGTGATTACGCCAGAATGAAAAACGTGCTTGAAAAGGACGGAAGTGAAAGTTCAAATTTCCCGAATAAAATAAACGTTTTATTTTAAACAAAATTAAGTCGATGAAACGTATGTTGAACGAATAAAAATTTGAGAACGTAATTCAGTTTACAATAAATTATAGGTAGAAAGATGGTGTACTTAATTTTTTTTTTTTTTTTGCAGCGTATTTAGGCTAGAATTTAACAATTTTAATTTCAATAACGAAACGTGTCTCTCTTCGGGTTCTCAAAAAAAAAAAATGAAAGGAAAACTCCTATTCTAATGTTTTTTGTAAGGCTAAAATTTTGTACGTTTCGTTACTTCATGATTTTCTCTTCTGGTAGAGCTTATTGTGTTTTAATTTTGTTTTATATTTTTGTGAGCTTCTGCCTGCGATATCACAATATAGTTTATCTATTATAGGGTACCCCATGCTCTGCTCAGTAGAGCTATGCTCCTAGAATGCGTGCATCGGTTCCGTGTAAATTGGTGATTAACCCATGCAGAGTTTCAATGGCGTTATCAGAGAATAATTTTGGGAGGGGTCCCCAAATATTTTTGGGAACTTTTTGTTTGTTTTTTGATGTGTAAACATCTTACCGCTCTGTGTCTATGGTGGAGGCTAAATGAGAATTACAATTGTCAGATTTGCGTAACTGTAACTCTTACAGTTGTAACTCTCATGTGTGTGTGTGTGTGTGTGTGTGTTATATGACGTGTAGTTATGTGGTTGTGTATGTGCGCAATGAGTTGCACATGCATACAATCCCACTGTTTTATGTTTAGTCATCAATCTTTCATGAGTATGCCACAGTGGAACCAGCGTTTTTTTTTTTATAGACTATAATCAAAAGCCATATCCCAAGTTGAGATTATTTTTTGATGTCAAGGGAGAGAGAATAATTGTCACAATATCTTAGGCTTTTTTCTATGAATTTATAAAGTTGATTAGAATTAACGTTGAGATCATTTAAAGGGAATTTTTTTTTGTATAAAATGTATTTTCATTTTAGTTCAGAATCAAATATAAGTACCTGCAAATAACGAGTTGCGCCCGTGAAACAACGTTACTTGACAAACAAATTTGGTTCCATTAATATTAAATTAGAATCGAATTTGATGACTAAAGTTATAATTTGCAATGATGGCAATTTTCTGAAAAAAACTTCTAAATACATTTTATTTTGTTTTAAGACCAAACTTATTGAATGGAAATTACGCTGGTAAAATGTTTTGCAAGGACCATGAAAACACATTGACGACAGTTTCTGGAAGAATTTAAATTTCTCTGCAAACTGACATCAATACTAGTCCATTCAACTGCGATTTAGATGTCGAGTTACAAAGGTAGTTTTTCACACTTTTCGCACATACCTATGTTTTTCGCACGTTTCAAAATAGAAAACTACTCGTACACTGGCAACTGAGACTATAGCCATGTGGCTGAAATTTCAAATGATTATAGATGCTCGAGTACAAACCTTCATCGTAATGTGCGAGAGAATTTAAAAATGTTGATAGATTAGGACTAAATGGGGGGCGGTGAGAACACCGGGAAAAAATGTAAATTTTTTTATAACTGCTATTGTTGGCAAATATTGGGTGCCAGAGTAAATAAAATAATTATAATCCTATAACTTTTACCACGTATCAAATTTCAGGTTGATTGGATTAAATTGTCAAAAAATTTTGGAGGGGTAACACATTGCAATGACCGAGTATGGTACCCGTGAAAACTGTATAAAACACTGTTAGTAACATTAGTGTTTTTTTGGTATTTTGAAGGTTTTCTGATGTTAAGAAAAATTCTGATTCAAATATTTATTTTAGCAATTTAACATACAATCCTAAACTTTATTATCTAAAATTGTTTTTTAGTTAATTTTTTTTCTCTAGGTAGTGTGTCCGTTAAATTAGGTTGTTTTTCATAAAGTACCTCTTCCCATACATTAAAGTTCCATTAACCTGAAGAATTACATTTTTGCATTCATACATTTTGGTTATGATTTGTTGAAAATAGAAGTCCGTTGTTGTACCCATAATTATTTTTCTCATTTACAGCATGTTTTTGACCTAATTTGTATCATTATCATGTACGTTCGTGTTCCACAGTGTATCACCTGCTATTCCACTGTGTACCATATGGACCAATTTTTAATTTTTTTTAAATCCGTTATCTCTCATTGTTAATATATTCATTTTGGTTTTAAAGCAGATAGATATAGATGAAAGAAGAGATGAGCTCTTTCGAACAGTCCATTTTAAATTTCAGTTCCAATAAAATTTGAGAATTTACAGCAAAGGAGGTAAAAAATGTCCACAGTGTACTACTCTCTCCTACTTCTGTAAGAAAGACATTCTATGGCTGTCAAAAGAATCTGGTACCAGGGCACTGGGCTCCAAATCTAGGTATTGATAACAGAACATTTGGAATCAGATAACCTAAGAATCAGATACATATTCGTAGAATTGGAAAAACTCGAATATTTTTATCTTATTTCTGTACCCCAAAGTATCCCTCAATACATTTTCCTTTTTTTCTTGATCAACACGATATTTTTTGAATAAAATTTCTTGTAAAAAGTTGGTTTTTAATTTCTAATACCATGTCCTGAGAATGAATTGATCGTCATTCTTTTGGAACAATCTTTTGTATGAATTTGGGTAGCTCTAGAAAAAATATTTGTATTTTATTACTTTTCACCCACTTTTCATACCTGTTACTTATAAATGATAAACA